>CAKOBO020000001.1:607500-980899 GCA_932526585.2 Philonthus cognatus
GATAATTCTAAGGATACTTTGGTTGGTTGTATTAGCCATTTTAATTGAAAAATTCACTCACGGCTTCGTACAGCACGAAGATTTTGTCCATTGGGGACTCTGCTTGGATAAGCTTATCTAGTGTCTTTTTTATTGTGTTTATTAGTTTTTTAAAATCAAATAGTTGCATTAAATCTTTTATTTGGTTAAAGAAATCAAACGGGTTTTGTGAGGTTGGTGAATCATTAATTGTGTTAGTTGTACCTGAAGGGTTTAACGTCGTTTGTTGCGTCGTAGGTGGTCGTGTAATTGTCGTCTGGATTATCTTGTCGGTGGGTGGTGGATGGGTAATTGTTTCTGTGTCTGAGCCTAAGTTGTTTTTGTGAATTGCAGGATTAGTAGTTTTGATTCTTTTTCTTATGTTTGCGTAGTTAGGTGTCGGTAATGTCCTTTTAATAGCATGGTGATTATCGTTGTTTTTTTTTTGTTTGGTAGTTCGGGGAATTCTGCTGCTGTTATTTTAGGTGGTGTATTTTGGTTTTCGCTTACTTCTTGTTTTTGTTGTTTTTGATCTTGATGTTGTGTATTTGTTTGTACTGTTTGTTGTCTTCTTCCATTAAGTCTTCTTTCTTGTTTTTCCTCCATTTTCTTATAGGTAGGGCACTCGCGGTAGTTTGCAGGGTGTTCTCCTTTGCAGTTAGCACAAGTCGGTTTTTGACTGTTTTTGTCATTTGGGCATTTTCCTTTGTGTGGCCCTGCACATGCCACACATCGCGGTTGTAAATTACACGTATATGAGGAGTGTCCGAATAGCTGGCAATTGTGGCACTGGGGAATTCTGTTTTTTTTAAGTACTCGCACTTTACGCTCACTCCGCCGAGTTCAATAATTCTATACACTAGGGGGCACTAGATTTGTCCGTGGTGAGTTTAATAGGGCGCAGGTTTGTGTTTGTTTCCGTGTTTGGTGTTCGGGCGAGGGATAGCACTAGGATATCTCTTCTTTTTAGGAGATCTTTTACTTCTTCTAGGGGAATATCGCGGGGCATGTTGTGGATTAGAATTTTAACTGGCCGCGAGGCACTGTCGCCGTAGGTAAAGTGTTCCAGTTTGTTTGTTTTTAGGAAGTCGAGGATGATATTTCTATTTTCACTGTCGTGTGGTTTTATGGAATAATGTGGGAAGTGAGAGAGAGTGTAATGCGCATCGTGAGCTCCGATAATTGAATACGAACATCTCGTGCAAAATCGAGCAAAGGGTGCGAGTTAGTGGACTAAAGGACAAATAAGATATTACAAAACAGGTAGGATAAATAAAAAGTGAAAAATAAAGACGATTAAGAAAACGAAGGTAGAGGTTAGACATCCGAGGGGACGACCCGTGAATGACCTTTAGCCTAGGCGGCTGCGTAGATCAAGTTGCATACAGTAACAACGACAATCCACGTTAAAAATTAAATCTGAGGTTGCCGGATCGCCAAAAAGTAGCGGAAATAAGGAATATTATAAATTTAATAAAATAATAAACGTAATTTAAGTAAGTAAAGATAGAAACAAACTCAAATGAGTAAAAGAAGAGGAAGATACGACATAGAAAGCAATTAAGAAGATAACATCTTCAGAAACAGCAAGAAAGTAATCAGATCACCGGAGCAAAGGAATAACAAACACTTAAGGGGTTCAGAACAAACAAAAATACAAGAAAACTCAACAACAACAATAAGTAGCAGTGAAAACGAAGACAAGAAAGAAATGGAAGAACTTAAAAAAATGTTTCAGGACATCATGCAAGAAATAAAAAAAAAATACAAATGAACTAAAAGGAGAAATAAATCAAATGAGAATAGAAATGCAAAATAAAGAGGAAAAGTGGGAACAAGAAAAGGCAAACATAGAAGAAAGACTAGAGAGAGTAAAGAGAAGATTAGAAAAAGAAGACAGAGAAAAGAGAAGGAAGAACATAATAGTAAAATAATAGTTTGTATAGTTTGAATTTATATCGAATGAACTAAAAATTGAAACGAAAATAAACATAGCGTACAAAATTAATAAAGGAGAAAAAACCGAAATGGTGGTAGCAGAATTAGAATCAACAGAAAAAAAAGAGGAAATAATGAAAGCCAAGAGCAAGAAACTAAAGTCCACCGAAATATACATCGATAACGATATGACAATAGATGAAAGAAGGATCCAACGAGAAATTAGGAATATCGCAAAAGAAGAAAAAGAAAAGGGAAACAGAGTCAGTGTCGCATACAAAAAACTGACTATAAATGGAAAGAAATACTTCTGGAACCACAAAGAAAATGGACTAATGGAGAAAGAAGATAATGAGAAAACAAAAAACTAATACTCGAGGGAAGCAGAGGTAATTGGACAACAATAGCAATAAATAAGGACACGAGAAAAGAGAACAGCCAGAAAAATAAAGACAAAGAAGAGAAAAGAGAAATAAGAAAAGAAGACAAAGAATTCACAAAAATGAGAATAGGAACGTGGAACATAAGAAGCATTACGGGAAAAGAAGAAGAACTAATAGAAGAAATGATAAAACATAAGATAGAAATATTAGGTATAACAGAAACAAAAAAGAAAGGGAGTGGAATAAAGAGAATTCATAAAGGATACTGGATGATGTGGTCAGGAGTAGGAGAAAAGGAAAGGGCGAAAGGGGGAGTGGGACTGATAATCGCACCAGATAGACTAAAAGATCTAAAAAGGGAAAAATATGTAAACGAAAGGATACTGTCAATAGAAATAAACATGATAGGTAAGGAGACATGGTCACTAATAATCGCATACGGAGAAAACGAGGATGCAAAAAAAGAAGAAAAAGATATTTTTTTTGAAAAACTACAGAAAGAAATAGATGAGGGGTCACAAAACATAATTATAATGGGAGATCTAAATGGACGAGTGGGTAACAAAAATGAAGGGATAGAAGATGTAATGGGAACAGAAGGAGAAAACGTTAAAAACAATATTGGAAAAAGAATAATAGATATGAGTATTGAAAACAATCTAGTAATAGCCAACACTAAGTTTAAACATAAGAACATACACAAATACACTCGAGAGGAACCGGCAAGGAAGGAAAAGTCTATCATAGATTATTTTTTAATTAGCAGAAATAAATGGAATATAGTAGAAAATATAAAAGTTTCTAGACAAGCTGAGATAGGAAGCGATCATTATTTGTTGAAAATGGACATAAAACAAAGAATGAAGGAATACACCGACAAAAGAAGAAAGAAGATAAAAGAAAAAATAAGAACATATAAGCTAAACGAGACAGATTATCAAAATAAATATCAGGAGATATTAAAAACTAAAATACAAGAGAGAGAAATAAATACCGATGTGGAGGAAACGTGGGCAATACTGAAAAAACATATGCTAGAAGCTGCTAAAGAAACCTGTGGTATAACAAAAATTACAAATAATGTCATTAAGAGAACGGAATGGTGGACGAAAGATATACAACAAAAAATCAAGGACAAAAAAGAAACATGGCAAAGATACCTAAATACCAAAAAAATAGTGGACTATGAAAAATACAAAGAAAAGAGAAATGAAGTCAAAATATTAGTTAAAAATGCTAAACATGAATCATGGACCAAATTTGGAAGAAAAATGACCGAAAACTACAGAGAGAATCAAAAACTATTTTACGGGACACTGAAACAACTAAAACAAAAAAAAAGAACATAATATGGTAAATATAAAAGATGAAAATGGAAACATAATTACAGAAGAGGACAAAATCATGGAAAGATGGAAGCAATACTTTGAAGAATTAACCGAAAGGGGGGCAGACGCAATAGAAGACCCAGATGATAATAACGAACTGCATGAAATGGAAAACATAACAGAAGTAGAAGTTATGGAAGCGATGGAAAAACTGAAATGCGGAAAAGCTCCAGGGATAGACGAAGTAACCACCGAAATGATAAAATATATGGGCCCAGAAGGAATCAAATACTTTACACAATATCTTAATAGTATAATTAGAAGCGTCAAAATACCAACAGACTGGAAAACAGGGATAATACTACCCATATACAAGAAAGGAGACAAGAGAGACTGCAAAAACTACAGGGAGATTACAATCACGAGTGTGCCAGCTAAGATTCTGACAAGAATACTGGAAAAAAGAATTAGAGACCAAATAGAGGATACAATAGAGGATACCCAAGGCGGATTTAGACGAGGAAGAAGTACGCAAGACCTAATATTCGAAATACGTCAGATGAGCGAAAAATTTATAAATAAAAATAGAGATATCCATATGTGTTTCATTGACCTGGCAAAGGCATTTGACAGAATAAGGAGGAAAGATATATGGAATACTCTAAAGAAAAGAGGGATAAATAAAACAACAATAGCGCTAATCAAAAGTTTGTACAACGACAATAAATATATAGTTAGGACTAACAACGAAGAATCACTGGAATTTAGCACTGAGTCAGGAGTAAAACAAGGGTGCATACTAAGCCCTCTAATATTCTCACTCGTACTCGACGAAGCCATAAAAATTGCAAAAACTAAGATGCGGCCAATCAAAGTAGGACATTGGAAAATGAATAAAATAGAGATAGGGGAACTTATGTTTGCTGATGATATGGCCATTCTAGCAGAAACGGAAACAGACCTCCAATATAACATAGACATACTAGCAAACGAACTAAACAAATTTAACATGAAAATAAATACGGTAAAAACCAAAACGATGATAATCTCGAAACAAGACAAAACACACAACATACAAATACAAGGGGAACGAGTAAAACAAGTGGATAGGTATAAATATTTAGGGACAATAATATCAAAAAATGGAAAGATAGATGATGAGATTAAGGACAAAATAGGGAAAGCAGGTAAATGATTTAATATGACAAAAACCACCTTCTTCGGAAATAAAGAAATACCCAGCAAAATCAAAACGGAAATCGTAAAAAAAGTCATAAGACCAACAATAATGTACAGCAGCGAAGCGTGGACGATAACAAAGAATCAGCAGACAAAAATTAATGCTAGCGAAATGAGGTTCCTCAGGAAAATCGAAAACAAAACAAGAAAAGACAGAATAAGGAACGAAACGTACAGACAAAATTTAGAGATCGGAGATATAAACAAAAAAATAATCGAGGGACAACTAAGATGGTTCGGACATATATGTCGAATGGAGGACACGAGAACGACAAAAAAAATATTTGAAGCTCGAACAACAGGAAAAAACTATAAGGGGAGACCAAGAAAAACATGGATTGATGGAGTTAAAGAAGGAGCAGAAAAGAAAGGTATACCGTGGAAAGGAATAAAGGACAAAACACAAGACAGGAAACAATGGAGAGAATTGTACTCGGCAACACAATAAAAGACATAAATTCATGCCTTACACCGAAAGGTATAAAAGGCAAAAGATTAAAAAAAATATATATATCAGTGTCTTCGGTAAGTCTATGTATTTCTTTAATCAGGTCGTTCTGTTTGTCGCTTCTGATATATATCACTGGCACTTGTGTTCTTTTTGTGGTTTTTATTGTTTTTGTGGCACTTTTTACACTTGTGTCACTGTCGTATTCTTCGCTGTTGTGGTTGTATGTATCCATTTCTTCATTGTCTGAGAGGATATTGTAGGAGTTTTTGGTGGGCACATTTATCACGGTTTCCATGATTGGGCTGGTGTTCTCGTAGCTCGTTGTTGGGTTTTCGTGGTGGTTATTGGTGGTTTCGGAGCTTGATTTCACAAAACTTTCGACGGTATTCACTTTGTTTTCTTCACTAGCTATTTTCCGAGGTGGTGATTCGTCGGTAAATCGCATTATCGGCGTTATTCTACGCCTTGATCTCTTCTTAAGTTTTATTGGGCCACTTGGCCCCATTTTGGGGTTCACTCCACATAAACTTTTGATTTCCACTTTAACTTTTTTATAACTGTATTTATTTTAGTTTAAATAGTTAGATGTGACACAGTTTTACCTGCGCACATGAACGCTCGGGATTAACACTAATCGTCGCTAATGGTCGCTCTCAGCACGTCCGCACTCGACAAGGGTCGGAATGTGTGTGTGTGAGCACGACGGAAACAACCCCGATCACGACACAATGCACACCGACTATGAAACCGAAAAACACGGCGGACGGCAGTCAGAACGCTCCAGCCGAAAAACCCATGTTACCGGCGTTTATTTTACAAACGTCGGAAACTGATGATTTTCCCAGTTTTTCACTGCGACAACGCAAACATCGGTTCCTTAATTCATTTTCCAGTAAATACATTTATAATTTAAATTCATTTTAGCTCATTCAGCATTTTATTTCACATAATTCATCTTTTATTCACACCAGCTAGCAGCGCCAGCTCGCTGTTAAAATCATCTTATTAATTTCATGAAATAAGTTACGTTTGCCGCGTATATTAACGGTTCCTACCACATAAGCGACAAACAAATGTTGCCCATTTATTTATTCCCTAAAACTACGTGTTCGTAGTGGAATAAATAAACAGGGATAATTTTTGCCCTTCGCAACATTTGCATTTCATGCATGCCCTAGAATTAGAACATAATAGCTAGCTTTTTCGCCCGTCGAAAATCCGCGCTTCCGCGAAGCACAGCCGTATTAGTTAAGTTAGTTTTAGTTTTGTAAATATTAAATTAGAGAACGGCTGTGCTCGAAACGTTCATGCGGAAGGGCTGGGGACCAAATGGCTACGCTTTTTTTTTTTTTTTTTTTTTCGGGAGAGAGGAGGAAAATGCATTATGCATACCTTCTGTTATCCCACCCACGTATGGGAAGGATAACAGTAGGTTATGTCCGACTCTCACGGACTAAAAACCCCCTCTTATAGGTCAAATTCGAAGTGGAATTTTTACTACTTTGTAGTGATGTTGGTGTGTTTGGTGACTTTGGATAAGTGACTGTTATTGTTACTCAAAATGAGTAGCATTTATTGGTGGCGAGTGGGTGGGGTATACTTTTTAAAAAAGGGTCAGAATCATTACTGAAACATTTAAAAAAAATTAATTGGTAACGTCCAGTTGTAGTGGCCGTTTTTTTCTAGTTCTGAAGTTTTCAGGAACTTCAAGGGTATCTTTTAAAAGGGAGACGTCGAATTTAGAGGAATGTGCAATTGCCAATTGACGGATAAAATCTTGTAATTTCGGTACTTTCGTTTCGTTTCGGATTTGGTCGTTACTGACAAACCACGGAGCGCCTACGATCCTGCGGATCATGCGGCTCTGCGTGGCTTCCAGTCTGTTCATCTGCGTTTTCGAGATGTGTATCCATGACGGACAACCATAGGTCATTTTTGACCTAATCATTGCCTTGTAAATGTGAATTTTACTGGCGAGGAAAAGGGTGCTTTTTGTTAAAAGCAATGATTTTAGAGTCCCGAAGGCGGAATTAGCTTTAGTGATCGCAGATTGAACATGTTTTGCCCAGTTAAGGTGGTTATCCATTTGTAAACCAAGATATTTCACTTGTTTTACCCATGGAATTGGTGTGCCTCCAAAGGTGAGGTTTTCTTGTGGGGATCTGTTAGATGGGGTGAAGTAAATTGCTTGGCTTTTTTCAGCATTTATAGCAATACACCAGTCGTTTGTCCACTCTTCCAGTTGGTTAAGTGCGGTCTGGAGTTTCGGAATCATAAAGGGCAGATGTTTGCCTCGATATAGATAAGCAGTATCATCTGCATATTGGGCCGTAATTACATTGTTTAATGTTGGCAGGTCATAAACATATATATTGAAAAGGAGCGGGGAAAGTACGGACCCCTGTGGGACGCCAGCAGTCATTTTGCGTGGCGGAGATGTGGCGTTTTCGAAACGAACCGAAAAGGTGCGGTCTTGTATGAATTCCCTGATCAGATGGATTAGATATGTGGGGTAATTAAGTGACATGAGTTTATATAACAAGCCTTCGTGCCACACTCGATCGAATGCTTTCGCAACATCGAGGAAGATGGCTAACGTGCTCTGCTTTCTGTTAAAGCCTTCGATTATGTAATCGCTGGTTCTAACAAGTTGGTGGTTGCATGAGAGGCCTTTTATGAAGCCGTGTTGCGTTTTGGGGATGATCATATGATCATTCGACCATTCACTGAGGCGGACATGGATAATTTTTTCGAATAGTTTTCCCAGTGTGCACAGAAGGGAAATAGGCCGGTGATTTTGTGGAAATTTCATGTCTTTTCCAGGCTTTGGGATTAAAATCACTATTGCGTGTTTCCACGCTTTTGGAAAATAGCCTATCCTTAGGCATGCATTGAATAAGGTAGTTAGGAAAACTATTCCTTTGTTGGGGAGGTTTTTTAAGCAAGTGTAGCTTATACTATCGTGACCTGGCGCCTTTTTACTTGGCGCATATTTGATAATTTTGCGGATCTCTGCAGGAGATGTTGGTTTCGGAGTATGGGTTGGGGTTCGCTCAAGGCGATCCAATGCTTCCTCAACTTCGTCGAGTAATTCGTCACATGTTGTGAGCGGATTCGGGGAGAACTGTGACTCTAGGCTTTCCGCGAAGGATTCGGCCTTGTCCTCCGGAAGGAAGGCAAGTCCGTTTCTTCCGTGAATAACCGGAGTGGTCGTTCGATGTCTGGCTGTGAATCTCTTAGTGAGTTTCCACATTTGAGGTTTGTGTAATGATGCATCCTCGATTACTCGATTCCAGTTGGAATTTGAAAATGACTTGATTTCTTTCTGAATTTCTGCTTGGAGTTTATTGAGGTTTGTTTTCATTTGCGGGCAACGGGTGTGTTGCCATTGTCTGTGGATGCGGTTTTTCTCTCGAATTTTACCGAGGATGTTATTTGGAAGTGGGCGGCTGTTTTTCGGGACAGGTTTGATTTTCGAAACCGTCTCAACCGCATCCGTGATTGAGTTGGTAAGGAAAGTAATTGCCTCATTTATCTCCTCCTTATTCCTTATTTTCGGAATAGCAGTGAGTTTTTCGAGCATTTTTTGGTTGAACTGTTGCCAGTTTACCGTGGTTATAGTTTTCTCCACTTTGGATATAGTGACATGAATATCTAGAAACACAGGATTGTGATCGGAGTGGAGTTCGGAAATTGACCAGATGTCATGGTCGCACTCGATTCGGTTTATCAGAAAGAAATCGAGAATATCGGGCCTGTAGCCTGCATGGCTATAGAAGGTTGGGGAGGGTTGGCTTACGGCTTTGATGTCGTAAGGGTGTTGAGTTATAAAGTTAAATAACTCGCGGCCTCGCCTGTTTGTGATCCGACTTTGCCAGCTAGGATGCTTGGCATTAAAGTCGCCGCCTATAATTGTGGGGACATCTTCGGAGAAGATGTTTTTGTAGTCGTTTTCAGTGAATGGTCTTGAAGGTGAGTGATATAAACTCATAATTTTGATTTTTTCTCCGTTTATACGGGCTAAAATGGAGGTATGTTCTAAGTGCTCTGATTGGGGATTTGGAAGAACAGTGTGTTCTATGCCATTTTGAATATAAATGGCTGTGCCGCCGCCTTTTTCAATGGGGCGGCTATTAAGATATAGTCGGTACCCGTTAATAAACAGGCCACGACGGTTTTTGGCGTGTGATTCGTTCACTAGCATGATGTGAACGTTGTGGCGATGCATGAATTCCTCTAATTGAGACGTTTGGGATGGAAGCCCGTTGGCATTCCAGGTGCATATTCTGCACATCTGATCGGTGGCAATTTGTAAATTTTGTGCAGCCATTTTAAAACGGTGAGGCGTTTAAGTGGCGCATTAGGGGGGCGAGACGCTCAAGGCGTTCTACCCTTCTGATGAATTCCTCATCGAACATCATATCGTAATATGACTGTTGTTGGGCCGGTTTGGGAGCCGGTTTTGGGGCCGGTTTGGGAGCCGGTTTGGGAGCCGGTTTGGGAGCCGGTTGTGGGGTCGGTTTGGGGGCCGGTTTTGGTTGAGCTACATTTGCATAGCTCGATTTTTGGTATTGCGAACAACCTCGATAGTTCGCGGTGTGGGCGCTGCCGCAATTACAGCATTTTGGTGGAGGATCGTTATCGGGATCGGAACGGGTGTAATCGCCTGTTTGGTGATTGCCTGCGCATTTGACACAACGTGGTGCAATGTTGCATCTATGCGCGCTGTGGCCAAAATGTTGGCATTTGTGGCATTGGATTACCTGTTTAGAAGGCTTTTGCTTCTCCACAGTGACGGGAACGAAACTGATTGTTTCGAGGTTATAAATCCGTTTCCCCTCGGGGGTGTTCTCTAGGTGAACAGCCACCAGGGGGAATTTTCGGTGTCTGTTGCCCATGCGGCGAACAGACAGGACTGGGAAACTCTCGGTTTTGAGTTGTCTGATGATGGATTCATCAGTCACATGCGTGCCAACTCCGCGGATAACTACTTTTAACTCTTTCTCCTCGTTAAGAGTGTAGGTGTAAAATTGAGCATTTATGCTCCGAAGGTATTTGATAACTACTCGGTAGTTATCAGCGGATTGCACGCAAAATCTAACCGAGTTGGATAGATTTTTGGCCTTAAGGACGGGAATTCTCAGGTGCTTGTATAGGTGAGCGGAAATATCGTCCCATTTGTGGACATCCTGGATATGGATGGGCGGAGGATTGCTAGAGAAATTCTCTAGCCCCTCGATTTCGTCGATCTTATCGATCGGAAGCGGTTGTTTTTTGTTTACCACGGTAGTGTGGTAAACAATAGCCGGAGTTGGTGGCGCGGGCTCAGCTTTCGCCGGAGCCTTTGCTTTTGCTGGTTTAACAGCGATGGGTGGGGTTGGGGAGCTGGTTTTGCGGCGGTCGTGAGACGTGAGCTTTTCCGGGGCCATCGAGGTTGAAGGCATCGCCTTCTTCCGGTGGTTCCGATCGATGTAGACTTGGAAGCCTTCATCGTTGGAACCATTCGGAGCGGCGGTGGAGATCGGCTTGGAGGCCGAAGTAGTTTTGGCTTTTTTAGCCGGTGGGGAGGGGCTGGCTCGCCGAGCAGTAGCTTCGGCGGCCGGTTGCTGGGGTGGCGCTAGCGGAGCTAGTTCCGGAACAAGTGTCATTTCTGACAAATTTTCGTCGTCGGAGGAGGAGGATTCGTCGCATACTGAGGGCGTGCGCGACGGCTCGGGCGTGTGGGGCCCGCTTAGAGCAGGCGAGAAGGTTGGGGACATAATGTCCACGATTTCCTCGCTGTAATCAGCGGGACGAGGGATTCGGAAGAAATCATTCAGCTGCTGCTGAAGCTTCTGATTTGCATCAGAAGAGATGCGGAGTTGCTCAGCTAAGGCGGCGAGTTGCGCGTCCTTGGAGCGGGATTGTTCGGTGAGGGTGGCAAGGGAGGTGGTAAGGGAGACGATTTGGTCCTGCAGTTCGCGAAGACGAAAGTCTATATTGGGGAGCATTTGGGGTTGCTCTTGGGGTTGCTTACGGCGGGATCTCTCCCCGGAGGGGTAGACAGGGTCGAAGTGGGCTTCGGGGTCTTGGGACCGCTTTCCACGCCTGGACTTACCCATGGCGTAGAAGACGGGTGTTAGGTAGGCACCGGGTTCAAAATCCCCCGGGCCTGCTTATTGTTAAGCGGTATCAAGAGTAGAAATGCTGAGTGCAACACTCTAAAACTTGACTGCCTCCCGACAATCTCCGAGCGTTCCTCGCGGAAATCAAGGCAGATTCTCGGTTAGCGTGCTATGATAAGCGTGCTTAATTTCTTAAAACCTAAACAGGTCCCCCTGCAAAGGTCGTAAGAAATTTTCTCGTTCGCGTCTTCCGGTGTCAGGGCAGTATAAAATACGCGCTAACCACGGAGACGTTCTCCACACTGAAAGGAAAAAAGATTACAGCTGGGCGGATGGCGCCTTTTCCGTGTTTGACAAATACGGGCTAAGAAGCTCGGTCAAACCCGGTAAAGGGTGTTGGGTGAATGGAGTAGAGTGTTCAAGTCTCTCCAAACACCAGGTCCGGCGGCTCCTTTTCCGCGCTGGCAAAAACGAGCTAAAAAGCTCGGCCAGACAACGGTAAAAGGGTGTTGGATGTTCTGAAAGAAAATTATTATTCTAAAAAGAACAGTAATTTTCCTCAGAGCACCTTTAACTGTAAAGTAGCTGAATAGCTTAAGAATAATTAATAACAGAGAGAGCAGCTCGAAAGCGACGGAGAGGGCTTCAGAGTGGAGAGACGAACAACCTGACTGTTCGCCGTCTCAAGTCTGAATCTGATGGCTACGCCACCCACGCGCACAAATATTTACGTGAATGTGCGGGCCACACTCTCTCTTTTCGAGCCAATAAGGGCTCGCCCGGAAAAGAGAAAGTTGGCTCCGGGTGAGATAAATATACGCGCCCCAGCCCTTGGAAAATAACTTGTATCCAGACACTTGCATCCAGAGAACTTCAGACACAAAGAATCACTTCACCGTCGAAGTGCATTTCCAACTTTCGTGCCACCAAGGATCACTTCCACGTGGAAGTGCACTCCCTACTTTCGTGCCACAAAGAATCACTTCACCGTCGAAGTGCATTTCCTACTTTCGTGTCGACAAAGGATTTTTCCTCCGAAAGGAAAAACTCCCAACTACCGCGTCCACAAAGGATTTTTCCTCCGAAAGGAAAAACTCCCAACTTCCGCGTCGTAGCATTCAGTAGAAATTACTTCATTATACGAAGTAATTTCAATCGGCCGCACAAAGTAAAATAGTCGCGAGTCAGTGAGCGTTATTTCGTAACCGCCACGTCAGCCACCGCTGGAAAATTGTTGCAAACAATTCCACCGAAATTTACGACACGACGAGAGGCACGCACCAGAGTTCACAGCTAAGCTGCTGCTGAAATCTATATAATAAAGTCCAAGTCGCACGCCTTCGGCGGTGCTCCACTGAAAACAAATCGTACCACTGAAACACGCACGCAACAAATTCACGACATCGTGTTCGTTGCCGCTGGCACGAACCTCCCGCCCGCTACGCTGTAGCATTGTTATTTTTGCCGCTGGCAACTAGCTACACAGCCATCGCCGTCCTCGCCACAGCAGGGCCGCCACCAGGACAAGCCGTGCTACGTCACTTGTTCCTGACACGAATTTGTTACGGTTTCAGTGGGAAACGATAAGCACCGTCGTCGAGCACGTTCTCTACCACGACACGACGGGAAAGCGTGAACCCCGACGCTTCCCCACCGTTAATTGCCGCCATCCAACACAAGTGGAGGCGTCCCTCAGACATCCGCGTCGCGACAACCGCGAACTGCGCATCCGCGCCCGCGACAACCGCGCCAGCCGCGCCCGCGACAACCGCGCCAGCCGCGCCCGCGACAACCGCGCCAGCCGCGCCCGCGAATCCGCGCCCGCCGCGAGTTAGGGTGTGTAGACTGTGTGTAATAACTGTCTGTGTACGTTGAATATACATGTGTTAAACTGTTCATCTCCGTGTATAATTCAACACAACACCCCCACCTCCTGTAGATGCTGTCCAGGAGCGACGCCGCCGAAGCAGCTACGGCCCAGCAGACGCCTAGAACTTCCGGTAAGTACCACTTTGAATCAAGTGTAAAGTGTGCCCTCCTTTCCAGGGAAACTGAGCTAGCCTCCCTGTCACCTGGCCAACAAGTTCGCGGAAACCAAGTTTTCCCGGTTTTCCTCTGTTCGAGCAAAACCACTTGTTAGTGTTTTCACAACCGACCTTTGTGCTGTGCACTAATTGCCGCCTTGGCACTAGCCGGATAAATTGCTCCGCAATTTTCCGGTGAAACCGTCGTGTCCGGCCAGTTTTGTGCGTGAACTTTCACCCCGTTCCGCACGCCGTTGACACCCACAACCGACACGACCACACACGAGTCAAATACCAAATTCAAAACCACGAGCTGCGGATTGCGAATCCCAATCCTCTCAACACCCCAGGAAATGGATCTGGAAGCGCCGACATCGCAACCGGCAGAAGCCCCCAAGCCCAAAAGACCTCCGCCGATTGTCTTGATAGACAAGGAAAAAATCCGGCTGGTACAATCAACGCTGAAAGAGAACAACATCACAGCAAGAATAGCCTCCCACGCCAAAGGGAGCAACATTTTCACCGAGAATGCGGACGATTTCAGAAAAACCTTTCGCATTCTCGAGGAATTAAAAGCCGCTCAGCATCACTACATGCTGAGCGAGGAAAAAGAACTAAAAGTAGTTATCCGAAATATCCCGCAGGAATTCACCTGCGAGGAAATTAAAGAAGAATTGATTTTACGCGGATTTCCAGCCAATTCAGTCAGCCGACTACGAAACGGAACTCGGGTTTACAGCTTAGCGCTGGTAAACCTCCCTATAACCGAAAAAGGAAAGAAGATCTTCCAGTTGAAGCATCTCTTCGAACACGTTGTAAACATCGAACCTAAACGCCGATCCACAACCAGCCAGCAGTACTACAGGTGCCAACAGTTCGGGCATGTGCAATTCCGGTGCACGGCCAACTACGCATGCACGTTCTGCGCTGGGAATCACCCATCATTTGAATGCCAACGCAAAACCGAGGAAACGAGAAGATGCTTTAACTGCGAAGACCACCCTTCCTATTCTACAAAGTGCAAAAAACACCCCATAAACGTTAAAAAAGCAAAAGAAGAACAAACTCGACGGAAGCTTGAGGAAAGCAACACCAGAGAAGGAGTGAGCTTCGCCCAGAGGGCCGGCGGTAGCTCTTTTCCTAATGAGCAGCAACTGGAGGCGATGATTTCGCGCATCGTTAAGACAATGATCATCCAAATGAGGAATAATCCGGAGATATAATGTTCAACGGCCAGACAACCAAATCCCCTATCAAAATAGCAACGTGGAATGCCGACGGGCTAAAACACAAAACTAATGAGCTAAGAATATTCGCTGAAGAAAACGACATCTCCGTTCTCCTAATCTCAGAAACACACTTGAAACCGGGAATTCACGCTCACATTCCCGGTTTCAAGTGTTTTCGGAAAGATCGCGAGAACGGGAGATTCGGAGGTGTAGCTGTCTATTTCCGAGCCAAGCTGTGCGCCAGCAAGGTGGAAATTGACAGCGGAGAAATGGAAGCGGTCGGGATGGAAACCTCGATCGACAACACGAAGAGGCGTTTCATCGCGGTTTACAAAAAACCGGAGGCGCAGTTGGAAAAAGCGGATATTCTCAGCTTAATGAAATGCGAAAACACCCTAATCGGCGGGGATTTTAACGCGAAAAGCCCAGCGTGGGGAAGCAGGAGAGCGAACCCGGCGGGCGATGAACTCCTCGCGGTATGCCGGCAGGAGAATAAACTAAAGATATGGGGACCGGAGGACGCGACATCCATCCCATCCAACATAAACCATCGTGGAGACGTGATCGACATCTTCCTTTCATACGACACCGAAGATCCCTGGGGGATCAAAACGGTACACCAGCTGAACTCCGATCACTTCCCAGTGATGATAAACTGGGGAGTTAAAGAGGAAAAATCGACGGTAAAAACCAAAACCGACTGGTTTAAATTCGCGTACCGAAGCAGCCGGATTAAAGCCCCAGATACGGAACTAAAAAAGGAAGATGTCGATCAAGAAGCAGAAAATCTGACTGGAGAAATTCAACTTCTCCTAAACGAATGTCGGACGGTCGTAGAAACGAGCCAACATAACAAGCTCGTGTTACCGGCGTTTATTTACAAACGTCGGAAACTGATGATTTTCCTAGTTTTTCACTGCGACAACGCAAACATCGGTTCCCTAATTCATTTTCCAATACATACATTTATAATTTAACTTCATTTTAGCTCATTTAGCATTTTATTTCGCATAATTCATCTTTTATTCACACCAGCTAGCAGCGCCAGCTCGCTGTTAAAATCATCTTATTAATTTCATGAAATAAGTTATGTTTGCCGCGTATATTAACGGTTCCTACCACATAAGCGACAAACAAATGTTGCTTATTTATTTATTTCCGAAACTACGTGTTCGTAGCGGAATAAATAAACAGGGATAATTTTTGCCCTTCGCAACATTTAAATTTCATGCATGCCCTAGGTTAAAACACACTAGCTAGTTTTTCGCCCGTCGAAATTCCGCGCTTCCGCGAAGCACAGCCGTATTAGTTAAGTTAGTTTTAGTTTTGTACATATAAAATTAGGGAACGGCTGTGCTCGAAACGTTCATGCGGAAGGGCTGGGGACCAAATGGCTACGCCACCCACGCGCACAAATATTTACGCGAACGTGCGGGCCACACTCTCTTTTCGAGCCAATAAGGGCTCGCCCGGAAAAGAGAAAGTTGGCTCCGGGTAAGATAAATATACGCGCCCCAGCCCTTGGAAAAACAACCTTGTTCAATGCATGCCTAAGGATAGGTTATTTCCCAAAAGCGTGGAAACACGCAATAGTGATTTTAATCCCAAAGCCTGGAAAAGACATGAAATTTCCACAAAATCACCGGCCTATTTCCCTTCTGTGCACACTGGGAAAACTATTCGAAAAAATTATCCATGTCCGCCTCAGTGAATGGTCGAATGATCATATGATCATCCCCAAAACGCAACACGGCTTCATAAAAGGCCTCTCATGCAACCACCAACTTGTTAGAACCAGCGATTACATAATCGAAGGCTTTAACAGAAAGCAGAGCACGTTAGCCATCTTCCTCGATGTTGCGAAAGCATTCGATCGAGTGTGGCACGAAGGCTTGTTATATAAACTCATGTCACTTAACTACCCCACATATCTAATCCATCTGATCCGGGAATTCATACAAGACCGCACCTTTTCGGTTCGTTTCGAAAACGCCACATCTCCGCCACGCAAAATGACTGCTGGCGTCCCACAGGGGTCCGTACTTTCCCCGCTCCTTTTCAATATATATGTTTATGACCTGCCAACATTAAACAATGTAATTACGGCCCAATATGCAAATGATACTGCTTATCTATATCGAGGCAAACATCTGCCCTTTATGATTCCGAAACTCCAGACCGCACTTAACCAACTGGAAGAGTGGACAAACGACTGGTGTATTGCTATAAATGCTGAAAAAAGCCAAGCAATTTACTTCACCCCATCTAATAGATCCCCACAAGAAAACCTCACCTTTGGAGGCACACCGATTCCATGGGTAAAACAAGTGAAATATCTTGGTTTACAAATGGATAACCACCTTAACTGGGCAAAACATGTTCAATCTGCGATCACTAAAGCTAATTCCGCCTTCGGGACTCTAAAATCATTGCTTTTAACAAAAACCACCCTTTTCCTCGCCAGTAAAATTCACATTTACAAGGTAATGATTAGGTCAAAAATGACCTATGGTTGTCCGTCGTGGATACACATCTCGAAAACGCAGATGAACAGACTGTAAGCCACGCAGAGCCGCATGATCCGCAGGATCGTAGGCGCTCCGTGGTTTGTCAGTAACGACCAAATCCGAAACGAAACGAAAGTACCGAAATTACAGGATTTTATCCGTCAATTGGCAATTGCACATTCCTCTAAATTCGACGACTCCCTTTTAAAAGATACCCTTGAAGTTCCTGAAAACTTCAGAACTAGGAAAAAACGGCCACTACAACTGGACGTTACCAATTAATTTTTTAAAAATGTTTCAGTAATGATTCTGACCCTTTTTTAAAAAGTATACTCCACCCACTCGCCACCAATAAATGCTACTCATTTTGAGTAACAATAACAGTCACTTATCCAAAGTCACCAAACACACCAACATCACTACAAAGTAGTAAACATTCCATTTCGAATTTGATCTATAAGAGGGGGTTTTTAGTCCGTGAGAGTCGGACATAACCTACTGTTATCCTTCCCATACGTGGGTGGGATAACAGAAGGTATGCATAATGCATTTTCCTCCTCTCTCCCGAAAAAAAAAAAAAAAAAAAAAAAATGGAAAAACAATTCAGACTCGAGACGGCGAACAGTCAGGTTGTTCGTCTCTCCTCTCTGGAGCCCATTCCGTCGCTTTCAAACTGCTTTCTTTGTCATTAATTATTCTTAAGCTTTTTAGCTATTTTACAGCCAAAGGTGCTCTGAGGAAAATTGCTGTTCTTTTTAGAATAGTAATTTTCTTTTCAGAACATCCAACACCCCTTTTACCGTTGTCTGGCCGAGCTTTTTAGCTCGTTTTTGCCAGCGCGGAAAAGGAGCCGCCGGACCTGGTGTTTGGAGAGAACTGACCACTCTACTCCATTCACCCAACACCCTTTACCGGGTTTGGCCGAGCTTCTTAGCTCGTTTTAGTCAAACACGGCAAAGGCGCCATCCGCCCAGCTGTAATCTTTTCCCTTTCAGTGTGGAGAACGTCTCCGTGGTTAGCGCGTATTTTATACTGCCCTGACACCGGAAGGCGCGAACGAGAAAATTTCTTACGACCTTTGCTTTAGGTTTTAAGAAATTAGCACGCTTACTATAGCACGCTAACCGAGAATCTGCCTTGATTTCCGCGAGGAACGCTTGGAGATTGTCGGGAGGCAGTCAAGTTTTAGAGCGTTGCACTCAGCGCTTCTAACTCTAGATTCCGCTTAACGATAAGCAGGCCCGGGCGATTTTGAACCCGGTGCCTACCCAACACCCGTCTTTTACGCCATGGGTAAGTCCAGGCGTGGAAAACGATCCACGGATCCCGAAGCTCACTATGACCCCATCTATCCTTCCGTAGAGAAAACCCGGCGTAAGCAACCCCAAGTGCCCGCCGACGTAGCATTCCACCAACAAATCAGCGATTTGCAACAGCAAATCGCCACCCTTACCACCTCCTTCTCCGAACAATCCCGGCTCTTTGCCGAACAATCCCGCTCCAAGGACGTGCAACTCGCCGCCTTAACCGAGCAACTCCGTCTTTCTTCTGATGCAAATCAGAAGCTTCAGCAGCAGCTGGATAATTTCTTCCGCAACCATCGTCCCGCTGATTACAGCGAGGAAATCGTGGACATTATGTCCCCAACCTTCTCGCCTGCTCTAAGCGGGCCCCACACGCCCGAGCCGTCGCGCACGCCCTCAGTCTGCGACGAATCCTCCTCCGACGACGAAAATTTGTCTGAAATGACATTAGCCCCGGAACTAGCTCCGCTAGCGCCACCCCAGCAACCGGCCGCCGAAGCTACTGCTCGGCGAGCCAGCCCCTCCCCATCGGCTAAGAAAGCCAAAACCACTTCGGCCTCCAAGCCGATCTCCACCGCCACTCCGGATGGTTCCAACGATGAAGGCTTCCAAGTCTACATCGATCGGAACCACCGGAAAAAGGCGATGCCTTCAACCTCGATGGCTCCGGCGAGGCTAACGTCTCACGACCGCCGCAAAACCAGCTCCCCAACCCCACCCATCGCTGTTAAACCAGCAAAAGCAAGGGCTCCGGCGAAATCTGAGCCTGCGCCACCAACTCCGGCTATTGTTTACCACACCACCGTGGCAAACAAAAAACAACCCCTTCCGATCGATAAGATCGACGAAATCGAGGGGCTAGAGAATTTCTCTAGCAATCCTCCGCCCATCCATATCCTCGATGTCCACAAATGGGACGATATTTCCGCCCACCTATATAAGCACCTGAGAATTCCCGTCCTCAAGGCCAAAAATCTATCTAACTCGGTTAGATTTTGCGTGCAATCCGCTGATAACTACCGAGTAGTTATCAAATACCTTCGGAGCATAAATGCTCAATTCTACACTTACACTCTTAACGAGGAGAAAGAGTTGAAAGTAGTTATCCGCGGAGTTGGCACGCATGTGACCGATGAATCCATCATCAGACAACTCAAAACCGAGAATTTCCCAGTCCTCTCAGTTCGCCGCATGGGCAACAGACACCGAAAATTCCCCCTGGTGGCTGTTCATCTAGAGAACACCCCCGAGGGGAAACGGATTTATAACTTAGAAACAATCAGTTTCGTTCCCGTCACTGTGGAGAAGCAAAAGCCTTCTAAACAGGTAATCCAATGCCACAAATGCCAACATTTTGGCCACAGCGCGCATAGATGCAACATTGCACCACGTTGTGTCAAGTGCGCAGGCGATCACCAAACAGGCGATTGCACCCGTTCCGATCCCGATAACGATCCTCCACCAAAATGCTGTAATTGCGGCAGCGCCCACACCGCGAACTATCGAGGTTGTTCGCAATACAAAAAATCGAGCTACGCAAATGTAGCTCAACCAAAACCGGCCCCCAAACCGGCCCCACAACCGGCTCCCAAACCGGCCCCAAAACCGGCTCCCAAACCGGCTCCCAAACCGGCTCCCAAACCGGCTCCCAAACCGGCCCAACAACTTAAACGCCTCACCGCTTTAAAATGGCTGCACAAAATTTACCAACTGCCACCGATCAGATGTGCAGAATATGCACCTGGAATGCCAACGGGCTTCCATCCCAAACGTCTCAATTAGAGGTATTCATGCATCGCCACAACGTTCACATCATGCTAGTGAACGAATCACACGCCAAAAACCGTCGTGGCCTGTTTATTAACGGGTACCGACTATATCTTAATAGCCGCCCCATTGAAAAAGGCGGCGGCACAGCCATTTATATTCAAAATGGCATAGAACACACTGTTCTTCCAAATCCCCAATCAGAGCACTTAGAACATACCTCCATTTTAGCCCGTATAAACGGAGAAAAAATCAAAATTATGAGTTTATATCACTCACCTTCATGACCATTCACTGAAAACGACTACAAAAACATCTTCTCCGAAGATGTCCCCACAATTATAGGCGGCGACTTTAATGCCAAGCATCCTAGCTGGCAAAGTCGGCTCACAAACCGGCGAGGCCGCGAGTTATTTAACTTTATAACTCAACACCCTTACGACATCAAAGCCGTAAGCCAACCCTCCCCAACCTTCTATAGCCATGCAGGCTACAGGCCCGATATTCTCGATTTCTTTCTGATAAACCGAATCGAGTGCGACCATGATATCTGGTCAATTTCCGAACTCCACTCCGATCACAATCCTGTGTTTCTGGATATTCATGTCACTATATCCAAAGTGGAGAAAACTATAACCACGGTTAACTGGCAGCAGTTCAACCAAAAAAAGCTCGAAAAACTCACTGCTATTCCAAAAATAAGGAATAAGGAGGAGATAAATGAGGCCATTACTTTCCTTACCAACTCAATCACGGATGCGGTTGAGACGTTTTCGAAAATTAAACCTGTCCCGAAAAACAGCCGCCCACTTCCAAATAACATCCTCGGTAAAATTCGAGAGAAAAACCGCATCCGCAGACAATGGCAACACACCCGTTGCCCGCAAATGAAAACAAACCTCAATAAACTCCAAGCAGAAATTCAGAAAGAAATCAAGTCATTTTCAAATTCCAACTGGAATCGAGTAATCGAGGATGCATCATTACACAAACCTCAAATGTGGAAACTCACTAAGAGATTCACAGCCAGACATCGAACGACCACTCCGGTTATTCACGGAAGAAACGGACTTGCCTTCCTTCCGGAGGACAAGGCCGAATCCTTCGCGGAAAGCCTAGAGTCACAGTTCTCCCCGAATCCGCTCACAACATGTGACGAATTACTCGACGAAGTTGAGGAAGCATTGGATCGCCTTGAGCGAACCCCAACCCATACTCCGAAACCAACATCTCCTGCAGAGATCCGCAAAATTATCAAATATGCGCCAAGTAAAAAGGCGCCAGGCCACGATAGTATAAGCTACACATGCTTAAAAAACCGCCCCAACAAAGGAATAGTTTTCCTAACTACCTTGTTCAATGCATGCCTAAGGATAGGTTATTTCCCAAAAGCGTGGAAACACCCAATAGTGATTTTAATCCCAAAGCCTGGAAAAGACATGAAATTTCCACAAAATCACCGGCCTATTTCCCTTCTGTGCACACTGGGAAAACTATTCGAAAAAATTATCCATGTCCGCCTCAGTGAATGGTCGAATGATCATATGATCATCCCCAAAACGCAACACGGCTTCATAAAAGGCCTCTCATGCAACCACCAACTTGTTAGAACCAGCGATTACATAATCGAAGGCTTTAACAGAAAGCAGAGCACGTTAGCCATCTTCCTCGATGTTGCGAAAGCATTCGATCGAGTGTGGCACGAAGGCTTGTTATATAAACTCATGTCACTTAACTACCCCACATATCTAATCCATCTGATCCGGGAATTCATACAAGACCGCACCTTTTCGGTTCGTTTCGAAAACGCCACATCTCCGCCACGCAAAATGACTGCTGGCGCCCCACAGGGGTCCGTACTTTCCCCACTCCTTTTCAATATATATGTTTATGACCTGCCAACATTAAACAATGTAATTACGGCCCAACATGCAGATGATACTGCTTATCTATATCGAGGCAAACATCTGCCCTTTATGATTCCGAAACTCCAGACCGCACTTAACTAACTGGAAGAGTGGACAAACGACTGGTGTATTGCTATAAATGCTGAAAAAAGCCAAGCAATTTACTTCACCCAATCTAATAGATCCCCCCAAGAAAACCTCACCTTTGGAGGCACACCAATTCCATGGGTAAAACAAGTGAAATATCTTGGTTTACAAATGGATAACCACCTTAACTGGGCAAAACATGTTCAATCTGCGATCACTAAAGCTAATTCCGCCTTCGGGATTCTAAAATCATTGCTTTTAACAAAAAGCACCCTTTTCCTCGCCAGTAAAATTCACATTTACAAGGCAATGATTAGGTCAAAAATGACCTATGGTTGTCCGTCATGGATACACATCTCGAAAACGCAGATGAACAGACTGGAAGCCACGCAGAGCCGCATGATCCGCAGGATCGTAGGCGCTCCGTGGTTTGTCAGTAACGACCAAATCCGAAACGAAACGAAAGTACCGAAATTACAGGATTTTATCCGTCAATTGGCAATTGCACATTCCTCTAAATTTGACGTCTCCCTTTTAAAAGATACCCTTGAAGTTCCTGAAAACTTCAGAGCTAGGAAAAAACGGCCACTACAACTGGACGTTACCAATTAATTTTTTAAAAAATGTTTCAGTAATGATTCTGACCGTTTTTTAAAAAGTATACCCCACCCACTCGCCACCAATAAATGCTACTCATTCTGAGTAACAATAACAGTCACCAAACACACCAACATCACTACAAAGTAGTAAAAATTCCAGTTCGAATTTGACCTATAAGAGGGGGTTTTTAGTCCGTGAGAGTCGGACATAATCTTATCCTTCCCATACGTGGGTGGGATAACAGAAGGTATGCATATGCATAATGCATTTTCCTCCTCTCTCCCGAAAAAAAAAAAAAAAAAATTGGAAAAACATTCAGACTCGAGACGGCGAACAGTCAGGTTGTTCGTCTCTCCTCTCTGGAGCCCTCTCCGTCGCTTTCGAGCTGCTTTCTTTGTCATTAATTATTCTTAAGCTTGCTGTTCTTTTTAGAATAGTAATTTTCTCTTTAGAACATCCAACACCCTTTTACCGTTGTCTGGCCGAGCTTTTTAGCTCGTTTTTGCCAGCGCGGAAAAGGAGCCGCCGGACCTGGTGTTTGGAGAGAACTGACCACTCTACTCCATTCACCCAACACCCTTTACCGGGTTTGACCGAGCTTCTTAGCTCGTTTTAGTCAAACACGGCAAAGGCGCCATCCGCCCAGCTGTAATCTTTTCCCTTTCAGTGTGGAGAACGTCTCCGTGGTTAGCGCGTATTTTATTTCTTACGACCTTTGCAGGGGGACCTGTTTAGGTTTTAAGAAATTAGCACGCTTATTATAGCACGCTAACCGAGAATCTGCCTTGATTTCTGCGAGGAACGCTTGGAGATTGTCGGGAGGCAGTCAAGTTTTAGAGCGTTGCACTCAGCGCTTCTAACTCTAGATTCCGCTTAACAATAAGCAGGCCCGGGGGATTTTGAACCCGGTGCCTACCCAACACCCGTCTTCTACGCCATGGGTAAGTCCAGGCGTGTAAAGCGGTCCCAAGACCCCGAAGCCCACTTCGATCTTGTCTACCCCTCCGGGGAAAGATCCCGGCGCAAGCAACCCCAAGAGCAACCCCAAATGCTCCCCAACATAGACTTTCGTCTCTGCGAATTGCAAGACCAAATCGTCTCCCTTGCCACCCTCACCGAACAATCCCGCTCCAAGGACGCGCAACTCGCCGCCTTAGCCGAGCAACTCCGTATTTCTTCTGATGCAAATCAGAAGCTTCAGCAGCAGCTGAATAATTTCTTCCGCAACCCTCGTCCCGCTGATTACAGCGAGGAAATCGTGGACATTATGTCCCCAGCCTTCTCGCCTGCTTTAAGCGGGCCCCACACGCCCGAGCCGTCGCGCACACCCTCAGTCTGCGACGAATCCTCCTCTGACGACGAAAATTTGTCAGAAATGACACTAGCTCCGCTAGCGCCACCCCAGCAACCGGCCGCCGAAGCTACTGCTCGGCGAGCCAGCCCCTCCCCACCGGCTAAGAAAGCCAAAACTACTTCGGCCTCCAAGCCGATCTCCACCGCCACTCCGAATGGTTCCAACGATGACAGGCCCGATATTCTCGATTTCTTTCTGATAAACCGAATCGAGTGCGACCATGACATCTGGTCAATTTCCGAACTCCACTCCGATCACAATCCTGTGTTTCTGGATATTCATGTCACTATATCCAAAGTGGAGAAAACTATAACCACGGTTAACTGGCAGCAGTTCAACCAAAAAATGCTCGAAAAACTCACTGCTTTTCCGAAAATAAGGAATAAGGAGGAGATAGATGAGGCCATTACTTTCCTTACCAATTCAATCACGGATGCGTTTGAGACGGTTTCGAAAATCAAACCTGTCCCGAAAAACAGCCGCCCACTTCCAAATAACATCCTCGGTAAAATTCGAGAGAAAAACCGCATCCGCAGACAATGGCAACACACCCGTTGCCCGCAAATGAAAACAAACCTCAATAAACTCCAAGCAGAAATTCAGAAAGAAATCAAGTCATTTTCAAATTCCAACTGGAATCGAGTAATCGAGGATGCATCATTACACAAACCTCAAATGTGGAAACTCACTAAGAGATTCACAGCCAGACATCGAACGACCACTCCGGTTATTCATGGAAGAAACGGACTTGCCTTCCTTCCGGAGGACAAGGCCGAATCCTTCGCGGAAAGCCTAGAGTCACAGTTCTCCCCGAATCCGCTCACAACATGTGACGAATTACTCGACGAAGTTGAAGAAGCTTTGGATCGCCTTGAGCGAACCCCAACCCATACTCCGAAACCAACATCTCCTGCAGAGATCCGCAAAATTATCAAATATGCGCCAAGTAAAAAGGCGCCAGGCCACGATAGTATAAGCTACACATGCTTAAAAAACCTCCCCAACAAAGGAATAGTTTTCCTAACTACCTTATTCAATGCATGCCTAAGGATAGGTTATTTCCCAAAAGCGTGGAAACACGCAATGGTGATTTTAATCCCAAAGCCTGGAAAAGACATGAAATTTCCACAAAATCAGCGGCCTATTTCCCTTCTGTGCACACTGGGAAAACTATTCGAAAAAATTATCCAAAACGCAACACGGCTTCATAAAAGGCCTATCATGCAACCACCAACTTGTTAGAACCAGCGATTACATAATCGAAGGCTTTAACAGAAAGCAGAGCACGTTAGCCATCTTCCTAGATATTGCGAAAGCATTCGCTCGAGTGTGGCACGAAGGCTTGTTATATAAACTCATGTCACTTAACTACCCCACATATCTAATCCATCTGACCAGGGAATTCATACAAGACCGCACCTTTTCGGTTCGTTTCGAAAACGCCACATCTCCGCCACGCAAAATGACTGCTGGCGTTCCACAGGGGTCCGTACTTTCCCCGCTCCTTTTCAATATATATGTTTATGACCTGCCAACATTAAACAATGTAATTACGGCCCAATATGCAGATGATACTGCTTATCTATATCGAGGCAAACATCTGCCCTTTATGATTCCGAAACTCCAGACCGCACTTAACCAACTGGAAGAGTGGACAAACGACTGGTGTATTGCTATAAATGCTGAAAAAAGCCAAGCAATTTACTTCACCACATCTAATAGATCCCCACAAGAAAACCTCACCTTTGTAGGCACACCAATTCCATGGGTAAAACAAGTGAAATATCTTGGTTTACAAATAGATAACCACCTTAACTGGGCAAAACATGTTTAATCTGCGATCACTAAAGCTAATTCCGCCTTCGGGACTTTAAAATCATTGCTTTTAACAAAAAGCACCCTTTTCCTCGCCAGTAAAATTCACATTTACAAGGCAATGATTAGGTCAAAAATGACCTATGGTTGTCCGTCATGGATACACATCTCGAAAACGCAGATGAACAGACTGGAAGCCACGCAGAGCCGCATGATCCGCAGGATCGTAGGCGCTCCGTGGTTTGTCAGTAACGACCAAATCCGAAACGAAACGAAAGTACCGAAATTACAGGATTTTATCCGTCAATTGGCAATTGCACATTCCTCTAAATTCGACGTCTCCCTTTTAAAAGATACCCTCGAAGTTCCTGAAAACTTCAGAACTAGGAAAAAACGGCCACTACAACTGGACGTTACCAATTAATTTTTTTTAAATGTTTCAGTAATGATTCTGACCCTTTTTTAAAAAGTATACCCCACCCACTCGCCACCAATAAATGCTTCTAATTTTGAGTAACAATAACAGTCACTTATCCAAAGTCACCAAACACACCAACATCACTACAAAGTAGTAAAAATTCCATTTCGAATTTGATCTATAAGAGGGGGTTTTAGTCCGTGAGAGTCGGACATAACCTACTGTTATCCTTCCCATACGTGGGTGGGATAACAGAAGGTATGCATAATGCATTTTCCTCCTCTCTCCCGAAAAAAAAAAAAAAAAAATGGAAAAACACTTGCATCCAGAGATCTTCAGCCACAAAGAATCACTTCACCGTCGAAGTGCATTTCCTACTTTCGTGTCGACAAAGGATTGTTTCCTCCGAAACGAACAACTCCCAACTTTCGTGCCGCAAAGGATTTTTCCTCCGAAAGGAAAAACTCCCAACTACCGCGTCCACAAAGGATTTTTCCTCCGAAAGGAAAAACTCCCAACTTCCGCGTCGCATAAATTCAGTAGAAATTACTTCTCTGTACGAAGTAATTTCCAACGGCCGCACAAAGTAAATAGTCGCGAGTCAGTGAGCGTTATTTCGTAACCGCCACGTCAGCCACCGCTGGAAAATTGTTATAAACAATTTCATGTAATTCCACGACACGACGAGGAGCACGCAGATATTTTTTCACAGCTAAGCTGCTGCTGAAAACTTACATACGCAAAAGCCAAGTCGAACGCCTTCCAAGCTACGCAGGTAGTTTCCCTGCTCGGGAAATCCAACTTGGTCAGTGTTTTCACGAGCCGGCCGTCGCGCCGCTCAAATTGCACCCCGCGTACGTGATCGCTTCGCGATCGCGACACGGCCCCGAGTCGACAGTCGAAGAGACAACACGTATGTTTAACAGGGTGAACTGAGTAGCTTTGTTAAACATATGAGATAATTTCGTTTGAGCGTGAACTGAGTAGCGTTCAAACGGAATTATGACCGAGCGAACCGGTAGCCCCGGAAACCCTACAATCCCATGCGAAAACGGCTACGCCGTTTTAGACGACAATATGGACATGTCACCGTCAATCAACAGCGACGTTTTCGTAAACACCCCGGAGGAATTGAATAAGCAGAGGCAGATCCGCAATGGCAAAATCGCACTCGTGCGGAACGAAATTGCGAACCAGCACAGCTTATTCAAAGAGATGCAGAAGCGGCTCGAGGGCTTAGAGAGGCAACTCTACGCTCTCGAGAACGAGGAGGAGCCGTTTGTCACGGCCAACAAACGAAAGACGGGAGGAAACACAGAATCCTCAGCAGCCAAGAAACAAAACAAAGAAAAACCAGCGTCAAATTCGTACCTGAGAGCGTCCAAGAATAGACGAGCGATTTTTCTAGACGATCACCGTTACAAACGCGGAGAATTCCCGGCTTTGCCAAGCAAACCGTCAACGTCGGAGGAAACACCACGCGCCGATCCGCCAACAGCCCCCGCGGACGGTAATAAGAACGACCCCCCGCCAGCGCCCGCCGCCGCGACGAAATTCGAAACAACAGAATCAGGACTTCGCCTTCCTATTAAAACCGCACCACCCGCCGAAATCCGACCGCAACCTCCGCCGCCGCAAGTGGAGAAAAAAGTAAAACGACCACCCCCAATCGTTTTAACGGACACCTCGAAGATCAAGATAGTTAAAGAAACACTACGTGAGAACAACATCCACGTTCCACAGTACATTTCCCACGCCAGAGGAATTAACATTTTTACGGAAAATCCGGACGATTTCCGTAAAACGGTTAAAATCCTAGAAGAGTTGAAAGCCGCCCAGCACCACTACCTGTTAGACGAGGATAAAGAGCTGAAAGCAGTCATGAGAGGAATCCCAGTCGAAATCAACCTCGAAGAGATTGTAGAAGAATTATTATTTTTTTTTTTTCGGGAGAGAGGAGGAAAATGCATTATGCATACCTTCTGTTATCCCACCCACGTATGGGAAGGATAACAGTAGGTTATGTCCGACTCTCACGGACTAAAAACCCCCTCTTATAGGTCAAATTCGAAATGGAATTTTTACTACTTTGTAGTGATGTTGGTGTGTTTAGTGACTTTGGATAAGTGACTGTTATTGTTACTCAAAATGAGTAGCATTTATTGGTGGCGAGTGGGTGGGGTATACTTTTTAAAAAAGGGTCAGAATCATTACTGAAACATTTTAAAAAATTTAATTGGTAACGTCCAGTTGTAGTGGCCGTTTTTTCCTAGTTCTGAAGTTTTCAGGAACTTCAAGGGTATCTTTTAGAAGGGAGACGTCGAATTTAGAGGAATGTGCAATTGCCAATTGACGGATAAAATCCTGTAATTTCGGTACTTTCGTTTCGTTTCGGATTTGGTCGTTACTGACACACCACGGAGCGCCTACGATCCTGCGGATCATGCGGCTCTGCGTGGCTTCCAGTCTGTTCATCTGCGTTTTCGAGATGTGTATCCATGACGGACAACCATAGGTCATTTTTGACCTAATCATTGCCTTGTAAATGTGAATTTTACTGGCGAGGAAAAGGGTGCTTTTTGTTAAAAGCAATGATTTTAGAGTCCCGAAGGCGGAATTAGCTTTAGTGATCGCAGATTGAACATGTTTTGCCCAGTTAAGGTGGTTATCCATTTGTAAACCAAGATATTTCACTTGTTTTACCCATGGAATTGGTGTGCCTCCAAAGGTGAGGTTTTCTTGTGGGGATCTATTAGATGGGGTGAAGTAAATTGCTTGGCTTTTTTCAGCATTTATAGCAATACACCAGTCGTTTGTCCACTCTTCCAGTTGGTTGAGTGCGGTCTGGAGTTTCGGAATCATAAAGGGCAGATGTTTGCCTCGATATAGATAAGCAGTATCATCTGCATATTGGGCCGTAATTACATTGTTTAATGTTGGCAGGTCATAAACATATATATTGAAAAGGAGCGGGGAAAGTACGGACCCCTGTGGGACGCCAGCAGTCATTTTGCGTGGCGGAGATGTGGCGTTTTCGAAACGAACCGAAAAGGTGCGGTCTTGTATGAATTCCCTGATCAGATGGATTAGATATGTGGGGTAATTAAGTGACATGAGTTTATATAACAAGCCTTCGTGCCACACTCGATCGAATGCTTTCGCAACATCGAGGAAGATGGCTAACGTGCTCTGCTTTCTGTTAAAGCCTTCGATTATGTAATCGCTGGTTCTAACAAGTTGGTGGTTGCATGAGAGGCCTTTTATGAAGCCGTGTTGCGTTTTTGGGATGACCATGTGATCATTCGACCATTCACTGAGGCGGACATGGATAATTTTTTCGAATAGTTTTCCCAGTGTGCACAGAAGGGAAATAGGCCGGTGATTTTGTGGAAATTTCATGTCTTTTCCAGGCTTTGGGATTAAAATCACTATTGCGTGTTTCCACGCTTTTGGAAAATAGCCTATCCTTAGGCATGCATTGAACAAGGTAGTTAGGAAAACTATTCCTTTGTTGGGGAGGTTTTTTAAGCAAGTGTAGCTTATACTATCGTGACCTGGCGCCTTTTTACTTGGCGCATATTTGATAATTTTGCGGATCTCTGCAGGAGATGTTGGTTTCGGAGTATGGGTTGGGGTTCGCTCAAGGCGATCCAATGCTTCCTCAACTTCGTCGAATAATTCGTCACATGTTGTGAGCGGATTCGGGGAGAACTGTGACTCTAGGCTTTCCGCGAAGGATTCGGCCTTGTCCTCCGGAAGGAAGGCAAGTCCGTTTCTTTCGTGAATAACCGGAGTGGTCGTTCGATGTCTGGCTGTGAATCTCTTAGTGAGTTTCCACATTTGAGGTTTGTGTAATGATGCATCCTCGATTACTCGATTCCAGTTGGAATTTGAAAATGACTTGATTTCTTTCTGAATTTCTGCTTGGAGTTTATTGAGGTTTGTTTTCATTTGCGGGCAACGGGTGTGTTGCCATTGTCTGCGGATGCGGTTTTTCTCTCGAATTTTACCGAGGATGTTATTTGGAAGTGGGCGGCTGTTTTTCGGGACAGGTTTGATTTTCGAAACCGTCTCAACCGCATCCGTGATTGAGTTGGTGAGGAAAGTAATGGCCTCATTTATCTCCTCCTTATTCCTTATTTTCGGAATAGCAGTGAGATTTTCGAGCATTTTTTGGTTGAACTGCTGCCAGTTAACCGTGGTTATAGTTTTCTCCACTTTGGATATAGTGACATGAATATCCAGAAACACAGGATTGTGATCGGAGTGGAGTTCGGAAATTGACCAGATGTCATGGTCGCACTCGATTCGGTTTATCAGAAAGAAATCGAGAATATCGGGCCTGTAGCCTGCATGGCTATAGAAGGTTGGGGCGGGTTGGCTTACGGCTTTGATGTCGTAAGGGTGTTGAGTTATAAAGTTAAATAACTCGCGGCCACGCCGGTTTGTGAGCCGACTTTGCCAGCTAGGATGCTTGGCATTAAAGTCGCCGCCTATAATTGTGGGGACATCTTCGGAGAAGATGTTTTTGTAGTCGTTTTCAGTGAATGGTCTTGAAGGTGAGTGATATAAACTCATAATTTTGATTTTTTCTCCGTTTATACGGGCTAAAATGGAGGTATGTTCTAAGTGCTCTGATTGGGGATTTGGAAGAACAGTGTGTTCTATGCCATTTTGAATATAAATGGCCGTGCCGCCGCCTTTTTCAATGGGGCGGCTATTAAGATATAGTCGGTACCCGTTAATAAACAGGCCACGACGGTTTTTGGCGTGTGATTCGTTCACTAGCATGATGTGAATGTTGTGGCGATACATAAATTCCTCTAATTGAGACGTTTGGGATGGAAGCCCGTTGGCATTCCAGGTGCATATTCTGCACATCTGATCGGTGGCAATTTGTGAATTTTGTGCAGCCATTTTAAAGCGGTGAGGCGTTTAAGTGGCGCATTAGGGGGGCGAGACGCTCAAGGCGTTCTACCCTTCTGATGAATTCTTCATCGAACATCATATCGTAATATGACGTATGGGCCTGTTGTTGGGCCGGTTTGGGAGCCGGTTTGGGAGCCGGTTTTGGGGCCGGTTTGGGAGCCGGTTTTGGGGCCGGTTTGGGAGCCGGTTGTGGGGCCGGTTTGGGGGCCGGTTTTGGTTGAGCTACATTTGCGTAGCTCGATTTTTTGTATTGCGAACAACCTCGATAGTTCGCGGTGTGGGCGCTGCCGCAATTACAGCATTTTGGTGGAGGATCGTTATCGGGATCGGAACGGGTGCAATCGCCTGTTTGGTGATCGCCTGCGCATTTGACACAACGTGGTGCAATGTTGCATCTATGCGCGCTGTGGCCAAAATGTTGGCATTTGTGGCATTGGATTACCTGTTTAGAAGGCTTTTGCTTCTCCACAGTGACGGGAACGAAACTGATTGTTTCGAGGTTATAAATCCGTTTCCCCTCGGGGGTGTTCTCTAGGTGAACAGCCACCAGGGGGAATTTTCGGTGTCTGTTGCCCATGCGGCGAACAGACAGGACTGGGAAACTCTCGGTTTTGAGTTGTCTGATGATGGATTCATCAGTCACATGCGTGCCAACTCCGCGGATAACTACTTTCAACTCTTTCTCCTCGTTAAGAGTGTAAGTGTAAAATTGAGCATTTATGCTCCGAAGGTATTTGATAACTACTCGGTAGTTATCAGCGGATTGCACGCAAAATCTAACCGAGTTGGATAGATTTTTGGCCTTAAGGACGGGAATTCTCAGGTGCTTGTATAGGTGGGCGGAAATATCGTCCCATTTGTGGACATCTTGGATATGGATGGGCGGAGGATTGCTAGAGAAATTCTCTAGCCCCTCGATTTCGTCGATCTTATCGATCGGAAGCGGTTGTTTTTTGGTTACCACGGTAGTGTGGTATACAATAGCCGGAGTTGGTGGCGCAGGCTCAGCTTTCGCCGGAGCCTTTGCTTTTGCTGGTTTAACAGCGATGGGTGGGGTTGGGGAGCTGGTTTTGCGGCGGTCGTGAGACGTGAGCTTTTCCGGAGCCATCGAGGTTGAAGGCATCGCCTTCTTCCGGTGGTTCCGATCGATGTAGACTTGGAAGCCTTCATCGTTGGAACCATTCGGAGTGGCGGTGGAGATCGGCTTGGAGGCCGAAGTAGTTTTGGCTTTCTTAGCCGGTGGGGAGGGGCTGGCTCGCCGAGCAGTAGCTTCGGCGGCCGGTTGCTGGGGTGGCGCTAGCGGAGCTAGTTCCGGAACAAGTGTCATTTCTGACAAATTTTCTTCGTCGGAGGAGGAGGATTCGTCGCATACTGAGGGCGTGCGCGGTGGTTCGGGTGTGTGGGGCCCGCTTAGAGCAGGCGAGAAGGATGGGGACATAATGTCCGTGATTTCCTCGCTGTAATCAGCGGGACGAGGGTTTTGGAAAAAATGATTCAGTTGCTGTTGAAGCTTCTGATTTGCATCATTTGAGCGTTGGAGTTGCGCGGTCAAGGCGGCGAGTTGCGCATCCTTGGAGCGGGATTGTTCGGCAAAGAGCCGGGATTGTTCGGAAAAGGAACGGGATTGTTCCGCAAAGGAGGCGGTAAGGGAGGCGATTTGCTGTTGCAAATCGCTAATTTGTTGATGGAATGCTACGTCGGCGGGCACTTGGGGTTGCTTACGCCGGGATCTCTCCCCGGAGGGGTAGACAGGGTCGAAGTGGGCTTCGGGATCTTGGGACCGCTTTCCACGCCTGGACTTACCCATGGCGTAGAAGACGGGTGTTAGGTAGGCACCGGGTTCAAAATCCCCCGGGCCTGCTTATTGTTAAGCGGTATCAAGAGTAGAAATGCTGAGTGCAACACTCTAAAACTTGACTGCCTCCCGACAATCTCCGAGCGTTCCTCGCGGAAATCAAGGCAGATTCTCGGTTAGCGTGCTATGATAAGCGTGCTTAATTTCTTAAAACCTAAACAGGTCCCCCTGCAAAGGTCGTAAGAAATTTTCTCGTTCGCGCCTTCCGGTGTCAGGGCAGTATAAAATACGCGCTAACCACGGAGACGTTCTCCACACTGGAAGGGAAAAAGATTACAGCCGGGCGGATGGCGCCTTTTCCGTGTTTGACAAATACGAGCTAAGAAGCTCGGTCAAACCCGATAAAGGGTGTTGGGTGAATGGAGTAGAGTGTTCAGTTCTCTCCAAACACCAGGTCCGGCGGCTCCTTTTCCGCGCTGGCAAAAACGAGCTAAAAAGCTCGGCCAGACAACGGTAAAAGGGTGTTGGATGTTCTGAAATAAAATTATTATTCTAAAAAGAACAGTAATTTTCCTCAGAGCACCTTTAACTGTAAAGTAGCTGAATAGCTTAAGAATAATTAATAACAGAGAGAGCAGCTCGAAAGCGACGGAGAGGGCTTCAGAGTGGAGAGACGAACAACCTGACTGTTCGCCGTCTCAAGTCTGAATGCTAGAAGAATTAGGCGAGCAAGGCTTGCTTATCAACTCGGCAAACCGACTCCGGAACGGGACCAGGATTTACCCGCTCATCCTGTTCAGTTTGCCGAAAACAGAAAACGCGAAACGGATTTTCAACCTCTCAAGCGTGCTACAACACAAGGTGACGGTAGAACCCAAACGACGTCCGACTACACAGCAACAATGTTTCCGGTGCCAGCAGTACGGCCATGTACAATTCCGTTGCACGGCCGAATTTTCCTGCACTCTGTGCGCCGGAAAACACCCTTCACACGACTGCCCTAAGAAAGCCACAGGAGAGAGAAAATGCGCAAACTGCGGGGGCGACCACGCAGCACATTCCTCTAAATGCAAGAAATATCCGACCAATATAAACCGGGCCAGAGAAGAAGAAAAACGGAGGAAACTGGACAACAGCAACCTGAAAAGCGGAGCTCTTATGTTATGTTTCCTCCTTATGAGGGAACCCCAGTGCGGTGAAATATCACCCTTACTGATGTTTTTTTTCTTTTTTTTTACAAGCATCGTTTCCCGTGGTTTTTGATATTTAATTTGCTGGCCCATGTGTGTATATACATATATATTTTTTTTTATGTATATAAACACATGAGTTTGCCTTTTTTTACACTCGTTTGCTTTTTTTTTTCAGCGCAAGCGAGTGTGTGTTACGTGCACACTTTTTTTTTTGTGTGTGTGCTGTGTGGTGTGTGAGTGTATGAGTGAGTTTGTCTTTGTCTGTTTGTATGTGCGCGCGTATTTGTTGTATACTTTTTTTTTTAAGCGTATACGTGTGTGGTGTGTGTTTTTGTGCCTAAGTAACACTGTCGCCGTAGGTGTAGAATTCCACATTGTCCCTGCGTAGGAGGGTCACTATTGTTTGTTTTTCTGTTGTGTTACTGGCTTTCACTGTGATGAAACTGTTTTTTACACGCACTGAGGCACTGGGGGCGATAGCTTGGATTTTTTTTATAACTTCATATTGTTTCATTGTTTTTACATACAATATGGCTGCTGCACTGGCTTTTTTCTCACTTTGTTCAATTTTGTTGTTGGGGATATCGGAGACTGGGGGTTCACTTTGATCCATATCGGATTCATCATGATCAACCTCATCGATTTCGATGGGGGAGAACCTGTTTTCCGTCGGAACGGTGATTTGGGTGTTTGTGTTTGTTTGGGGAGCGGGTGTGATTTCCTGGATCATGTTCATGATGGAGGTTTGTATGATTTCAGGTTCTTCGCATAACCTCACTACAGGTTGCACTTTCCTTCTGTTGCGGATGCAACGCGGCATTTTCTGGGCTCTTAAGCCCGGTTTTTCGGGGCGCTCATGCACTTTGGGCACTTTGTCTTTTTCACTACTGGTTTTTTCTTTTAAAAAGTCTTTCGCACATACAGGCTGCATAAGGCAGGACTGATTTAACGTTTTTAAACTGGTTATCCACGTGGGATAATCCGCACGCAGGTAGCACTTGTTTTCACTCTAATAATTCGGCACGTCTGTTCACTTCAGCGGTCGAGTTGGGAATAACCTGAAAAGCGGAATTAGCTTCGCGGCGAGAGCGAGCGGCACGACGGACGGTCGTAGAAACGAGATCGCGAACCCGGCTCCTGTTACCGGCGTTTATTTTACAAACGTCGGAAACTGATGATTTTCCCAGTTTTTCACTGCGACAACGCAAACATCGGTTCCCTAATTCATTTTCCAATACATACATTTATAATTTAACTTCATTTTAGCTTATTCAGCATTTTATTTCGCATAATTCATCTTTTATTCACACCAGCTAGCAGCGCCAGCTCGCTGTTAAAATCATCTTTTAATTTCATGAAATAAGTTACGTTTGCCGCGTATATTAACGGTTCCTACCACATAAGCGACAAACAAATGTTGCCCATTTATTTATTCCCGAAACTACGTGTTCGTAGCGGAATAAATAAACAGGGATAATTTTTGCCCTTCGCAACATTTGAATTTCATGCATGCCCTAGGTTAGAACATAATAGCTAGTTTTTCGCCCGTCGAAATTCCGCGCTTCCGCGAAGCACAGCCGTATTAGTTAAGTTAGTTTTAGTTTTGCAAATATTAAATTAGGGAACGGCTGTGCTCGAAACGTTCATGCGGAAGGGCTGGGGACCAAATGGCTACGCCACCCACGCGCACAAATATTTACGTAAACGTGCGGGCCACACTCTCTTTTCGAGCCAATAAGGGCTCGCCCGGAAAAGAGAAAGTTGGCTCCGGGTGAGATAAATATACGCGCCCCAGCCCTTGGAACTTCACTTGCATCCAGAGAATTTCAGCCACAAAGAATCACTTCACCGTCGAAGTGCATTTCCAACTTTCGTGCCACCAAGGATCACTTCCACGTGGAAGTGCACTCCCTACTTTCGTGCCACAAAGAATCACTTCACCGTCGAAGTGCATTTCCTACTTTCGTGTCGACAAAGGATTGTTTCCTCCGAAAGGAACAACTCCCTACTTTCGTGCCGCAAAGGATTTTTCCTCCGAAAGGAAAAACTCCCAACTACCGCGTCCACAAAGGATTTTTCCTCCGAAAGGAAAAACTCCCAACTACCGCGTCGTAGCATTCAGTAGAAATTACTTCATTGTACGAAGTAATTTCCATCGGCCGCACAAAGTAAAATAGTCGCGAGTCAGTGAGCGTTATTTCGTAACCGCCACCTCATCCACCGTTGGAAAATTGTTGCAAACAATTCCACCGAAATCCACGACACGACGAGAGGCACGCACCAGAGTTCACAGCTAAGCTGCTGCTGAAATCTACATAATAAAGTCCAAGTCGCACGCCTTCGGCGGTGCTCCACTGAAAACAAATCGTACCACTGAAACACACACGTAACAAATTCACGACATCGTGTTCGTTGCCGCTGGCACGAACCTCCCGCCCGCTACGCTGTAGCACAGTTATTTTTGCCGCCGGCAAATAACTCCGCCGCCATCGCCGTCCTCGCCACAGCAGGGCCGCCACCAGGGCAAACAGGGCCACGTCAGTTGTTTCAGACTCGATTTGTTACGGTTTCAGTGGGAAACGATAAGCACCGTCGTCGAGCACGTTCTCCACCACGACACGACGGGAAAGCGTGAACCCCGACGCTTCCCCACCGTTAATTGCCGCCATCCAGCACAAGTGGAGGCGTCCCTCAGACATCCGCGTCGCGACAACCGCGAACCGCGCATCCGCGCCCGCGACAACCGCGCCAGCCGCGCCCGCGACAACCGCGCCAGCCGCGCCCGCGAATCCGCGCCCGCCGCGAGTTAGGGTGTTTAGACTGTGTGTAATAACTGTGTGTACGTTGAATATACATGTGTTAAACTGTTAATCTCCGTGTATAATTCAACACAACACCCCCACCTCCTGTAGATGCTGTCCAGGAGCGACGCCGCAGAAGCAGCTAAGGCCCAGCAGACGCCTAGAACTTCCGGTAAGTACAACTTTGAATCAAGTGTAAAGTGTGCCCTCCTTTTCAGGGAAACTGAGCTAGCCTCCCTGTCACCTGGCCAACAAGTACGCGGAAACCAAGTTTTCCCGGTTTTCCTCTGTTCGAGCAAAACCACTTGTTAGTGTTTTCACAACCGACCTTTGTGCTGTGCACTAATTGCCGCCTTGGCACTAGCCGGATAAATTGCTCCGCAATTTTCCGGTGAAACCGTCGTGTCCGGCCAGTTTGTGCGTGAACTTTCACCCTCCGTTCACCCCGTTCCGCACGCCGTTGACAATTGGCGCCCAACGTGGGGCCCTTCTTCATAGGCACGAACCCCAAGCCCTTGCTACATAGCAACACACCCAATTAATTTTGTTAAACATCCGAAAATTATTTTTTTTTTTTACACTTAGGAATTTTTTTTTCCTATGTAAATTTTCTACCACATTTTTCGTTATTATTTTCTGCCTAAGAAAATTAACTTCTATTTCCGTGAAATAAACATTTAGGTTTTCCTATATTCCGTAATTGTTTATTCGCTGAGCACTTGAGAATTTTATTTTTTTTCCTGTGTTCTTATTTTCGTTTCGCTAAGTGCGAAAGAAAAATAACATTTTTTTTTTTCACGTGGAAATAAACATTGGAAATTTTATTTCATTTTTTGCTCATCCTAAACCCTTAGGAATATTTCCACTAAGTGTTTTTCTTTTTATTTAAAGGAGAACATTAACTGTGTCAGTGCAAATTATTTTTATTTTTGTGACTACACATTTTTCATTTTTTACATCATCTTTTGTTTCCGAACACGGTAAAATTAAAAGTCACACTGTGGTAGCAATTATTTTTCCTAACTAAAAAATTATTTTCGGCAAGCTCACAACAGTTGCAGAATTCTCTGTTTTTATAAACAAATTCATTTGCAAGAATTTGCAAACAAGTCTGCCAGGCCAGGTTAATTTAATTTATTATAAATAAATTAACCCCATTGCTGTTCATTTTGTTTGCGGAACAACAATCCTTTTTTTTTGTAAAATTGCTAGTGACAATTTATATTTTTGTGTGTGTGTTAAAAAGTGCGCAAATTAAATATTTCAAATTTTGCTAAAACATTTACCATTTCTTTTTGCTCGAATTAAATTATTTGTGGTGCAATAATATTTCTTTCATTCATGTTTTCACAAAAGAAAACACATCTTAGAAATGTTTAAATAATATCTGGGCAAACATTTCTAAGACATTCGTATGCAAAATTACGAAGTAAATTTAACTTCGTACATTACGAAAATGTTGCTTGTGTAAGTGAAGTTTTTTTTGAATAAATTTTAATTTTTACTAATTTTAATTTTCTATTTCATTGAATTGATTTTTTTTTATATTTGAATTAATTTTCATTTATTAATTTGAACTTTTATTATATTGAATTAATTTCTTTTTTAATTAAATCGAATTAATTCTTTTTATTCATTATTAAATTAAACTGAAGCAATTTTTCGTTTAATTGTTTTTATAACCAGTAACAATTTGCTCACCGCTGAGAATTGTTACAAGTTAACCACATTGATAAAGACATTGCAAAAATTGTTTTTAATAATTCATTTTGTTTCCCTTTTAAAAGGAACCAGAAATTCTTTTTTAATTTTCTTTTTCATAAGAAAGAAAATTAAACATTCTTTTTTTTGTCCACACAGACAACAATACATTTGCACAATACCACTTAATTTAATTAAAATAGCAAGTAAATTATCATAAGTAAATGTACATTAATTTTAACCAGTAAATTTTAATTTAAATTAGGAATTTACATTTAATCAATACATTTTAAGACAGCTCATAGTTGAAATTTAACATTTAAATTTATTCATTTGAATTCGTTTTAAGTGGAACACAACCACACACACACAATCAGTTTACAAGTTATTTTAGCGATTTAACTTGTAAACAAAGTCACATTCATAAGTTTATAATTCTTTATATAAACCAGGCATTTTATATATATATAACTTATATTCTGTATAAGATTATTATCATTTTTTTAACTTGTACACAAGTTAATATAAGTTTATATATATATTTTTTTAATATAACTTATACCCCATTCCATATAAAATTATACTTTTTTTTTCTCTTTTTATAACTTGCACACAAGTTAATATAAGTTTACATTTTGTTTTAACTTATACCCCATTTTTATATAAGATTAAAATTCTGTATACGCATTTCGTTTCATATAATATTTTTTTTTATAAAAATCTTATTAACGTTTTAAGTTGTTTCAAACAATTCATACAGGGCCGCAGAAAATTTGTTAAACCACTAAACAGAGTTCTGCACTGTTGTAGCGTTTAGCACAAAGTCAAAGTGCAACCCTTTACTTTCTCTGCTAACAAGGCTCGAACAGGTTTACCCATCCCCTGTATATTCTTTATCTCCCTGTACATATACTTTTTCTCCTGTGTGCCAAACCGGTTCACTTGATGAAAACGCGGTCTGGTAAGGACACCACCGCCAACACTACCGTCGACACTATCGTCGCCATGTCCGACGAACGATCTTTGATCGACACCGAGGTGTCAGTCGCTACAGCGAGTAACATGGTAGAACCGAGACCCCAGACAATGACGATACCACCAGGGTTTTTCGCCCAGGTATTGCCCCTGCCTGCAGGAATTGCAGGATCGCGTCACCAGACGCCGGCCCACACACCCCCCATCACTGCCAACGTACAGGTGACAGGTGAGAGACCGCCAACGCCGTTCGACGCCATCACCGTGGACACCACAGGGCTAGGACCCCTTCTGATGCCGACGAACGGGTCAGGAGGTGAGCCCAGGATAACTGGAACGTCTAAACAGACGTACTTCGAGGACTCGAGCTCCCACCGGGAGGAACGCGCCTACATTCCCCAGGCCGAGAGGCCGCATTACGAACACGACCGCTATTACGCCCCGCCCTTAGTCCGGGACGAGCAGTACGCTCCCCGACACGAATACCGTGAAGAGGCCTACCGTCCCCAGAGGCGGTATATCGATGACGACAGCCAGTATTCGGAGCTGGCTGGACTGTTCCCGACGAGGCGACTCCCCGAGCCCTATTTTGACGCTCGATACTTTGAGGAGCAAGCCAGAAAGGCGAGCTACCAGGCGCAGCGAGAAATGCTGCAGCTCATACGGGACGTAAAGAGGTCAGAGCCAGAGGCCGCCGTAACATTTACCGGCAAGGACCCCCAGCGGTTCATCACCGCCCTAGAAGGTGAGTTCGCCGGGCTGACCATCTCAGATAATAAGAAGAATCGCCGTGCCCTAGCCCGCATCGACAAAAGCATCGCGCATTGCTATGCGGGGTACTTCGCAGAGGACGTACCCTGGACACAGGCCAAAGAGCTATTCTGCTCGAGCGTAGACCCGGAGACCATCGCTCACGACGAAATCATAGAGATGGTGACGTCGCAGCAGGGTGACCAGCCCCCAGGCGTTTACGCTCTGCGGAAGGAATTACTGTTCAACCGCTACGGCAAGGATTGGACGGAGGAGAGGAAGTTAAAGATGCTCTGGCGCCTGGCGAACAGAAACCTTCGCCAAGCCCTCGTTTTCCTGCCCGAAACTGTGCGAGAATTCGTGCAGAAGGCAGCGAGAATCGCTGCCTCCCAAGCAGCACCCCTCCCGGCTTTCCTCCGCCAGAAACCTGCCCAAAACCAGGCGCAGCAGCAACCACAGCCCCGCCAACAGAATTACGACCAGCGCAGGACCAATTATCCGCGCCAAAACTGGTCGCAGCCCCAGTACGCGGCCAACAACACGCAGGCAGAACCCCGGCCTCAGCGTGCCCAGCCTCAGGGACGAAAAACCCCACCCCCTGCCCACGACAAAGAGTTTGTCGGCAGGAAACAGCCACGGTATGAGAACCATGGCCAACGCCAGAATTGGCGAACAGAGAACCGTGGCCAACAGCAGCCACAGCAGCAACAGCCGCAACAGCAGCAACAACAGCCGCAACAGCAGCGACAACAGCCGCAACAGCAGCAACCACAACACCCTCGAGGCCCCCAGGAGGGCAACAAACGGCCACGCTCGCCGCAGAGTGGGCAGCAGGCTAGGCGAAGCCCAAATCCAGGGCCGTCCAACCAGCAAGCAGGGCCGTCCACCCAACAGACAACCGCAGGCCGAAACCAGGGCCTGCCACTTCCCCGCCCCAGGACACCGCCGATGTGCCAAAGGTGCAACCTCGGCAGGCACTGGAATAACCAGTGCCCCAACTTCCCGTCGGGAAACGGACAAGCGAGTGGTCAGCGGAGGCAACGCACCTGAGCCACTCGACTTCACCGACCGCCCCCGTCTTACAACAACCCCGCTGCACCCCTGGACTTGCCCCTAGGAACATACCAGAGCTCGCGCCGATCTCGTTGATCACGAGCACGAGCTTGATTAAGCTCCCCCTCCGGCTCCCCAACCTGACCATAGCTTGTTTGCTAGATCTATGAGCCGGAGAGAATTACATTCGTCCCCACCTCATCCCCAACTTCACGCCGTTGCACATCACAACAAATCTTGCGGGACAAAACGCAACAGCTGACGTCACTGGGACCGCCAGCGTTGCGTTCCATCTGGGGGCGAACTCATTTGACGAAGAGTTCCTGGTCATGCCTACGCTGAGGTATGACGCCATACTTGGACTGGGATTCTTCGTCAAACATGACGCGATTGTGGACTGCCAACGCCAATGTCTACACATCGGGAAGGGCCTTCGACAGACCATATACTGGGCCGAAGGCGAGCAACGGCGGGAAGAGCTCGACGCACCCGAACTCGATCACGGTTTTACTGGGAAAACCGCTGATCAGTTCAGCGAGACCGTGCGACGTTTCGCACGAACCTTTATGCCTCCCGACCAGTTCGCCCAGCGCGACCGCACCACGGAACACACTATCCGGTTGCTGCACACCACCCCCATCCGCATCCGGCCATATCGGGTGAATCCTGCGAAGAAACAGGAAATCGACAAACAGGTCGCAGAGCTCCTGACACAGGGCATCATCGAGACATCGACCAGCCCATACTCCTCACCGATCGTTCTCGTGAAGAAGAAGGACGGGGAAAGTCGCTTCTGCGTCGATTACCGGAAGATAAACGAGATCACGGTGAGTGAGCCAACCCCGATGCCAGTCATCCAGGAGGCTCTGCGAGACCTGGGAGATTCCCGTATCTTCTCCACGCTGGATCTGAAGTCGGGATACTGGCAGATCCCGATGGACGAGGCCAGCAAGCCTTACACAGCATTCAGCACTCCCGACGGCGGCCATTACCAGTTCCGAGTGATGCCGTTCGGGCTGAAGAACGCCCCGGCCACATTCCAGAGGCTCATGAGTCAGGAGGTATTGGCGGGCATGCTACACGACTTCGTGATCGTGTACCTAGACGACATCATCGTGTTCTCACGTACTCCAGAGGAACACCTCCGTCACCTAACCCTCGTTCTGGAGAGGCTGGAACAATTTGACCTACGGCTAGGCAAGGACAAGTGTTCCTTCGCCAGATCAACCCTGGAGTACCTGGGGCACATGGTCGATGTAGACGTGACCCGGCCACTTACCAAACACCTGGCTCAGATAGCAAACTTCCCCATCCCACGAACCCGGAAGCAGCTGCGAACGTACCTTGGCCTCTGTAACTGGGTACGACAGTACGTCAAGGACTTCGCTCTCGTCGCTGCACCCCTCAACGACCTGACGGCAACATCCAGGCCGTTCAAGTGGAACCCGGAAGCCACAGCAGCCATGGCTAAGCTCAGAGAGCTCACTGCCAAGCCCCTGAAGCTACACAGGCCACTGCCAGGTCTACCGTACACGGTCCAGACGGACGCATCCAAGCTGGGGATCTCGTCCGTCCTGTACCAAACCGGCCCAGACGGAGAACGTCGCATCATAAATTTTGACTCGGCCAAACTCAACAAAACCGAGCAAAATTATCACATTAACGAACAAGAATGTTTAGCGTTGGTGTGGGCGCTTAAGCGCTATCGTCCGCTGCTGGAGGGTCAGCATTTTAAGGCCGTCACCGACTCCAGGGCACTGACATGGCTAAGCCAATTTAAAGACGTCAAGTCGAAGCTGACGAAGTGGGCACTCCTTCTCCAGTCGTTCGACTTCGACATCGAGCACTGCCCGGGGAAGGAGAACCAGCTGGCCGACTTGTTGAGCCGTGATCCGGACGACACCCCTGTAGGCGAGATGCCTGAGTTTGAGACCATCCTGCTCCCCTCGCTCTACGTCATCACGGTGCCCATTTCACAGACCATCCGTGAAGCTCAGCAGGCGGATGACGACACACAACGTCGCATCCAGATCCTGCAAGATCCCGATCATGAGGATTGGGCCGATCACGATCGCCTGCTGGAGCTAGTAGATGGCTGCATCTACCATCGCCCGACGCCAGACCGAGACCGCACGCTGTACGTGCCCCCAGCCGCTCGGCCCCGCGTCCTCCATGCCCTCCACGATGAAGCCGTTCATCCTGGCCGTAATGAAACCCAGAGAGCCATACAGACTAGGTACTTCTGGCCGTCCATACCCGTAGACGTACGCCGGTATGTACGGGACTGCCTAGTCTGTACCGCCACCAAGCGCGGACAACCCCAGCGAGCCGCCCCACTGCGAGCCCGCATCCCAATAGCCCCGTTCCACACGATAGCGGTGGACTTAATTGGGCCATTACCCGAAACGAGGACGAAGAAGAAGCATATCCTGGTGGTGACCGACATTTTTACCAAGTGGGTGGAAGCCTTCCCTGTCGGCCATGCTCGGGCGAGCAACCTCACCAGGATAATGGAAGAGCAGGTCTTCCATCGTTTCGGGTATCCCAAGGTCATAATTAGTGACAACGGACCGCAGTTCGTCTCCTGGCGCTGGAAGAGACTATGCCAGAAGTGGGGAGCCGAACCCTACTTCACCCCGGTGTATCATCCCCAGGCCAATCCCACCGAGAGACGCAACCAGGAGATTAAGAAGGGTCTCCGTGCACGCATGCAAGGGCAGCCTGCGAATTAGTGGACGCAGCACCTGCAGCCGATCCTTTTTAATCTCCGCACCCGTCGCAACTCCTTGGGTACGACTTGCCGCATCCAGGAGACCGAGACCTGTTCCCCACACGTCCCCCACAGGCACCTATACATGAGGAGCGTGAGATGAGGCTAGAGGACATCCGGGAGCGACAACTCCGGTATGTCCAACGCTACGAGCAGCCTGACGCCGAACCACGCTTCCAGGAAGGTCAGCCGGTCGTGATCCGGAACCATCCACCCTAGAACGCGAACAACCCCGCTGGTTTCGCCGCGAAATGGCTGGGGCCATACAACATTCGCGACATGTTCTCGGGACAGGTGTACCGCGTGGACCGCGATGGCCAGGTCACCCGCATCCATCAGGACGACATCCGTCCTGCCCCACGAGGCCCCATCCGACCTCCACGAGTCCCACGACGAAATCGGGGCTCGCCATCACCACCGCGTACACCGGAACAGGTGGATGCGGAAGACAGCGATGACGTCGACAACCCCGATGCTCCCGCTCACCCACCACCTCCACCAGAGGCCGCTGACGACCCGGCGCCTCCACCAATCACACATACTCGGCGCTAATCACTCGTATTTCCCCCACAGACATTTGGACGCTCATACCCCCCGAGTGATGGACGCTCAGTGACCGAGTGTTAGTTTTAAGTTAGTTTTTAGTATAGGTTAGATTTGTATATATGTTAGGTTAGTGACCATTGGACGATATAAACATTGCCAGTGCCACGTCTCAAGCGGAGACGTATTTCCGGGATCCGATCCAGGCTAGGCTGTCCCAGCAGTCCAGCCCAGTCTGACGCCACAGACTTCATCATCCGCCTGTCCCAGCAGGCCAATGACCATCCTGTTCGCCACAGCGAACACGAACTTGGCCCGGCAAGTTCACCCATCCTTCGGCCCGGTACCACCCAGGTACCTACCACGGCGGGCCAAGGACACGCTTCCCCCCAGAAGGAAGTCAACACACCGCTCCCAAGAAGGAAGCCACATCCGCCTGCCACATCCGCCTGCCACAGCAGGCCGATGACAGCTCGTCCAAACGAGCCCATTCACTTACTGGCATCCGCCAAGTAAGCCCATCCTTCGGCCCGGTACAGTACGTGTCTACCACGTACGGCCAAGGAAACCACTTCCCCAGACGGAAGTCGCAGCATCTGCCAGCCACAGCAGGCCGATGCCAGCTCGCCATACGAGCTCACTAACTGCTCAGGCAAGTTAGCCCCACATCCTTCGGCCGGTACTGGTAAAGTACCTACTACGCACGGCCAAGGAAACACTTCCCCAGAAGGAAGCCTAACCACGCCCGGCGCCTTCACCAGGCCGCCCACGCACCTGGCTCCTTCGCCAGAAGGACGCCCCAGCAGGCATCGCCGTCGACGCGCGGCCAGAATACACGTCGTGGCGCACAACCACCATCCAGGTCCCATCCCACTCCGACCAGGAGGGACCGCTGCCAAGCAGCCAAAACCTGGAGCGTCGTCACAAAGACGTGACACGCCATTTCCACCACATCCGCACACCTCAGACAAAGCATGCCGATCGACCAGCCCTGCAGCCTCGGGACGACCACATCGTCGCCAGGCCACCCACCACACGCTGCCACAGCAGCGTCGCACGCTGCCACAACGCCTGGACACCGCGCTGTACGCCCAGTGCCCCCATAAACGGTCAGAGTGTAAACCCAGTGCGCAGTGTGCGGACCCTCACGGCAGGGATGCGTCATCAATAAGGTAGGAACCAACGCCCAGTTAATATACGCTAGTCGCTCATCCACTGATTGTAACAGGTAGAAAGCAAACCTAACTTACTTCCCCAGGGCCGATTGTTACCGGCGTTTATTTTACAAACGTCGGAAACTGATGATTTTCCCAGTTTTTCACTGCGACAACGCAAACATCGGTTCCCTAATTCATTTTCCAATACATACATTTATAATTTAACTTCATTTTAGCTTATTCAGCATTTTATTTCGCATAATTCATCTTTTATTCACACCAGCTAGCAGCGCCAGCTCGCTGTTAAAATCATCTTTTAATTTCATGAAATAAGTTACGTTTGCCGCGTATATTAACGGTTCCTACCACATAAGCGACAAACAAATGTTGCCCATTTATTTATTCCCGAAACTACGTGTTCGTAGCGGAATAAATAAACAGGGATAATTTTTGCCCTTCGCAACATTTGAATTTCATGCATGCCCTAGGTTAGAACATAATAGCTAGTTTTTCGCCCGTCGAAATTCCGCGCTTCCGCGAAGCACAGCCGTATTAGTTAAGTTAGTTTTAGTTTTGTAAATATTAAATTAGGGAACGGCTGTGCTCGAAACGTTCATGCGGAAGGGCTGGGGACCAAATGGCTATTTTTTTTTTTTTTTTTTTGGGAGAGAGGAGGAAAATGCATTATGCATACCTTCTGTTATCCCACCCACGTATGGGAAGGATAACAGTAGGTTATGTCCGACTCTCACGGACTAAAAACCCCCTCTTATAGGTCAAATTCGAAATGGAATTTTTACTACTTTGTAGTGATGTTGGTGTGTTTGGTGACTTTGGATAAGTGACTGTTATTGTTACTCAAAATAAGTAGCATTTATTGGTGGCGAGTGGGTGGGGTATACTTTTTAAAAGAGGGTCAGAATCATTACTGAAACATTTTTAAAAAATTAATTGGTAACGTCCAGTTGTAGTGGCCGTTTTTTCCTAGTTCTGAAGTTTTCAGGAACTTCAAGGGTATCTTTTAAAAGGGAGACGTCGAATTTAGAGGAATGTGCAATTGCCAATTGACGGATAAAATCCTGTAATTTCGGCACTTTTGTTTCGTTTCGGATTTGGTCGTTACTGACAAACCACGGAGCGCCTACGATCCTGCGGATCATGCGGCTCTGCGTGGCTTCCAGTCTGTTCATCTGCGTTTTCGAGATGTGTATCCATGACGGACAACCATAGGTCATTTTTGACCTAATCATTGCCTTGTAAATGTGAATTTTACTGGCGAGGAAAAGGGTGCTTTTTGTTAAAAGCAATGATTTTAGAGCTTTAGTGATCGCAGATTGAACATGTTTTGCCCAGTTAAGGTGGTTATCCATTTGTAAACCAAGATATTTCACTTGTTTTACCCATGGAATTGGTGTGCCTCCAAAGGTGAGGTTTTCTTGTGGGGATCTATTAGATGGGGTGAAGTAAATTGCTTGGCTTTTTTCAGCATTTATAGCAATACACCAGTCGTTTGTCCACTCTTCCAGTTGGTTAAGTGCGGTCTGGAGTTTCGGAATCATAAAGGGCAGATGTTTGCCTCGATATAGATAAGCAGTATCATCTGCATATTGGGCCGTAATTACATTGTTTAATGTTGGCAGGTCATAAACATATATATTGAAAAGGAGCGGGGAAAGTACGGACCCCTGTAAGACGCCAGCAGTCATTTTGCGTGGCGGAGATGTGGCGTTTTCTAAACGAACCGAAAAGGTGCGGTCTTGTATGAATTCCCTGATCAGATGGATTAGATATGTGGGGTAATTAAGTGACATGAGTTTATATAACAAGCCTTCGTGCCACACTCGATCGAATGCTTTCGCAACATCGAGGAAGATGGCTAACGTGCTCTGCTTTCTGTTAAAGCCTTCGATTATGTAATCGCTGGTTCTAACAAGTTGGTGGTTGCATGAGAGGCCTTTTATGAAGCCGTGTTGCGTTTTTGGGATGACCATGTGATCATTCGACCATTCACTGAGGCGGACATGGATAATTTTTTCGAATAGTTTTCCCAGTGTGCACAGAAGGGAAATAGGCCGGTGATTTTGTGGAAATTTCATGTCTTTTCCAGGCTTTGGGATTAAAATCACTATTGCGTGTTTCCACGCTTTTGGAAAATAGCCTATCTTTAGGCATGCATTGAACAAGGCCAAATGGCTACGCCACCCACGCGCACAAATATTTACGTAAACGTGCGGGCCACACTCTCTCTTTTCGAGCCAATAAGGGCTCGCCCGGAAAAGAGAAAGTTGGCTCCGGGTGAGATAAATATACGCGCCCCAGCCCTTGGAACTTCACTTGCATCCAGAAAACTTCAGCCACAAAGAATCACTTCACCGTCGAAGTGCATTTCCAACTTTCATGCCACCAAGGATCACTTCCACGTGGAAGTGCACTCCCTACTTTCGTGCCACAAAGAATCACTTCACCGTCGAAGTGCATTTCCTACTTTCGTGTCGACAAAGGATTGTTTCCTCCGAAAGGAACAACTCCCTACTTTCGTGCCGCAAAGGATTTTTCCTCCGAAAGGAAAAACTCCCAACTACCGCGTCCACAAAGGATTTTTCCTCCGAAAGGAAAAACTCCCAACTACCGCGTCGTAGCATTCAGTAGAAATTACTTCATTGTACGAAGTAATTTCCATCGGCCGCACAAAGTAAAATAGTCGCGAGTCAGTGAGCGTTATTTCGTAACCGCCACCTCATCCACCGTTGGAAAATTGTTGCAAACAATTCCACCGAAATCCACGACACGACGAGAGGCACGCACCAGAGTTCACAGCTAAGCTGCTGCTGAAATCTACATAATAAAGTCCAAGTCGCACGCCTTCGGCGGTGCTCCACTGAAAACAAATCGTACCACTGAAACACACACGTAACAAATTCACGACATCGTGTTCGTTGCCGCTGGCACGAACCTCCCGCCCGCTACGCTGTAGCACAGTTATTTTTGCCGCCGGCAAATAACTCCGCCGCCATCGCCGTCCTCGCCACAGCAGGGCCGCCACCAGGGCAAACAGGGCCACGTCAGTTGCTTCAGACTCGATTTGTTACGGTTTCAGTGGGAAACGATAAGCACCGTCGTCGAGCACGTTCTCCACCACGACACGACGGGAAAGCGTGAACCCCGACGCTTCCCCACCGTTAATTGCCGCCATCCAGCACAAGTGGAGGCGTCCCTCAGACATCCGCGTCGCGACAACCGCGAACCGCGCATCCGTGCCCGCGACAACCGCGCCAGCCGCGCCCGCGACAACCGCGCCAGCCGCGCCCGCGAATCCGCGCCCGCCGCGAGTTAGGGTGTTTAGACTGTGTGTAATAACTGTGTGTACGTTGAATATACATGTGTTAAACTGTTAATCTCCGTGTATAATTCAACACAACACCCCCACCTCCTGTAGATGCTGTCCAGGAGCGACGCCGCAGAAGCAGCTAAGGCCCAGCAGACGCCTAGAACTTCCGGTAAGTACAACTTTGAATCAAGTGTAAAGTGTGCCCTCCTTTTCAGGGAAACTGAGCTAGCCTCCCTGTCACCTGGCCAACAAGTACGCGGAAACCAAGTTTTCCCGGTTTTCCTCTGTTCGAGCAAAACCACTTGTTAGTGTTTTCACAACCGACCTTTGTGCTGTGCACTAATTGCCGCCTTGGCACTAGCCGGATAAATTGCTCCGCAATTTTCCGGTGAAACCGTCGTGTCCGGCCAGTTTGTGCGTGAACTTTCACCCTCCGTTCACCCCGTTCCGCACGCCGTTGACACCCCGGACACCAGAATGAGGGCGATGATTAAAGACATCGTACAGGAAATGTTTAGTCAACTGTTGGCACCTAAATGCTTTAATCTTCAATAGATGTTCAACAGTTGCTAATCTCAAGATAATCACCTGGAATGCGAACGGGATCCGGGAGAAAACCGATGAACTTCGATTTTTCGCCGATGATCATGACATTTCCATCATTCTGGTGTCGGAAACGCATCTAAAACCCGGCACACACGCCAGTGTGCCCGGTTTTAGATGTTTTCGCGGGATAGAACAAACGGCTCGTGGGGAGGAGTTGCGATTTACTTCCGGACAAGCCTGTGCGCGAGGAAGTTGGAGTTTAACACCGAAGCGATTGAGGCGATCGGACTGGAAACTGAGATAAACGGGAAGCTAGCCCGGTTTATCTCAGTTTACAAGAGCCCAAATCAAGCAATCGAGGAAAGCGAACTGGAAAACTTGATTCAGTTTGACAACGCCCTCATCGGAGGAGACCTGAATTCCAAACACTCGGCTTGGGGAAGTCGCGTGGCGAACACCGACGGAAGAAAACTCTTTTCCTTTTGGAATAACACACCAAATTTCAACATCTGGGGCCCGGAGGATGCGACCTCAATTCCAAATTGCGAAAATCACCGCGGGGATGTGATCGACATCTTTATGAGTTTTAAAACTCACAATCCGTGGGGAATTAAAACCCTCCACGAATTAAACTCGGATCACTTCCCCGTTGTGATAAACTGGGGCGAAACAGAGAAAGCCGCATCCACCCGCTTAAAAACAAACTGGATGAGATTCAGCTACCTGAGTAGCAGAATTTCCGGCCCGGAAACACCGATCGCGAAAGAGGAAATCGACGTGGAAGCGGAAAACATCACCGTCGAAATTCAGCAGCTGCTCAAGGATTGTCAAACACCGATTTCGCATAAAAACCCGCTGGGTTTAAACCGGGAGGAAAAAGCTCTGATTAAGAAAAAAACGAAGCCAAAAACCGATGGACGAAGTTCAAACGGACTGAGGACAAACTAGAATTTAACAGTTTGCAATACCAGGCGAAGCAAATGGTAAAAAATCGAAAAGAAAACGCGTGGAAACACAAAATCGAGGCATGCGAAGAAAGCGACGCAAACCTGTGGAAGCTGATGAAAAGTTGCGGGAGGAGAAACTCACCAAACACACCGATCGAGAAAGATGGCCGGCGGTATTTCGCGGACACGGACAAAGCGGAAATTATCGCCGATCACTTTCAAAATCAGTTCTCCAACACGGACAGATCAGACGCGGAAACAGAGTATGCGGTCAGCGAGACACTCCGGGGGGTCAGAGGAGCGAAGTTCAAAAAACCTCAAGAAGTGTCACTGCAGGAAATAAAAACGACGATCAAGACAATCAACGAAAAAAAAGCACCAGGAGCAGATAACATTCCTAACCGGGCGATTAAGCTGCTGCACGACAACGCAGTCAGCAGAATCACTCGGTTAGTAAATGGAATTAGGAATCACGCCGTGTTCCCGACGAGCTGGAAAAAAGCCATAGTAATAACCATCCCCAAAGGGGAAAAAGATCCGTCGAGAGCAGAAAACCGTAGGCCAATAAGTTTGATTTCCGGGCTAGCTAAAATCGCGGAAAAAACGATTAAAAACGACATCCAGAAGTACACCGAGGAGCTGCAGATAATTCCACCGAATCAATTCGGATTCCGCACCCGGCTCGCCGCCGTCCAGCAAGCTGAAAATCTAGTAAACACGGCTAGAAAATTTACAAGAAAAGGCAAATCAGCTATGATAACGCTGCTGGACGTAGAAAAAGCGTACGACAGGGTGTGGAAAGACGGTTTGGTGTACAAGCTGCTTATACAGGATTTCCCGTTTTGGCTGGCGCGGTTAATCGACAATTGGCTTACGGACAGACAATTCCGGATTAAAATCAACGACTCGCTCTCGACGTGGAGGCCGGCTACAGAGGGACTTCCGCAAGGCTCTCCGATTTCTCCAACTTTATATAATCTCTACGTGGCGGACATTCCGAGATTCACGGAGAAAAAAGGGGTGAACAATTTCCAGTTCGCTGACGACACGGCCCTCCTGGTGCAAGGGCAAGGATTCGACCAAACAAACGACAAAACGGCGGCGGCTTTCCAAGAAATTTCCCGCTACGCAACCCAGTGGAAAATCCAGATCAACGCGGGCAAAACAGAAAGCATTTTCCTGGGGAAAAAACGACCGAAGAGGAATAACGTTTACGTGGACCGGCAGAATAAAATCGAACTGAAAAACTCAGTTACCTATCTAGGAATTACACTTGATAGGAAACTGAGTTTTAATACGCACGTCGCGAGAAGAGGATTTCTCGCGAGGAGAAAATCAAGAAAGCTGTACTGCCTGTTAAAATAAGATGGGCCGCTCAGTGTGCGAAATCGCCGGCGTTTACTGAACAGCGTGTTAAACCCGGTTGCGGAATACGGCCACGAGGTGGCGGTAACAGGCAGTACAGCAACGAAGAGCCGGATGCAGGTCACGTGCGACGTACTTATACGGAGAGCGCTCGGAGCCCCGTTTTTTAGTTCTTTATTGAACTTGACGTACAAGAGGGGGTTTTAGTCAGTAAGAGTCTGACATAACCTACTGTTATCCCTCCCATCCGTGGGCAGGACAACAGAAGGTATCCATGAGGATTTTCTCCTCCTCTCACCCCAAACAAAAAAAAAAAAAAAGCCCCGTTTTATCAATTCAGACTTGAGACGGCGAACAGTCAGGTTGTTCGTCTCTCCACTCTGAAGCCCTCTCCGTCGCTTTCGAGCTGCTCTCTCTGTTATTAATTATTCTTAAGCTATTCAGCTACTTTACAGTTAAAGGTGATCTGAGGAAAATTATTGTTCTTTTTAGAATAATAATTTTCTTTTCAGAACATCCAACACCCTTTTACCGTTGTCTGGCCGAGCTTTTTAGCTCGTTTTTGCCAGCGCGGAAAAGGAGCCGCCGGACCTGGTGTTTGGAGAGAATTGAACACTCTACTCCATTCACCCAACACCCTTTACCGGGTTTGACCGAGCTTCTTAGCTCGTATTTGTCAAACACGGAAAAGGCGCCATCCGCCCAGCTGTAATCTTTTTCCTTTCAATGTGGAGAACGTCTCCGTGGTTAGCGCGTATTTTATACTGCCCTGACACCGGAAGACGCGAACGAGAACATTTCTTACGACCTTTGCAGGGGGACCTGTTTAGGTTTTAAGAAATTAAGCACGCTTATCATAGCACGCTAACCGAGAATCTGCCTTGATTTCCGCGAGGAACGCTCGGAGATTGTCGGGAGGCAGTCAAGTTTTAGAGTGTTGCACTCAGCATTTCTACTCTTGATACCGCTTAACAATAAGCAGGCCCGGGGGATTTTGAACCCGGTGCCTACCTAACACCCGTCTTCTACGCCATGGGTAAGTCCAGGCGTGGAAAGCGGTCCCAAGACCCCGAAGCCCACTTCGACCCTGTCTACCCCTCCGGGGAGAGATCCCGGCGTAAGCAACCCCAAGTGCCCGCCGACGTAGCTTTCCACCAACAGATTAGCGATTTGCAACAGCAAATCGCCTCCCTTACCGCCTCCTTTGCGGAACAATCCCGTTCTTTTTCTGAACAATCCCGGCTCTTTGCCGAACAATCCCGCTCCAAGGATGCGCAACTCGCCGCCTTGACCGCGCAACTCCAACTCTCAAATGATGCAAATCAGAAGCTTCAACAGCAACTGAATCATTTTTTTCCAAAACCCTCGTCCCGCTGATTACAGCGAGGAAATCACGGACATTATGTCCCCATCCTTCTCGCCTGCTCTAAGCGGGCCCCACACACCCGAGCCGCCGCGCACGCCCTCAGTCTGCGACGAATCCTCCTCCTCCGACGACGAAAATTTGTCTGAAATGACATTAGCCCCGGAACTAGCTCCGCTAGCGCCACCCCAGCAACCGGCCGCCAAAGCTACTGCTTCGCGAGCCAGCCCCTCCCCACCGGCTAAGAAAGCCAAAACCACTTCGGCCTCCAAGCCGACTTCCACCGCCACTCCGGATGGTTCCAACGATGAAGGCTTCCAAGTCTACATCGATCGGAATCACCGGAAAAAGGCGATGCCTTCAACCTCGATGGCTCCGGCGAGGCTAACGTCTCACGACCGCCGCAAACCCAGCTCCCCAATCCCATCCATCGCTGTTAAACCAGCAAAAGCAAAGGCTCCGGCGAAAGCTGAGCCTGCGCCACCAACTCCGGCTATTGTTTACCACACCACCGTGGTAAACAAAAAACAACCCCTTCCGATCGATAAGATCGACGAAATCGAGGGGCTAGAGAATTTCTCTAGCAATCCTCCGCCCATCCATATCCAAAATGTCCACAAATGGGACGATATTTCCGCCCACCTATATAAGCACCTGAGAATTCCCGTCCTCAAGGCCAAAAATCTATCCAACTCAGTTAGATTTTGCGTGCAATCCGCTGATAACTACCGAGTAGTTATCAAATACCTTCGGAGCATAAATGCTCAATTTTACACTTACACTCTCAACGAGGAGAAAGAGTTGAAAGTAGTTATCCGCGGAGTTGGCACGCATGTGACTGATGAATCCATCATCAGACAACTAAAAACTGAGAATTTTCCAGTCCTCTCTGTTCGCCGCATGGGCAACAGGCACCGAAAATTCCCCCTGGTGGCTGTTCATCTAGAGAACACCCCCGAGGGGAAACGGATATATAACTTAGAAACAATTAGTTTCGTTCCTGTCACTGTGGAGAAGCAAAAGCCTTCTAAACAGGTAATCCAATGCCACAAATGCCAACATTTTGGCCACAGCGCGCATAGATGCAACATTGCACCACGTTATGTCAAATGCGCAGGCGATCACCAAACAGGCGATTGCACCCGTTCCGATCCCGATAACGATTCTCCACCAAAATGCTGTAATTGCGGCAGCGCCCACACCGCGAACTATCGAGGTTGTTCGCAATACCAAAAATCGAGCTACGCAAATGTAGCTCAACCAAAACCGGCCCCCAAACCGACCCCACAACCGGCTCCCAAACCGGCCCCAAAACCGGCTCCCAAACCGGCCCCAAAACCGGCTCCCAAACCGGCCCCAAACCGGCCCAACAACAGGCCCATACGTCATATTACGATATGATGTTCGATGAGGAATTCATCAGAAGGGTAGAACGCCTTGAGCGTCTCGCCCCCCTAATGCGCCACTTAAACGCCTCACCGCTTTAAAATGGCTGCACAAAATTCACAAATTGCCACCGATCAGATGTGCAGAATATGCACCTGGAATGCCAACGGGCTTCCATCCCAAACGTCTCAATTAGAGGAATTTATGCATCGCCACAACGTTCACATCATGCTAGTGAACGAATCACACGCCAAAAACCGTCGTGGCCTGTTTATTAACGGGTACCGACTATATCTTAATAGCCGCCCCATTGAAAAAGGCGGCGGCACGGCCATTTATATTCAAAATGGCATAGAACACACTGTTCTTCCAAATCCCCAATCAGAGCACTTAGAACATACCTCCATTTTAGCCCGTATAAACGGAGAAAAAATCAAAATTATGAGTTTGTATCACTCACCTTCAAGACCATTCACTGAAAACGACTACAAAAACATCTTCTCCGAAGATGTCCGCACAATTATAGGCGGCGACTTTAATGCCAAGCATCCTAGCTGGCAAAGTCGGCTCACAAACCGACGAGGCCGCGAGTTATTTAACTTTATAACTCAACACCCTTACGACATCAAAGCCGTAAGCCAACCCTCCCCAACCTTCTATAGCCATGCAGGCTACAGGCCCGATATTCTCGATTTCTTTCTGATAAACCGAATCGAGTGCGACCATGACATCTGGTCAATTTCCGAACCCCACTCCGATCACAATCCTGTGTTTCTGGATATTCATGTCACTATATCCAAAGTGGAGAAAACTATAACCACGGTTAACTGGCAGCAGTTCAACCAAAAAATGCTCGAAAAACTCACTGCTATTCCGAAAATAAGGAATAAGGAGGAAATAAATGAGGCCATTACTTTCCTTACCAACTCAATCACGGATGCGGTCGAGACTGTTTCGTAAATCAAACCTGTCCCGAAAAACAGCCGCCCACTTCCAAATAACATCCTCGGTAAAATTCGAGAGAAAAACCGCATCCGCAGACAATGGCAACACACCCGTTGCCCGCAAATGAAAACAAACCTCAATAAACTCCAAGCAGAAATTCAGAAAGAAATCAAGTCATTTTCAAATTCCAACTGGAATCGAGTAATCGAGGATGCATCATTACACAAACCTCAAATGTGGAAACTCACTAAGAGATTCACAGCCAGACATCGAACGACCACTCCGGTTATTCACGGAAGAAACGGACTTGCCTTCCTTCCGGAGGACAAGGCCGAATCCTTCGCGGAAAGCCTAGAGTCACAGTTCTCCCCGAATCCGCTCACAACTTGTGACGAATTACTCGACGAAGTTGAGGAAGCATTGGATCGCCTTGAGCGAACCCCAACCCATACTCCGAAACCAACATCTCCTGCAGAGATCCGCAAAATTATCAAATATGCGCCAAGTAAAAAGGCGCCAGGCCACGATAGTATAAGCTACACATGCTTAAAATACCTCCCCAACAAAGGAATAGTTTTCCTAACTACCTTGTTCAATGCATGCCTAAGGATAGGTTATTTCCCAAAAGCGTGGAAACACGCAATAGTGATTTTAATCCCAAAGCCTGGAAAAGACATGAAATTTCCACAAAATCACCGGCCTATTTCCCTTCTGTGCACACTGGGAAAACTATTCGAAAAAATTATCCATGCCCGCCTCAGTGAATGGTCGAATGATCATATGATCATCCCCAAAACGCAACACGGCTTCATAAAAGGCCTCTCATGCAACCACCAACTTGTTAGAACCAGCGATTACATAATCGAAGGCTTTAACAGAAAGCAGAGCACGTTAGCCATCTTCCTCGATGTTGCGAAAGCATTCGATCGAGTGTGGCACGAAGGCTTGTTATATAAACTCATGTCACTTAACTACCCCACATATCTAATCCATCTGATCCGGGAATTCATACAAGACCGCACCTTCTCGGTTCGTTTCGAAAACGCCACATCTCCGCCACGCAAAATGACTGCTGGCGTCCCACAGGGGTCCGTACTTTCCCCGCTCCTTTTCAATATATATGTTTATGACCTGCCAACATTAAACAATGTAATTACGGCCCAATATGCAGATGATACTGCTTATCTATATCGAGGCAAACATCTGCCCTTTATGATTCCGAAACTCCAGACCGCACTTAACCAACTGGAAGAGTGGACAAACGACTGGTGTATTGCTATAAATGCTGAAAAAAGCCAAGCAATTTACTTCACCCCATCTAATAGATCCCCACAAGAAAACCTCACCTTTGGAGGCACACCAATTCCATGGGTAAAACAAGTGAAATATCTTGGTTTACAAATGGATAACCACCTTAACTGGGCAAAACATGTTCAATCTGCGATCACTAAAGCTAATTCCGCCTTCGGGACTCTAAAATCATTGCTTTTAACAAAAAGCACCCTTTTCCTTGCCAGTAAAATTCACATTTACAAGGCAATGATTAGGTCAAAAATGACCTATGGTTGTCTGTCATGGATACACATCTCGAGAACGCAGATGAACAGACTGGAAGCCACGCAGAGACGCATGATCCGCAGGATCGTAGGCGCTCCGTGGTTCGTCAGTAACGACCAAATCCGAAACGAAACGAAAGTACCGAAATTACAGGATTTTATCCGTCAATTGGCAATTGCACATTCCTCTAAATTCGACGTCTCCCTTTTAAAAGATACCCTCGAAGTTCCTGAAAACTTCAGAACTAGGAAAAAACGGCCACTACAACTGGACGTTACCAATTTATTTTTTAAAAATGTTTCAGTAATGATTCTGACCCTTTTTTTAAAAGTATACCCCACCCACTCGCCACCAATAAATGCTACTCATTTTGAGTAACAATAACAGTCACTTATCCAAAGTCACCAAACACACCAACATCACTACAAAGTAGTAAAAATTCCATTTCGAATTTGATCTATAAGAGGGGGTTTTTAGTCCGTGAGAGTCGGACATAACCTACTGTTATCCTTTCCATACGTGGGTGGGATAACAGAAGGTATGCATAATGCATTTTCCTCCTCTCTCCCGAAAAAAAAAAAAAGCCCCGTTTTATTTGACTAACGACAACCTAAGGAGAGACATCGGAGCAGAAGACCCGGTGGAAAAAGCCACGAGAAGACGTGGCGAGATGATTGAACGCTTACGTTCGCACCCGACTTATGAAATTGCCGCGATCGGCGAAGGTTTAAATTTGAATTAACTCAAGAATTCAGTTAATTCAAATTTAAACAAACAATTTTTCCGAAGCGAAACACGACACAAATCCGACAGCCCCTGCAAATCGGATCCTCCCCAAGAAAATAAACTATAGTTATTCTGGAGTTTATTAATATAGGAAGAAAAAAAAAAAAACGACACGGCCCGGCTTAGTCGGTGACAGGCGCGCCCGAATCCGCTTCCCCGGGATTCGCGTGCCGATGACACTCGGACTATACCATTACGAAAAAGAACTCGTTAAGCGAAGGAACACGCTAAAACGTAAATACACCAAATTCCATCAACCGGACGACAAGGAGAAGTTGAATAAACTCCAGAAAGAAATCTCCACGATGCTAAAAAACAAAAAAGAGGAATCCTGGCAGAGAAGCATCGAGGAAACGCAGGAAGACATCGGGAGCTTTTGGAAACTCCTGAAACGGTGCAGCAGGAGAAACAATCCCAGCGCACCGATTTACAAGGACAATCAGAAATATTTCGAGGACGCGGAAAAATGCGAAATTGTGGCAGACCATTTTGAAGCTCAATTCACCAACTCAGACGCCACCGACGCACGGACAGAGTACGCTGTCACGGAAAGCGTGCGGAGAATCCGATGCGGAAAAGGAACGTCAAAAAGCCCGAAACTGATTGAAATTGACACCACGAAAACTCTAATAAAGAGCTCCGCAACCAACAAAGCCCCCGGAGATGACGAAATCCCCAACAAGGCCCTAAAGCTAATGCACGTTAACGGAGTAGCGAGGCTAACCAGATTAATTAACTCCATAAAAATACACGGAGTTTTCCCGGAAACGTGGAAAAAGGCGAGATTAATAACGATCCCGAAGGGAGACAAGGACCCGTCGAAAGCAGAAAACCGCCGACCGATCAGCCTGATTTCCGGACTCGCAAAAATCGCGGAAAAACACATCAACGATGAAATCCAGCTCGTCTGTGAAGAAAAACAAATAATTCCACCAAACCAGTTCGGCTTAAGGCACAAGCTTGCGGCTATTCAACAAGCAGCGAATTTGGTTAACACCGCTAAATCGCTGCTTGTTAAAAAAGCTAGAAAAACCGGCATCATTGCACTACTCGATGTCGAAAAGGCCTACGACAGAGTCTGGAGAGCCGGACTGGTTTATAAATTAATGAAATTTGGATTTCCGCGATGGATAATCAGGCTGGTTCAAGACAGACAGTTTCGAGTCAAAATGAATGACGCGCTTTCGACGTGGAGGATTGCAGCAGAAGGTCTTCCCCAAGGATCGCCAATCTCGCCGATCCTGTATAACATCTTTGTGGCGGATATACCCACGTTTCCGGAGGATAAACTACTACACATGTTTCAATTCGCGGACGACACGGCGATCGTAGCCGGCGGAGGGCACTTCGAAGGGGCGTGCAATAGAGCCACACGAGCGCTGGAAACCCTAACGAAATTCACCAAGAAGTGGAAAATCAGAATAAACGAGACAAAAACCGAAGTTGTACTCCTAGGGAGGAGGATTCCCCTAAATTACTTTATTCCACTGGGAAAAAAGAAAATTCGTTTTAAAAATCAAGCAACGTACCTAGGAGTAACGTTCGACCGAAAAATGGAGTTTACGAAACATGTTAAAAGGAGAGCGGGCTTAGCCAAACTGCGAGCACGAAAACTTCAGGGAATTCTGCAGGAATCAAGCAAAATAACAACAAAAAACCGAAAGAAACTTTTGAACATGGTGCTGCTGCCAACAGCAACTTACGGAGAAGAAGTTTACGTAACTGGTAACAAAACAACAAAACACGAAGCTAGAAAAATCCAGCGAGTCCTAGCAAGAAAAGCGCTAGCAGCACCATGGTTTATAAAAGCGAAAAACATTCAAACAGACCTGCAACTAGAAGATCCCATAGATAGAGGCAAAAGAAAACGTTCGGATATGATCCAAAGACTAATCGTCCACTCGGACGAAAAAATCAATGAAATCGGCTATAAAATCGATTAATAAACAACACCCCTAGAGGAAAGAAGAAAATATCCCAATTCACACCTTTGGATTGGGACAAAACGGAAACTTGGCATAAGTCTTTTAGACTTTTCTACATTTTACCACCAGGAAGAACCAAAAAAAAGCCATTTCGTGAAAATCTAACTTTACAGAAATGTTCAGGGGGCAAACATAAGTCCGATGTGCATCGGTTTTGCAAATCCGTGAGAATTTTTGAAGATTATTTCGTGATTGAACATTTTTGCAATTTTCATGATTTTTTTTTCAGAAAAATGATAATAGCTAGAATCATAAGCGATGCATACAGGTGCTAAAATGGGGTCAAGATAATGTATGAATTTTTTCGTAACTCTAGCGTCTCTGAGAAGGCTGGAATAAAAATTACGATTTTCGTACATCAAAAATGACCCTTAATCAACGAATACAAATTATGTTTAGGTAAAAGAATAAGTTGATATGATATAATTTATTTATATTTTATTTATTTATTTTATTTATTTATTTCAATATATTATATATTATTATTATTACATGTTCTCTTCTCCATATCGCTTTTCTTCTTCGTCGCGCTCTTCACACCATGCTCGCTAGTATTTCTAAATTACCGTGATCTAGGTAATCACTGCAGCATTCCCTCCCATCTACATCCTGTCGTAACATCTTCGACATCTTATCAACGGTATAATGTTCATATGCCTGCTGATTACACATGCCCATTTGAGACATCTGATCCGAAGCCTAGATCAGAAAATAATATATAATACATCAGAAAATTATATAAAATACATCATAAAATAATATAAATTATTTCATAAACTAATAAATGATTATATCATGAATATATTATATTATACTCACATAGCTCACAGCGCTCCTCAAATCGACGACTTTAGTTCTTGCAGACATTTTATTACTTTACGTTTAAGTGTATGGACTAAATCAGTGGTCTCCAAACAACGGCCCGCAGACCAAATCCGGCCCGCGGCTTGCATGAATCCGGCCCGCGATTGTTTGTAATTTTTTTTGTAAATGTCATATTTTGAAATATTGTAACAATTGTTCCTTAAATTTTTCATAATTTTATAAAATTAATCGGATCTTGGCCGACTTTATTATGTAGAATTGTATTTGTGGCCCACGAAGAAGATAGTTTGGAGACTCAGGGACTAAATGATAAAATAATGTAAAATGTAACATGATATATACCACAAAACTTTTAATTTTTCAATTTTGAGGACATAAGTACGTCACAAACTACTTAATTGTTAGAAAGGTAGCCAATTCAAGAGCAAACTTTCATGACGCACGTTAAAATATTTTAAAGACAATTACACATCAATGACTTTATAAAATAGAGTGGCGACGACGTAAACACCAGCGAACCGGCTCTGTCACACAGTGAGAGTTTTAATGTTATAAAACATAAATAAATAAACATTGATAGTGGTCCACAGCGCAACCGAGTGTAGAAAGTGGGTAGGAGTGCTGTGCCATTGTTGGATTTTGACTTAACAAGCAAATAGTAGTAAATAGGGAGTGAGGTTAAACGAAAACGTGCGCAAAGACAAAAAAAGCAGCACGCAGAGGACGAAGTGCGGAAGCGGCGATTGTAGCGATCTACGAGGGGTCGACCCGGATCGATATACGCGGCCTGCGAACAGCCGAACTCGTCGATTAATAGACAATCACATTACTTTTCAAATCAAACGTTTCTGCAAGTGCTACAGAATTAAATGCGACGTTGCCGGATTGTGTAGATATAACCGGACATAGGGAAACTAGCACCAACAAAGGAAATTAAATACAAATGAGTTCAAAAAGAGAAAGAGAACACAGCAGCGAAGAAAGGCAATTATATAATAATGAAACAGCTTTTAATAATAGCAAAAAAGTTTTAAGATCACCCGAACAAAGGAAAATTCAATCAGAAAAATTATATAAACAGCAAACCAACACAACACGGAAATTCTGCAAGTAGAACAGGACGGAATGGATGAGTTAAAAGAGATGATGAAAGAGCTGATGAAAGAAATGAGAAATAACAACGAGGAATTGATGGAAGAAATAAGAAAGGAAATGCGAAGGAAAGAAGAGAGATGGGAGGAAGAAAAAACACAACTGCATGCAAGAATAGAAAACTTGGAAAACATACTAGAAAACACAGAAAAGGGAAAGAAGAAGAACAATATACTAGTAAAAGGGGTAAATATTAGTGATGGGAATAATCGATATACTAATTAGTAATTAGTCGATTATTGAAATATATCGATATAATCGATTATTATGCGGAAATTAGTATATACTAATTTAAGCGACTATTTAATCAGGTGAATTAGTAATTACTAATTAGTAATTACTAATTTAGGCGATTATTTGATTATTTGATCGGGTAAATTAGTATATACTACTTTAAGCGATTATTTAATCGGGTAAAATAATATGTACTAATTTAAACGATTATTTCGTCGGGCAAATTACTAATTGGAAAATTTAAATAATTGATTATTATCTCGGTAGACTAGACTATTAACTATTATAAATAATTGTATCGCTTATTATCTCGGTAGACAGGACTACTAAATATTATATAGTAATATTAATAATTACTTATTTAACGGTTGTTTTGTATTTCATTAAATAAATCATTAAATAATTATAATTATATAAAAATTCCAATCTTCACTACTAATAAACATCACCCCCAGGGAAAAACGCTTATGAAACCACGGGCTTAAAAACAAACCCTTAAAACCACTCCCTTAAAAAACTACACATTAAAAAACCACCCCTTGAAAAACTACATATTAAAGGACCACCCCTTGTAAAAACTTTTATGGGAAATCACACCTACGGAAAAAAACACGTCATGAAAAACTACCCCATGTAAAAATATTCCTGGAAAACTCCCAAAAAACATCTCCCGAAAGAAAAAATCCTCCCAAAAATCATCCTTACGGATTCCTAAAATTCATCCCCCGAAAAAAACCCTTCATAAAAATCACTCCGTGAAAAATATACGCCTTGAAATACCACCTCCTCGAAATAGCATCCCCTCGAAATACCAACCCTTGAAAATACTACCCCCGAAAAACGACCCTCCGAAACAACTACCCATAAAAAACTTTACCTGTAATATTAACGAACCCCCTTCCAAAAAAAAGTAGCAAAAGAAAAACGACTCCCAAAAATACCCCTGTAAAAACATCCATTCAAAACATTGAGAAACCACTTTATATCGATTGTTGTTCGTTATACTACATAATTAATAATTTTACATTTTAACCCCCCCGCGCTCATTATATTTTTAAACTGAAAGGCTAACTACTAATTTTTAATTAGTAATTTAATCGATTATTAAAATATCTCGTTTTAAAATAATCGATTATTAAAATATATCCATTATTCCCATCAATAGACTATTAATTATTATGTAGTAATATTAATAATTACTTATTTGACGGTTGTTTTGTATTTCATTAAATAAATCATTAAATATTTATAAATATATAAAAATTCTAATCGTCACTACTAACAAACATGACCTCCGGGGAAAAACACTTATGAAACCACGGGCAAAAACAAACCCTAAAAATCACTTCCTCAAAAAACTACACATTAAAAGACCACCCATAGTAAAAACTTTTAATGAAAATCACCCCTACAAAAAAAAAAACACATGAAAAACTTTTCTATGTAAAAAGATTCCTAGAAAATCAGCCCCACTCCCGAAAAAATATCTCCTAAAAGGAACAATCCCCCTAAAAATCATCCTTACAGAAAACTATCCCTCGTTAAACCATTTCTGAAATTCATCCCCTGAAAAAATCACTCTTCCAAAATCAGTCCCCGAAAAAAACCCCTTGAAATACTACCCTCTCGAAATACCAACCCTTAGAAATACTACCTCCGAAAAACCACCCCCCGATACAACCACCCATAAAAAACTTTGCCTGTAATATCAACACCCCCCTCCCACCAAAATCCTCCCGTCATAAACATTCTTGGAAAACTAGTTCCAGAAAAAAACACCCCGTCCGAATATATGATAAACATTCTATAGCCCGTTATTTGTGTATAGATGAGCAGATTAGACAGCGAGAACCTTAACTTACTAGCGTGAACTAAGTAGCGTTATTAAGTTAAAGTCAAAAGTAATTTCGTTTGGGCGTGAACTGAGTAGCGCTCAAGCGGAATTATGAACCAGCGAACTGGTAGCCCCGGAAAACCAGACGAAAGCGAGTTGATCTACGGCGATCTAGCTATGGATCAATCTGAGCCTTTAAACAGCGACAGCGATTACCTGGAGGACGACTCCGACGATCTTCGCAAAATTAACGGCGAAATCCGGGCTAAGAAAATCTCCGACTTGAGAGAGGAGATCGCTAAACACCATGAGAGTTTTAAACTAATGATGGAAAATCTCCAGATGAAACTCTACGCACTGGAAAACGAAGAGGAGCCGTTCCAACCAGTGAAGAGGAAGCAAAAAGCACAGAAGACGTCGACGAAAGCAAAACCGCCAAGGGCGGTTTTCAAAAACACCCACCCTTACAGGAAGGAAGAATATCCGGCACTTCCGGAAAAAATCATTGCCCCGCCAACACCAAAAAAACCAGAAACAAAACAAACCCAACACGAGCCCGCGCAACAACAACAACTAAAATTCACGACGTCGGAATCAGGATTCCGCATGCCTGTGCTAGCATCGCCACCGCCAGCAACTCCGACAACCCCAACACAACCTCCACCACAGCAAGAAGAAATCAAGCAAAAACGTCCGCCGCCGATCGTCCTCACGGATACTTCCAAAATAAAAATCGTGAAAGAAACACTTCGCGAAAATAATATTATGGTTTCACAATATATATCGCATGCCAAAGGCATAAACATTATGACACAAAGCCCAAACGATTTTAGAAAAGCAGTGAAAATTCTAGAAGAATTGAAAGCAGCTCAGCACCACTATCTTCTAGACGAAGAAAAGGAGTTGAAAGTTATTTTAAGAGGAATCCCCGTCGGGATTGACATCGACGAAATAACGGAGGAGCTGAGTGAGTGAGGATTGCTTATCAACTCGGCAAACCGGCTTAGAAATGGCACAAGGGTGTACCCCTTGATTCTCCTCAACATGCCAAAAACCGACAACTCAAAGAGAATTTTCACTTTCACCGATATTTTACAACATAAAATAACGGTGGAAGCGAAAAGAAGGCCAACCATGCAACAGCAGTGCTATCGCTGCCAGCAATTCGGGCACGTGCAATTCCGCTGCACGGCCGAATTTGCCTGCACTTTATGTGCCGAAAACCACCCTTCTCATGAATGCCCACAAAAAGGCACCGAAACAAGGAAGTGCACGAACTGCGGAGGAGACCACGCTGCTTATTCCTCAAAATGTACGAAAAATCCGGTCAACATCAACCGAGCTAAACAGGAGGAGAAGAAGCGAATGCTGGAAAACAGCAACATTCAGCACGGAGCTCTTATGTTATGTTTCCTCCTTGTGAGGGAACCCCAGTGCGGTGAAAAATCACCCTTACTAATGTTTTTTCTTTTTTTTTTAACAAGCATCGTTTCCCGTGGTTTTTATTAATTCATTTGCTGGCCCAGGTGTGTATATATATATATTTTTTTATATATATAAACACATGGGTTTGCCTTTTTTACACTCGTTTGCTTTTTTTTTCGGCGCGAACGAGTGTGTGTTTCGTGCACACTTTTTTTTGTGTGTGTGCTGTGTGGTGTGTGAGTGTATGAGTGAGTTTGTCTGTGTCTGTTTGTATGTGCGCGCGTATTTGTTGTATACTTTTTTTTTAAGCGTATACGTGTGTGGTGTGTGTTTTTGTGCCTAAATAATTGCAAGCCTTATTTTTTGTTTAGCTTGCAGTTGCTTAGCGTGTGTGGTCTTTAGGTAGTGTTCGTGGTTAGTCTTTTGTACGTCGTGTCTTTCATTGTTTTGATTATAATTGTTTTCTTAAGTTCTGTGTTGTTTATGTTTGTTATGAAGTTGTTGTTTAGTTTTTTTGTGTGTTCGGTTATGGTTTCTTTTATTTGTGCGAGGCCGTATAGCGCATCGTTAGTTGTTTGTAAGGGGGTTCTATGCATGCTTCGTAGAATTTTGTTTTCTGTGTTTTGTATTTTCCTAAGGGTGTATGGGGAGGTTAGTGACCACACCGGGCATGCATATGTTAATAGGGGGCGGATCATGGATGTGTATATGAGCGTGCGGGTTTTATGTGTCAGTCCTCGTGTAATCCATGCGATTTTGCTTTTTCTGGCTATAGCTGTATGAGTTATGTTATTTATGTGGGAGTGGAAAGTGAGTTTATCGTCGATTGTTACCCCAAGGTATTTAATTGCGCTTAGCCAAGGGATAGTTTGATTATTGAGGGTCAGATTTGGGAAATGGGTATTGGTTCGTTTTTTGTATTGGAATTTGATTGCTTCGGTTTTTTGGTGATTTATTGTTAATCCCCATTTCTGAAAGAAATAGGTGATTCGGTCAAGCGAATCTTGAAGGAGTTGAATGGCCAGAGTGGGATTTTTGGATGAGGCGAGGATCGCGGTATCGTCCGCATACAGTGCGGTGATAACTCGCGGATCGTCGGGGATAGGTAATTTATTAATGAAAATGTTGAATAGGGTGGGGCCAAGCGCGCTACCTTGGGGTACACCGCATAGTTGTGGTTTAGGTTCAGACAGTGTGTTATTAATTCTAACTTGGTACGTGCGGTTATTAAGGTATGATTGTATTAGTTTTATTAGTGGTGTTGGGAGGTTAATTTCATGCAGCCTGTGAAGTACAACATCGTGCCTAACTGTGTCGAATGCCTTCTCTATATCTAGAGTGGCCATCGCAGTGTGTTTATTTATGTTTTGGTTGTATTTTATTGTGTCTACAACTCGGAGAAGCTGCTGTGTAGTTGAGTGCTCCGTTCTGAAGCCAAATTGCTGGGGAATTGTGATTGAATTATCATCCAGGTGTTTTGTAATTCTGTTTTGAATGTTTTTTTCCAGCAATTTGCTCAGGGACGACAGGAGGTTAATTGGCCTGTAATTGCTTGGTAACTCGGGATTTTTTTTCTTTTTGTGGATGGGGATTATAATTGATCTTTTGAATTGCTCGGGATAATGGGATTTTTGAAGGATAGCGGTGTAAAGTTCGGATAGTTTTGTTAATGAGTTTGTGTGCAGGTGTTTCAGGGCGAGGTTCGGGATATTATCAATACCTGGGGACTTCTTGGATTTTAATTGCTTAATGATGCCACTAATGTCTTCTAATGTGATTTCGCAGTCGGAATTTATTGTCGTCTGTTTAATGTTTTCTAATGAGTTTTTAACTGTTGAGTCGTAATGGGACTAAGAGGATTAGGCGTAAAGGTGTTGTGGTACGTGTTTGCAAGCATATTTGCTTTTTCAGCATCTGTGTTTGCAAACACATTGTTTGATTTTAGGATTGGGATGTTGGATTTGTTTTTGATCATGATTCTAGGGAATTTCCAAGGATTGCAAATTTCCGAATTAGCAATAATCTCGTCCCATTTCTGGGAGTTGAAGATTTGCATTTGAGTTTTAATTCGGTTTTGCAGTCGGTTTTTCAGGATTTTGGTTTGAGGGTCTCGGGTTTGTAAAAATTGTTTGTAGAGTTTATTTTTTTGTTTGATTAAATCAATTATGTGCGGAAGGAGAGGTTTTAGGGGGGTGAGGTTTTGAGTTGGTTTATGAAGACTTTGTTGGAGTGAGGTTTGGATTAGGGATGTTATTTGTGCGGCTGTCTCGTCTATTTCGTCGTTGGTTGTTGGTTTTTTAATGTGTCCGGTGTTTTCAGTCAGTTGGTTGAACAGTGACCAGTCTGTGTTTTTTTGTGTGTATTTTGTAGGTTGTGTAATGTTTTCCGTCCTGTGGGAATTTACATTAATTGTGAAGATCACAGGAACGTGGTCAGAGTTCAGGTCCGGGATGGTGTGGCAGTTCGTTATGTCGATGTCTTTGTGTATTGCGAAATCGAGTATGTTGTGTATTTCGGTGTCGTTACGTGTGCATGTGTGTGTGGCATCATTAGGAGTTGTGATGTGAATATTATTGTAGCTCTCCGCAAATTTAACTATTGTATTTCCCGCGGAGTTATTTTGTGTGTGTTTCCAAGAAGTGTGGTGAGCGTTATAGTCATCTGCAGCAATTACTTGGCCGGGAATTGTGAGAAGGTTTTTTAAAAATGTGTTGGTTATGGATTTGTTAGGGGGTTTGGAGATTGTTGCAATTGTTAGGTTTTGGTTGTTGTTTGGGATTTGGATTCTTAGGTTTTCGATGACTGATTCTATGGGAGGGAGATGGGTGTGTTTAATGGATTTTTTTACTAATACAGCAGTTCCTCCGAATTGCCTATTTGTGCGTGTTATTTCGCGGTTGTTGTGTGTGTATGTTTTATAGTTAGGCACTTGAAATACTTCACAGTTCCTAAGATTGGTTTCCTGTAATAAGGCAATGTCGATATTGTTACGGTTAAGGAAGTGTGTTAATTCGGTTTTTTGTCTTTTAAGACCGTTGCAGTTAAATGTTAATATTTTCATGCTTCTACTGTTAGTTGTATTATCCATTTACCCAAAGAATGCGCATACGGCCTCGAACACAATGTAAAATTTCTCCGTTGGTGATTCGGCGTGTTGGATTTTATTCATGGTTGTAGTTAGGATTGTTTTAATTTTATTAAAATCCAACGCGAGCGAGTCCATAAATTATTTTAATTGCATGAAGATTTCAAACGGATTTTCCGTGCTTTTGCTTGTTGGAGTAGTTGATTGTGTTTGAGGGGTAGTTGGAGTTGAGTTGTTTTGGTTTGTCGCTGTGTTTAGAATAGTCGGAGCTGAGAAAAACGGTTTCGGGAATGACGGTTTGTGTTGTTTTAATGCCTGATGGGCCAGGTGTAATTAGCGGCGGCGTACAGTGCAGTGCCGGGTTTGTAGTTTTGATCCTTTTTCTCAACTCCGAGTAATCAGTTTGTTGCAAGTTAGTTTTATTGTCTGTTTGTGTGTTGTTTTCGGTGTTTTGTCTTTTTTGTGTCAAGTTTTTATGTGTAGGTGCTGTGTTTGAGTGTGTCGGGATTGAATTTAGTTGCGTTTGTGTAGTATTTGCAAAAGTGTTAGAGTTTGTGTTTTTTTCAATTCTGGGAAACGATGATTTGTGATGATAAAGTCTTTTCTGACTGACTCACTACTTGTTGTTTTTGTTTTTCGTTGCTCTCGTCTTTCGGCGAGTTTGACGTAGATAGGGCACTCCTTGAAGTTAGCCGGGTGTTGTCCTTCGCAGTTCGCGCACTTGGGATTGTTCATTACTTTGTTTGTTGCGGGGCATTTTCCAGTGTGTTCACCTGCACACGCGACACACTTCGGTTTAAGGTTGCACAAATAGCTCGAATGTCCAAACATCTGGCAGTTGTGGCACTGTGGGATGCGTTCCCTTTTGAACGGCACGCACTTTATATAGGAGCCATCGATTTGTATTAATTTATAAACTTTGTTTGCACCATCTTTGTCTGTTGTTAGTTTCACTGGGGGGTTGTTTTTCACTTCCAACGCCCTGGGGTTGCGTGCGAGGGAGATCACGTTAATGTTTTTGTTTTCGAGGTCTTTTTTAACTATATCCAGGGGGATATCGCGGGGGAGATTGTTTATTAGGACTTTCACAGGGCGAGTAACACTGTCGCCGTAGGTGTAGAATTCCACATTGTCCGTGCGTAGGAGGGTCACTATTGATTGTTTTTCTGTTGTGTTACTGGCTTTCACTGTGATAAAACTGTTTTTTACACGCACTGAGGCACTGGGGGCGATAGCTTGGATTTTTTTTATAACTTCATATTGTTTCATTGTTTTTACATACAATATGGCTGCTGCACTGGCTTTTTTCTCACTTTGTTCACTTTTGTTGTTGGGGATATCGGAGACTGGGGGTTCACTTTGATCCATATCGGATTCATCATGATCAACCTCATCGATTTCGATGGGGGAGAACCTGTTTTCCGTCGGGACGGTGATTTGGGTGTTTGTGTTTGTTTGTGGGGCGGGTGTGATTTCCTGGATCATATTCATGATGGAGGTTTGTATGATTTCAGGTTCTTAGCATAACCTCACTACAGGTTGCACTTTCCTTCTGTTGCGGATGCAACGTGGCATTTTCTGGGCTTTTAAGCCCGGTTTGTCGGGGCGCTCATGCACTTTGGGCACTTTGTCTTTTTCACCACTGGTTTTTTCTTTTAAAAAGTCTTTCGCACATACAGGCTGCATAAGGCAGGACTGATTTAACGTTTTTAAACTAGTTATCCACGTGGGATAATCCGCACGCAGGTAGCACTTGTTTTCACTCTAATAATTCGGCACGTCTGTTCACTTCAGCGGTCGAATCGGGAATGGTGACTACTCGGACGGACGTAGAAACGCGGGGGAGGACGCGGACACAAAAATGAGGGCAATGATTAAAAGCATTTGCCAAGAAATGTTCAGTCAACTGTTGACATCTAAGAATATTAACATTCAATAGATGCTCAACAGTTAATAATATACGAATAATCACTTGGAATGCCAACGGGATCAGAAACAAAACAGAGGAACTCCGCCGTTTCGCCGACGAGCATGACATCACAATCATGCTCGTTTCAGAAACTCACCTAAAACCCGGCACCTCAGCCAACGTACCCGGTTTCAGAAGCTTTCGCCGAGACAGAACAAACGGATCCTGGGGAGGAGTAGCAGTGTACTTCCGCACGAGCTTATGCGCAAGAAAATTGGAGTTCAACACCGAATCGATTGAGGCTGTCGGACTGGAGACGGAAATAAACGGGAAACTAGCCCGCTTTGTTTCCGCTTATAAGAGCCCGAACAACGACATCGACGACAACGAGCTGAAAATCCTGATCCAGTTCGACAACACCCTCATCGGAGGCGATCTGAACTCCAAGCATCCAGCCTGGGGAAGCCGAAGGACGAATCTCTGCGGGAAAAAGCTCTTCTCCTTCTGGGATAACACAGATCAGCTGAACATCTGGGGACCCGAAGACGCGACCTCAATTCCGGGCAACGTTAATCACCGCGGAGACGTGATTGACATCTTTCTGAGCTTCAAGAGCAATAATTAGTGGGGAATTAAAACTCTCTACGGGTTAGATTCGGATCACTTCCCCGTGATGATTAACTGGGGCGAAGCCGAAAAAACTTCGGTTGCCAAAATGAAAACGAACTGGATGAAGTTCAGTTATCTCAGCAGCAGAATTTCCGGTCCGAAAACCCCAATTAAAAAAGGCGAGATCGACACGGAGGCGGAAAAATTAACCGCCGAAATACAGAAACTGTTACAAGAGTGCCAAACACCAATGTCACTCAAAAATCCGCTCGGATTAAACCAGGAGGAAAAAGCACTGCTGAAAAAGAAAAACGACGCTAAGAAACGGTGGACTAAATTCAAGCGAATTGAAGATAAGGCGAAATTAAACCGATTTCAATTCCAAGTCAAAGAAATGCTAAAAGAAAGAAAAGAAAACGACTGGAATCAAAAAATCCAGGACTGCGACCACAACGACGGAAAGTTTTGGAAACTTTTAAAGAGCTGCGGGCGGAGAAACTCACCAAACGCACCAATCGAAAAAGATGGCCGGTGGTGCTTCGCGGACGCGGATAAAGCGGAAGCCATTGCCGACCATTTTGAAAACCAATTCACGAACTCCGACAATTCCGACGCCGCAACTGAATATATGGTTAGCGAAACACTCCGCGGGGTCAGAAACGCGAAGTTCAAAAAGCCCGAAGCGCTCACGATCCAGGACATCAAGGATACAATTAAAACGACAAACGAGAAACGAGCACCAGGAGCTGATAACATTCCTAACCGAGCGATTATGCTGTTGCATGATAATGCAATAAGCAGAATCACTCGGTTAGTAAATGGAATTCGTAATCACGCTGTGTTTCCGGCGGAATGGAAGAAGGCCATTGTAATCACCATCCCCAAAGGGGAGAAAGACCCGTCGAGAGTGGAGAATAGGAGGCCCATCAGTTTGATATCCGGGCTGGCCAAAATCGCGGAAAAAACAATCAAGAACGACATCCAGAAAATCACGGAGGAAAAACAGATTCTACCGCCGAATCAGTTCGGTTTCCGCACCCGGCTCGCCGCCGTCCAGCAAGCAGAAAACTTAGTCAGCACCGCCAGGAAGCTAACTTTACGAAGCAACTCCGCCATGATTACGCTGCTGGACGTGGAGAAGGCCTACGACAGGGTGTGGAAAGACGGACTGATTTACAAACTATTGACACAGGGTTTCCCGTTTTGGCTAGCGCGGCTAATAGATGATTGGCTGACAAACAGAAAATTCCGGACCCGAATTAACGATGCACTCTCGACGTGGAGAACGGCTACAGAGGGGTTACCACAAGGCTCTCCAATCTCTCCCTCCTTGTACAATTTATTCGTCGCCGACGTACCGAAATTTACAAGGAAAAACGGAGTGAAAATCTTCCAGTTCGCCGACGACACGGCCCTCCTGGTACAAGGACGGGGCTTCGACCGGGCTCACGACAAAACAGCAGCGACATACCGAGAAATAGCGAACTACGCGAAGAAGTGGAAAATTCGCTTAAACTCGAAAAAGACAGAAAGCATTTTCCTCGGGATTAAGCGGCCGAAAAGAAGCTACATCTACTTGGACCGGCAACACAAAATCCAGCTAAAAAACTCAGTTACCTATCTAGGAGTCACACTAGATAGGAAACTGAGATTCGAAACACACGCTGCGAGGAGAGGTTTTCTCGCTCGTAAAAAAGCGAGAAAACTCTACTGCTTACTAAAAGAGGATGGCCCGCTGAGCGTCCGGAACAGAAAAAAGATCTTGACCACTGTGCTAAATCCGGTTGCCGAATATGGACAAGAACTAGCAATAACAGGCAGCATTGCGACCAAGAAAAAGATGCAAATCACCAGCAACGTGCTAACAAGAAAAGCACTAGGAGCTCCGTTCTACGTAACAAACGAAAATCTGAAAAAAGATTTGAAACTAGAAGACCCGATTAAGAAAGCAGAGAAGAGACGCGAGGACATGATAACCCGATTAAGACAACATCCAATACCTGAAATCGCCGCCATCGGCGATGGTTTAAACTTGAATTAATTTAAGAATTAAATTAATTCAAGTTTAAATCTAATACAAATTCCCACCGAGGAAAAAAGAAACAAATCCGATAGCCCCTGCCAATCGGATAACCCACAAGAAAATAAGTCATAGTCAGTCTGGAACTTATTATTTAGGAAGAAAACAAAAAAAAACCGTTATTTTTTTTACAAGATCACTTTGATTAGATGAGACATTCGTCTCTTTCTTACCTACAATATACAAGTACTATTTTTTTCTTCAATAAATTAAATAATTACTAATTCGGCCAAATTACAGAAAATAAACTATTGAATAAATATTCAATAGTTTATCATATATTTAAAACGAATTAGCTTTTTAAAATGTCTATATTATATCGTTTATTATTTGGCAGTACTAATTATAATAAAAAATCCTTTAGAAATCTATTTGAAATTAAATTTAAAATTAGAAACTGTAACGGTAACTTTCAGGATTTTTTCAACTATGAATATTCTGGTACTTACCTATTATAATTTAATTTAACCCTTTTAAGAATGGTATATTTTTTAAATAAAATAAAACAAATAAAATAAAACAAAAACTAATATTGCACAAAACAACAATGTCAGCTTAAAAAAAAGACATACATAAACTTAAACTAGGTTAGGTTAATTAACACACAATAATAGCGGCAAATTCAATGAAAAAACATTAATAAACAAAAAATAATCAAGGGTACTATTTAAAAAAATGATATTGTCTAAATTCGTACTTGATAGCCTATTACGGCGTAAATTTGCAAGCTGGCCCGCTTTAGAAAATACGCGTTCCGACGGAACTGATGTGGCCGGTATGGAAAGATATTTAGTTTGCATTTTATACAGTTCTGGCCAATTATTCCTGCATTGTTCGCAATGTTGTAGTGGATTTTGTTTCCTGTTTAAATCCGGCAAGTCAAGATATTGTCTTAAAAGTTTTGATGCTGTGGTTAATGGTGTTGTAGCAATTATATTTCTTGTAACAGTTTCGTAAAAATGGGCCTATAATGAAAGCGGCCGTTGTAAATTTTGATCCGTGGTTTCTTGAATAACCTTCTCTGGCAACCTATTTTGTTGTGAATTGGTAACTGATTCCAGCTCTTCATTTACAAACCTTTGTGCATTTTCTGCATTATCTTTGTTGCCAAAAGCTGCGTACTTAAATCTTGGATCCAACAAAGCAGTTTCCAAAGAACCTAACATTTTAGAAATAATGTTGACCAAGGACCGCCTTAATTTTTTCGCACATTCTGTGATAAGAACTGTACTGTTTAATGTATAGTGAAGTCCCCTTATTAGAGGAATGACCATTGAAATTGTAGGATATTTCTCCCCAGATAATTCTTTCGTCATAGTCTCAACTGGTGTCAGGATTTGAATGCATTCATTAATAATGTCGCATCCAAAAGCTCAGGAGCATTTGATAATAAGGTTATAATACCTGATAATGGCACTTTTATGTTTTGCAACCGCTCCAATATTATGAGAGTCGAGTTCCATCTAGTTTTTACCTCTTGCTTCACTTTTAGTTCAGGTAATCCCATTTGTTTTTGCATTTCTTTCAGGTGTTCACTTGATTTAACACTATGTTTAAAATGTCCAACTAATGCTCTATATTTTGTTAATATATTTTTAATAACTGCGTTATCATTTATGGAGTCCATAACACATAAGTTTAGGGTCAGCGCCACACAGGGATGATGGTTTTTTGCAAGATAATCTGTGATAGCTTTCTTTATATTAGCTCCATTATCGGAAACCATGGTAACAATTTGATTGTGAATTTTCCATTCACTAAAAATTTCTGATATTAATTCTGCAATATTTGCTGAAGTGTGCGACTCGTGCATTTCTTTCGTAGCCAAGACGTAACTATACATTTTGTTTTTATAAATAAAATGTGACGTGATTGATAAATGTGCTATATTACTATCTGATTACCAGATATCAGTCGTTACTGAGAGATGTAGAACTTGATCTATTATCCCTTTTAATTTAGATGAAACGGAAGCATATAAATTAGGTTACATTTGATTACTTAGTAGTTTGCGGCTTGGTAGTTTATAAAGAGGTTGAAGTTTTGTAGTGTACTCAATAAATCCCGTATCATCCACTATTGAAAGAGGTTGGCAGTCTAATATTACCATTTTTAAAAGACTCTCATCTATCGCTTCTATTTCTGCGTCTCTTAAAACATTCGTTTCTGCCCTAAATAATCGTAACTGCTTGTACTGTTTTGCGATTGGTGCTGTTGATTGCGGTGGTTCTTCTGGTATATTTTGAAATGAAGTTGATGATTGTGGTGTGTGTTGGGTTTGGGTTTGAGGGACATTTTGTTTTGATGGTCCAGGTTGTATATCGTCGGATACACTTCTTTCGTCGAGTCTGTCATCTTCAATTTCGGATTGAATTGTAGAAATATATTCACTTGTATTAAAAGCGCTCACAAATTGAACAGGATGTTTTTTTTTAGGTGTTCCTTTAAATTAGTTGTATTTCCGCAAAACGTTAATTGTTTTTTGCACAACTGGAACGTAACTACACGAGACTGACTGTTTTTTTTTTTTCATAAACTCTCACACAACCGACGGACGAGCATTATGCCTTCTTAACATTTTAAAAAACGAGACACTTAACGTACGACCTATAAGATGAGATGTAACTCTAGTACTGAATAATTTCAAATCAATATTTTAAAAAGCGAAATAATAATTTCCAATAATAATGCTCAAATTATTTGATACATCTTCTTAAAAACAGGCCGTAAAAATGTGGACGCAGACATATCAATTTCCGCTCACTTAACGAAAGTGTATCGACAGATGCTTGTTGAAATAAAGTGTTTGTTTTACAAAATTAAGAAAACCGCTTTTATTACATTAATTGTTAGAAAAAATAACCAATTGAATTTATAATTTAGGTTACATATATTTATAGTGTATGATGAAAATATTAAGTAAAGAAAGTGATATTGATTTATTTTTAAATTAATTAATATCTATTGTTTATTTCATTTTCCGTGCTGAAAGGTTGAGTATTAATTTTGAAGTACTCATTTAATTGATTATTAAAATACAGGGTGTCCCCGAATGGTCTGTACAACGCACTACCACATATTCTCTGAAACAAAATAAGACGATTTAACTAAACTTATCTCTATCCAAAAGTGGTTCCTAAGCCATCTACGAGGAGGCCTCAAAGATATTATTTTTATTTCCATTACTTTTCAACAATTTTTATTTTGGAATTAGGTAAGAAAACCTAATTTGGCACATTTAATTACATTGATACCATGCACTTTTTGCGATATGTTTCTTTATCCTACGTTTAAAGTAAGTGGTCAAACTAGGACCATCGACTTCTTAAGATACCTACCTAAATCTTTTTATTCAACAGGTCAAATCATAAGGAATACTTTTTTTCTGCAAGATCATTCAATTTTACGTATTTTTTGTCTCTTATAAAATTTGGCTATTTTCCCCACAAAAAAAAATATTTTTATTTGTCAAAACAACAAAGACGGCGAACAGTCAGGTTGTTCGTCTCTCCTCTCTGAACGCTTCTTACGCTTTTTAGCTATTTTACAGTTAAAGGTGCTCTGGGGAAAATTGCTGTTCTTTTTGAGAATAGTAATTTTCTTTTCAGAACATCCATCACCCTTTTACCGTTGTCTGGCCGAGCTTTTTAGCTCGTTTTTGCCAGCACGGAAAAGGAGCCATCCGCATAGCTGTAATCTTTTTCCTTTTTAGTGTGGAGAGCGTCTCCGTGGTTAGCGCGTATTTTATACTGCCCTGACACCGGAAGGCGCGAACGAGAAAATTTCTTACTACCTTTGCAGGGGGACCTGTTTAGGTTTTAAGAGATTAGCACGCTTATTATAGCACGCTAACCGAGAATCTGCCTTGATTTCCGCGAGGAACGCTCGGAGATTGTCGAGAGGCAGTCAAGTTTTAGAGTGTTGCACTCAACATTTCTATTCTTGATTCCGCTTAACGATAAGCAGGCCCGGGGGATTTTGAACCCGGTGCCTACCCAACACCCGTCTTCTACGCCATGGGTAAGTCCAAGCGTGGAAAACGGTCCACGGACCCCGAAGCCCACTTCGATCCCATCTACGCCCCCGTAGATAAATCCCGGCGAAAGCAACCCCAAGGGGAACCCCAAATGCCCGCCTATGCAGAACTCAGCCAACAGCTTAGCGAAATGCAAAAGCAAATGGCCATCCTTACCTCCTCCTTTGCCGCCAAGGACGCGCAACTCGCCGCCTTGACCGAGCAACTCCGTCTTGCTAATGTTGCAAATCAGCAACTTCAGCAAAAACTCGATCATGCTTTCCACAACCTTCGTCCCGCTGATTACAGCGAGGAAATCTTGGACATTATGTCCCCAGCCCCTGAGGAAATCCGATCCCCCAGCCGCTCCTTCTCGCCTGCCCTAAGCGAGCCCCACACGCCCGAACCGCCGCGCACGCCCTCAGTCTGCGACGAGGACGCGCGCGACGAAGACGACGGGGAAGGCGAGTTCGTCCCTGTCAAGAAAAGAAAACGCCGCTCGCCGGCAAACACCCCTCCTCCCCCGCCCGCCAGCCTGGTGCGCCCCTCCGCCACCTTAAAGGCCAGCCTGAAACCGGTTCCCAAGCCGCAAACCCAGGCCAACCTACCCGCCAAGCCCGCCCAAACGTACACCACCACGGTCGTCAAAAAGACCGAACTCCCATCGATCGAACAGATCGCGGCCTCTAATGAAGATTTCGAACACTTCAAAAACACCCCGCCTCCTGTCACAATTCTAAATAAAAATCTCTGGGAAAGAATTTCCGGAGATTTATCCAAATCAGGCGTTAACTGCCTTAAATGCAAATTCTACAGCACCTGCATGAAATTCCAGGTGCAGTCCGCCGAAAATTATCGTAGCGTAATCCGCTACCTCCGTTCCAACAACGTGGAATTCTACACGTACGCCCTCAGCGAGGAAAAGGACCTTAAAGTCGTGATCCGAAGTATTGACACTTCCATCTCCGATAAGTGGATTGTCAAGCAGCTGAAAGCACTCTCCTTACCCGTGCTTTCAGTCCGCCGCATGGGGAACAAATTCAAAAAGTTCCCCATGGTGTCAGTTCACTTGGAGATTACTCCTAAAGGCAGAGAAATCTATAACCTAGAGACCCTCAGTCAATGCAACATATATGTTGAAAAACAAAAGCCCTCCAAGGGATTCATTCAGTGCCACAAATGTCAATATTTCGTGCACAGCTCCCACCGTTGCAACGTCAACCCGCGCTGCGTGAAATGCGCCGGCGATCATTTGACGGCGGATTGCACCAGGAAGGACAGAGACGAAGATTCTCCCCCCAAATGTTGCAATTGCGGCCTAAACCACACCGCGAATTATCGCGGGTGCTCCTTATTCCCCAAAAACTGGCCATCCAAAAGCTACTCCACCGTAGTAAAACCTCAGGGGCAAATACAGCCACAACCCAAACTCCAACCGCCGCCACAAGCCCAAAAGGCGGCCCCCAATGTAATCCCACAAATCCCTCAACTCCCTCAAATTTCACAACTTACTAATGCGGCACTTGATCCCAATCTAGTCGCACTCCTTACCTGGACCTTAACCCAAATCCAACAACAATCCCAGAACTAAAAATGGCTGCACAAACTCAAATGGCTTCTGACAATTCCAGCAGAATTTGTACATGGAATGCTAGTGGGCTTGCTAACCACACCACCTGTGATACGACGGGATAATTCGTATCTTAGGTCCTTTTAAATAATACTCCATCTTCCAATTTTATCCATTAATTATATTCTTTTCCGTATTAATTTACATTTCCAATTTACTACAGTGTATTCGATGAATGGACATAATAGTTGATTACGCAAGAATTCGTCTGGCCGGCGCTTGTGTATTATTGCTGACTCGCGTCTGTGCGATTGTTGTCTATCGGTTCATTCTTTAATTGATTTAAAGCTGATGTGTGTTTAAAAACAACACGGTTGTTTTAATAACATCTAATTAAACAAGGTAATTAATTAATTCGGTTTTAATATCTGTACGTGCTCTTGCGTACATTTTAATAACATGAATTTTACTAACGTGATCTTGAATTGTCACGCACGTCCTTAACATTAGATGAACCTTTAAATAATTAATTGTTATATTAACAATAATTGAGAAATAATGATTTTTCAGTAAATCAACTAATTATGCCATTACACACCGAACTCGAAGAGTTTTTACATCACCACAAAATCCACGTTATGCTCATAAGCGAATCACAGTCAAAAAGTACCCGGGGCCTATTCATTAACGGATACCGCCTTTACCTACATCACCGCCCCGTTCAAATCGGCAGCGGCACAGCTATTTACATTCACAACGAAATTGAGCATACCGTGCGCAACTAGAAAACCTGGAATTAACCTCAATCCTAATCAAAGCGAACGGCGAAAAGTTTAAAATCATGAGTTTATACCAATCCCCCTTGAAACCCTTTATCGTAAACGATTACAGGAATATCTTCTCCGAAGATGTGCCTAGTATAATCGCCGGCGATTTTAACGCTAAACACGCGAGCAGGCAAAGTCGCCGGTCTAATCAAAAAGGCAGAGAATTGCACAATTTCATCGTACAACACCCGTACGACATCAAGACAGCCAGTCAAGCGTCACCGACGTTTTACAGCCATGCCGGCCACAGGCCGGACATCCTTGATTTCTTTCTGCTAAACCGTATCGAGCACGATTTTGACACCTGATCGCACTCTGAACTCAGTTCTGATCACAATCCAGTTTTTCTGGAAATACACACAAACCTAACAAGAGTTGAAAGACTAATCACAACAGTAAACTGACAGAAATACACCCAGAAAATGCTCGAAAATCTCACTCCCCTCCCGAAAATTAATAACAAAAAGCAAATCGATGAGGGAATTACTTTCCTTACAGATTTAATCACAAATACAATCGAATCGGTTTCGAAATCCAAAACCGTTCCGAAAAATAGCAACCCGCTACCAAATAACATCTTAATTAAAATTCGGGAAAAAAACCGCATCCGTCGGAATTGGCAGCACACACGCTGCCCCCTGTTGAAAAACAACCTCAACAGGCTAAACAGTGAGATTCGGAAAGTAATCAAAATATTCAGAAATGATAGCTGGAACCGTCTTATCGACGACGCGTCTCAACATAAACCCCAAATGTGGAAGCTCGCTAAGAGATTCACTAACAAAAACAGAACGGTTACCCCGGTTATTCACGGAAGAAACGGACTTGCCTTCCTATCGGAGGACAAGGCCGAGGCTTTCGCGGAGAGCTTGGAGTCTCAGTTCTCGAGGAAACCTTTTAAGGACCACAAATTCCCGCAAAACCACCGGCCAATTTCACTGCTGTGTACGTTAGGAAAACTTTACGAAAAAATTCTGCCTTCTCGCCTGACTGAATGGACGGACGACCACAAAATACTACCGCGCACTCAGCACGGTTTTATTAAAGGCCTCTTCTGTAACCACCAGCTTATTGGAACCAGCGACTTCATAACCAACGGTTTAAATAGAAAACATAGCACTCTCGCTGTTTTCCTCGACGTCGCGAAGGCGTTCGATCGAGTGTGGCACGAGGGACTGCTGTATAAGCTCATGATACTTAACTACCCGTCTTATTTGGTAAAAATAATCGCAGAATTCATACGAAAACGCACTTTTTCGGTTCGCTTCGAAAATTCAACTTCGGCACCGCGCGAAATGACCGCCGAAGTCCCCAAGGGGCAGTACTTTCCCCACTCCTGTTTAACATCTTTGTACATGACCTCCCAACTCCGAATAACATCTTAACGGCCCAGTATGCAGATGACACCGCTTATCTGTACCGTGGTAAAAATATCCCACACAGTATTTCTAAAATCCAGGCCGCACTCAATGAACTGGAAGAGTGGACAAATGAATGGTGTATCTCTATTAACCCAGAGAAAAGCCAGGCTATCTACTTCACTCAAACCAGAAACACCCCCCAAGATAACCTCACCTTCAGAGGCACACAAATTCCATGGGTAAACGAAGTGAGATACCTTGGTTTACAAATGGACAGACACCTAAACTGGACAAGTCATGTTAACTCTGCAATCAGAAAAGCAAAATGCGCCTTCGGGCAATTAAAGTCACTTCTGCTTACAAATAGCACTCTCTTCCTAGCTAGTAAAATTCACATTTACAAAGCTATCATCAGGTCAAAATTGACTTACGGATGTCCCTCGTGGATCCATATCTCACAAACGCAGATGAACAAACTGGAAGCCACGCAGAGCGTCATGATCCGCCGGATCGTAGGCGCTCCGTGGTTTATCAGTAATGTCCAGTTACGAAGCGAAACGAAAGTGCCAAAACTCCAGGTTTTCATTCGCGATTTGGCGATTAAAAACTGCTCGAAATTCGACGTCTCCCTCCTCCAGGATCACTTAGGTGTACCTGAAAAATTCCGAACCAGGAAAAAACGTCCACTCCACCTAGACGTTGTCACTTAATTTTTAGGAAAAAAGTTTAAAGTAGTGAAACTTTAAACCGATTCCTTCCTAAATCGTACCCCATCCACCCGAAACCAATATATGAATACTGCTATAGTACTCACACCAGTCAATTTCTACAAAGCCATTTTTACTACTTCTTCCTATAAAGTATAAAAAGTTCTTTATTGGACTTGACATACAAGAGGGGGTTTTAGTCAGTAAGAGTCTGACATAACCTACTGTTATCCCTCCCATCCGTGGGCAGGATAACAGAAGGTATCCATGAGGATTTTCTCCTCCTCTCTCCCTCCCCAAAAAAAAAAAAAATTAGAAAATCACTCTGAACTTGCATCCAGACTTCGACATTCAGACTTGAATATTACGCTTCATCATCATCAAAGGATCACTTCCACGTGGAAGTGCATTCGCTACTTTCGTGCCTCAAAGAATCTCTTCACCGTCGAAGTGCATTTCCAACTTTCGTGTCGACAAAGGATTGTTTCCTCCGAAAGGAACAATTCCCAACTTTCGTGCCGCAAAGGATTTTTCCTCCGAAAGGAAAAATTCCCATCTACCGAGTCCACAAAGGATTTTTCCTCCGAAAGGAAAAATTCCCAACTCCCGCGTCGCATCATTCATTAGAAATTACTTTTCTGTAAGAAGTAATTTCCAACGGCCGCATAAAGTAAATAGTCGCGAGTTAGTGAGCGCTATTCTCGTAACCGCCACATCATCCACCGCTGGAAAATTGTTTTAAACAATTTCATTTAAATCCACGACACGACGAGGAGCACGCAGATCATTTCACAGCTAAGCTGCTGCTGAAAATTTACATACGTAAAATTCAAGTCGAACGCCTTTGGCGGTGCTCCACCGAAAACAAATCGTACCACTGAAACAAATACGTAACAATTCACGACATCGCGGTCGTTGCCGCTGGCACGAACCTCCCGCCCGCTACGCTGTAGCACGGTTATTTTTGCCGCTGGCAAATAACCCCACAGCCATCGGCGTCCTCGCCACAGCAGGGCCGCCACCAGGACAAACCGAGCCACGTCGTTTTTTTCCTGACACGAATTGTTACGGTTTCAGTGGGAAACGATAAGCACCGTCGTCGAGCACATTCCCCCCACGACACGAAGAGAAAGCGTGAACCACGACGCTTCCCCACCGCTGACAGCCAGCACCTTCAAACCCAAGTGGAGGCGTCCCCCAAACATCCGCGTTCGCGACAACCGCGAACCGCGCATCCGCGCCCGCGACATCCGCGCCCGCGAATCCGTGCCCGCACGAGTTAGGGGTGATTAGGAGTGTTAAACATTGTAACATTTTCTGTGCAAGTTGTTTAGAATAGAAACACTCCATTCTAAATTGAACGACTGTTTGTTATTATTTTTTTGCCCCCTAACCCAATAAACAAAGTGTTGTGTTGTGTGTGAGCCCAGCTGTCCGGGAAAAGCTGCCGCTGTCCGGAACGAGACTGACGGAAGAGGAAGCCCAGCCGTCCGTGAAAAGCCGCGGCTGTCCGGAACGTGACTGACGGAAGAAATTAAACCGTAAGTATTAATTTTTATTTCATTTAAGTGAATTACGTGCTTCGTACCCCAGGGACTGAGCTAGCCCTTCTACGTCCACCGACTACCAAGCTACGCAAGTAGTTTCCCTGCTCGGGAAATCCAACTTGGTCAGTGTTTTCACGAGCCCGCCGTCGCGCCGCTCAAATTGCACACCGCGTACGTGATCGCTTCGCGATCGCGACACGGCCCGGCTTCGTCGGTGACAGGTGCGCCCGAATCCGCTTCCCCTGGATTCGCGTGCCGATGACACTCGGAATTGATCGGTGATCGTTTCTATTGCCGATGACACTCGGAATTGATCGGTGATCGTTTCTATTGCCGTCCGCCGGGGCTGGCGGCACGACGCTGTTGGTTTCCTGCGACTTCGGGAGTGCTGGGAAGTTTTCTCGTTTGTGCGGAGTTGTGAAATCCTCTCTGTTTATAAAAACCGCCCTCGGCGGTTTTTTGGTTGCGCCGGCGATTGTTGGAGCTGCCGGCGGTGCTGCATTCTGTTGTGGGACGAGTCTTAAGGGTTTTAGCGCAGGGATGATTTTCGTTGCGGCCGTCTGGGCTGGCAAGTTGGATTCGTCTGTGTGGGGATTTTTTGTAGGTTTCTTCTTGGAAGCTGGCTTCCTCCGTTTAATCGTAGTAAACGGAGGACCATCTTCAGTTTGTAACTTCAAGAGCTCCTGCCTTAATTTTGTCATCTCATGCTGAATCTGATTGAACAGGGTCTCTTGGTTACTTATGGCGGTTTGTAGAGTGGAGATTCGTTCCGCCCAGCTCTTCGCTGTCGGTCAAAGGTTCACTTCGATCCATTTCTGAATCACTGTTCAACTCATCGTAGTAGTTTTTGTGTCCGGGGCTGCCGGTTCGCTGCGAAGCCATAATTCCGTTTGAACGCTACTTAATTCACGATCAAACGAAATTACCTTGATCACTTATCAGACTTACTCAATTCAACCTGATAAGTAACCGTTCTCTATCGCTGTCTGCTCTTTTCATGATAAAAATTACGTGTTATGGATTTGAACTCGCGCTAGTCAGTGTTATGAAACTATGAGTTCAGCTTGCTAAGCCGCAAGGCTATCAAGACCTTTTTGCAGCTCCGCGCTGCCCTTATAACGGCGGCTGGGATCATCCGTTTAGGCAATTTTCTGGGGCGGCCTCTGCCGGGTTAACACGCGCGTCTTGCTACGGCAGGCTGTGCGTCTCAGACCAAGTATAATATAGACGAGTAATGCGATGGTAGGGATAGACAATGTTTGTATGTAAAGATAAAATGTAAACACGCTTTACAAACACGATTAAATGTAAACAAACTTAAAAGTGAGGTTAACTGATTTTTACTTTCGGGACGATTGTTTTACTTCCGGGACAATTTTGGGTATTAACAATAACATCAACTTTGTATTTAATTATGACAACGCTTGTCATAACATTCGTGTATGTAATCATGAGAGTGATTGTCATGTAAAATAATATACCCATCCATGGTCTTTTTACCATGCAGAAAACGATCACATTACACGACCCAAGAGTGATTTTACGGGACTAGCCTACGGCTCGTCCTGGAAACTTCCTACCAGGGATCGTCAATTTGTTATTCCACTGAATAAGGAATAAATAATTATTTATTCCATTAGTTTGGGAATAAGGGAATAACGGTTATTCCCATTATTTCATAAAAATAATTATGTAATTAAATTATTCATTAATCCACTGTGGTGAAATAATGGGAATAAATAATAATTCTTCACTCATTAATCCGGAATAAATTTACGGAATAAATTTAAATACATTTAATAATGTGACAGTTTGGAATTTCTAAAAATTAACTATAATTGAGAGGAAATACATGTTATATAGAGAATATTTAAAACGCGTAAATAAATTTTAATACACAATTATGTTATTTGAATATAATTTATTTAAACGAAGAACTTCGATTGGCTTTGGACAATACGCGAATTTCGAAGGACTTCACTTAAGCGGTTGTATTTTGGCAAGTTAAACGTAGTCGCGTAAGAAAAAAGCCGTTCAACTGGAGCAGATGATGGCAATGGCGAATTGTATTTCATGAAGAGCTTCAAAATCAGCGGATTTTTTTTAACCTCTAGAATATTTTCGGTCTGCTGTTGTTTTAAGTAATTTAAGACTATTGACTCAATAATAACATCTTCCTCCAAAGTATCAGACTCCGTGGAATCACTATCGTTCGTAGGTTTAAAGTTAAATTTTTTAACCCCAGTGATATCTGCACGTTTTTCTTTAAGTATTTTTTCACCCTTGCTTCGTGCAGCGTTCATTAACAACGGACGCACTTTTTGTCGCGATGACTTTGACAAACTTTTTAACCAACTGAATTTAAAACTGGGGTGCAGCGCTGCTGCAATAGCTGCATCACGCCCCTCTTCTTCTATGTCGAAAAAGTGGCCGAAACGAGTTTCGACTGCCGCTATTATTCCACCCACAAGCACTGAAGTGTATTTCAATTTTGTGTTTAAGTTTACGTCATATAAGTTGTTTTTAAGCGATATTAACGTTGGAAGCAAAATTCCATAATAACAATGTTGTTCCCCTTGAAGGGTATCAATTGCGATTGCGAGTGGTTCCGTACACTTAATGTACTCATCAAGATACTTAAAATCATACTTAATTGTTGTTGAGTTGCGCGAAGATGGTTTTAAATTAATGAAACAGTTGTATCTTTTCTTCACTTATTTATTTGGAGTACCAAATGCACATTTCGATCACGATGTGATCATTATCAATGGTTGACAAATACATTATTAATATTTGTCAACCATTGATAATGATCACATCGTGATCGAAATGTGCATTTGGTACTCCAAATAAATAAGTGAAGAAAAGATACAAGTGTTTCATTAACTCAAAATCATCTTTCGTAAAATGCTTATCGATATGCAGATCATCGTAAAAACTGGGTGTAAATTTGTCTCGTAGATTGAAAATTAATTTTAGTGAGTCATAAAGACTGTTCCACCGAGTTATGACTGGTCTACGAAGGGAGCAGCCCAATTTCTTTTCCAGTAGTTCCAGCTGTTTGGGGGATCGCGTTTTTTTGCCACAGATTTGTGCAGCGAGATATCATTCGAACATGTCGTCGAGACAAATTCGAGATTTGAGCTATTATTTTTGAGGTATCCGTAGTTGCAACCAAGTTTAAAGTGTGGCTCGCGCAACGCAAGTGCTTCGGCAAATGAATCTCTGAAATCTGCACCTCATCTTCCGTAAACGAATCAATCGAATCAACGCTTGCATCCCAATTATCGTCCTCATCAATGTCGTTCAAATTGTCGTCCTGCACACCTAAATTCTCTGAAACTGTGAAAATGTTATAAAATAATATTAGATTTATATTGGAATAAAATTTATAAGATTGCGTTTCATTTGTGAAAGTAGACTTGCATGTATGTTTGCGTTGTACATACCTTCTTCTCTCTCTGGTAAAATGCCATATTCCTTGAAAGCTTTGACAAAGTTAGTGGCATTGTCAGTAACCGTTGCTGTTAATTTTTCCTCTTCCAGTTTAAACGATTCATGAACTTTATTCAAATTCGTTGCAATGCGGTCAAAGGAGTGGACGCCAACAAAACGCTTGCATGATATAACGGCAGAGTTTCGCGCTAATGTTTCAGGATCAATCTATGTTACATGTAAAGGTTCAATAAAAATTAAACCACTTGTTTAACGAATCTGAGAATGATCATCAGAAATTAACAAGTGATCATCAGAAATTAAATTTTGTAAATGTTTCAGTTTTGTGCATCTGTGCATTAAATTCTAATTTTGATTAATTAATATTATTCATTATAGCATAACGTATTAATAAAACACTGATAAGTACCAAACAGGATGTAACTATATGACAAAGAATAGTCTTAAAAATGTTACTGAAAATAATATGCTAATTTTTCTTATCACGAATGTAAATAGTGTTAAATATGTTTAGCTTTAGAAAAGAATACTGGTATCAACGTGTAAAATTAAAAATGTGTACCCAGTGTAGCGTGACTCCCAAAAAGCTTCGTGTTTTTGAAGACCAAATGTCTAAAGTTGTGCAATAATATTTTGCCCTTTTCTGTACTTGTTCTCGTATGTTTCTCATATCTTCAGCAAATTGCTGGTCAATATTGCGTTTTAACATTTTTGTGGTTAAATGTTTAAGCTTATTTGAATCTTTTGTAGTTATGTTGAAATCTGAAAAAATAGCAAGATTTCGTCAGTTACAAATCTTCATATAATGAATACAACAAATTTTGTAATAGTTAAAATGATATTGAATGTGGTCGACTTATTTTTCAGAACAAATAGAGCAGAGCGCAAGTTTTATCCCAGCTCAAATATTGTAATAAGGAGCCAGACCACAGAAGTTAAATTTTTGAAATAATTTTAAATTTAGCTATAAAGTCTAAAGAAATTTGTTTACGAACCAGACATTTATTCTAATCTGTTGATTTAAGTTTGCACTAGGACAAAACGCAATGTTGAATTTGAAACTAAGTTTTTAAACCAGATTATTATTAATTTAATTCTACTTCACTAAATTGAAATATAATTACGATCGTTTTTATAGCCTTAAGTTTTAGGTAACACTTTTTTAGGTTTCACAAAGAATAATATTGAATAAGGTAAAGGAGACATACTATTGAAAATTTGTCTAAAACTTGAAGCTTCAATGGTTCCAAATGGAGCCATACTGTCCAAGATATAATTTGTTACGTCTTGATTGAACTGCTCTTGATTAAATGAGCAGCGGTCATTTTTGCTCACACGTTTTCGTTTTTCAACTCGTCCACTGGATATTTTAGTTTCCACGTACTTGTAATACTTCCGCGATAACTTTGGGTGCATGTGCTTAAATAGAAAATTAATATTTAATAATGCTTAAATAAGTTAAATAAGAATAAATTATTTCGTAATAATTACAACCAATTCCTAATAATTTTAAAAATTATTTCAATACTTTCAATTCCATATTTTGACAATTTAATTTCCAAAAATTACATTCGCAAAGCGTTAACTGACAATTTAATTTTAATTATATTAATATAAAAAAAACGTGGAAAATTGTTGCAATCTCACTTTTACAGACAAAACCCTTACTTTCAAGTGAGAAACAAAGTTTGATGTTGACCGCAAACACCCGCGTACGGTCTTTTTGCACGTTGTGCAAGTTGCACATAAAGAACTGCCATCACTTGATGATTTATGCACGTCAGGTGTGAAAAATCGGCCATCTAGAAACGCTTTCTTATGACACAATTTAAGGAGTTTTTCAGCAGCAGATGAAGTCGATATACTTGGACAATTATTGTCATCCCCAGCTTCTTCATAAACTTCGACAACACTTGCGTTTTCGGTGCATATTTTTTTCATCTGGTGTCCGTTTTCCTTTTGCAATGCCTCAATACTACTGTCACTATCATTTTTGGACAACAGAGATAAGCTGCTGTTTAATTTTTCCACAACTTCATCCATGATGTTCACTGGAATGTTATAAACGTTAAATATGCTTGTGCAAATGATTATATACAACCTTGATCTAACAGTATGATTCTTAAGATTATAGTATTGCAGCACTACTTACGATATTGCAAAATTGATTTGCCTAGTTTTCAGATGCGCCAAAGATTCATTCACGACACGCCGAAATCACCCCACTTGTAATACAACAATTGCGAGAAAAGTTTTAATAGTGTAATTTCAAAACTCTACGTTCCAAACATTTCCGGGAGCTAAGCATCTGTCGGCAACTTACGCGCTGACATATATCGGCGCTTTCATCAACTCCATTGGATGCATTTAGTCTGCCGTATATCCCCACTTCCCAACTCTGCAGCAACGGAGTTAAGGACTTTCTTAATAAACAAACTATAATATATTCCATTTGTTTCTGGATCTCGCCTAGCTATGGAAACGTGACAGTTTAAGTATTGTAAATGGGGCTGGTTGTGTTTTAAATCAGTGTTTTTAAATGTCACTGTCAGATGTTCGATTTTAAGGTTATAATTTCTGACTATTGTGATCTTACACTGTTGCCTGTTTTACAAATTTTCAGAACTTAATTAACGGTGATTTGATATGCAGTAATTTGTTAGTTCAACTTAATTTTAGTACATTGCCGCCTCATTTACGTAGACATAATAATCTTTTTAAAATAAAATTCCATTCGTCAAATTACGGATTTAACAATACTATATGCAGAGCTATGAGATTATTTAACAAATTGCCGAATGCTATTGACTTGTTTAATTCATCAATCTCATTGTTTCGTAAAAAATGTTTATACTACTTAAACTCTATTAATGAATAACATGTGTCTTTATAGTTTATAGTTCGTAGGTATTTTGTTACTCATACAAGTATAATTTAATTTTTTAGTTTATTTGAATAATCTTGTAGTATCTAAGCCAGCATAAGCGCCCATTTTTGTATTTTTGTTATTGATATGTTTCATTTATGTATTATTGTAAAAGTTGAAACGTAAATAAATAAAATAAATAAATAAAAATAAATAAATAGATATAAAAGGATAATAATATGCAGTTTTAAGATTAACAAAATTTACTACTTGGTTTTTGTACATACAAACACAGCAATAATATTGTATATAACAAATATAATGAATTCGGCTCTGCAAACTTTTTTCGTCATCCATTTGTATTTCTCGCTTGGGTCTTCCCGTTAACACATTTTAATTACTTATGATATCATAAATTATTGCAACACTGTTAAAATAAGGAATCAGGAGTGGCAACTAATAAAAAATGTAAATGTTGATACTGCAACATAACAACACGAAAGCATGGCTAGGCGAGATCCAGAAACAAATGGAATGGTGTATATATGTAAATATTATGCAATATCCTGACCATTGCGCCATTCTGTGTCAATGGGAGAATGTTTCAGGTTATAAACGAATATCTGCAAACAATTGGTTTAGACAATTAATAATGTCTACATTTAATCCCACCTTAAAAACGCGAAATCATTAATTTTCTTCAATTAGTTATAGATTAAAATTCTGATGTCGTTGCTTTGCAAAAAGAATAAGAAAATGGCGCTATGGTCCTCAAATGGAGATTCACGGAGACATTCAGCCGTAATCTTGAAAATCTGTAATGTTGGTAATCACGCTTGAGAGTTGGCCTTAAGAATTCAACCTCTCAGAATTCGAGGTAAGATTTAATTATGATTGTAAATACAAATATTAATCACTTATTATTGTCGCTACAACGTTATTATGACGTCATCAAAGCACATTCGGCTAGGAAATAGGTATATATTGAAAATTTTATATATAAATGAGAATAAGACACTGTTTAAAAATGGCCGGGGGCAAATAAATGAGTACAATTAATCTTTTTTAGTTAGAATGATTCCAAATTGTCTAATATTATATTTTCTAAATTATTCCAGAAATTTATTCTGGAATAACGAGTAAGGAATAATTATTTATTTCCGTTATTCCTACAAAGGTGATTGATGAATAAATTTATTCCATTATTCCAATTTGATAGATTTACGGTAATAATTGTTATTCCTTACTCCCTAAAGAATAATAAATTATTCCTGTATTTTTGGTCAATTCAGTTATTCCGGAATAAGAATTGACCGATCCCTGGTTTCCGATTTGGCGTGGAATGCCCCATATATATATATATATATATATATATATATACAGGGTGTCTACGCTAAACCGTTCGTTAAAAGTTTATGGGGTTGCCATTGCACTAAAAATGTTAAAAAAATCAATTAAAAAAATCCTTGTCATATGGTTGAATCAGTTCTCCCCCATTTAAAATATTTTCAACTTTATATTACTTCCGGTTCCACCGGAAGTAGCTCCAAATTTGTTATTTTAAATAGAACACCCTATATATTAGTAATTTTTTGGATTGCTTGTTTAAATTACAATATATTTTATTCGAACATTTGTACACTTATCTCTTATAGTTTTCAAGAAAGAAAAATATTTCTAAAATTTTGACCTAAAAAAGGCATCTTGAAATCTGCCTGTAACTTCTCTTAAGAATAAGATAAAAATATGATTTATATATACTTATACCTAGAGGATGCCTCTATGAGTAAATTAATTGGACTTTGTCAATTTTGACAATAAGTGTTCTTAAAATGTCAATATCTAAGTGCCCGCTTCAATATCTAGTAATTTAATTTTTTCAAATAAAATGACCCAATTTTTATCACGTGGTACGATTGGGGGGAAAATTTCCTACAAAAAAGTGTTAACAACTTTACTCCTAAAACAAGTAGTTTTCGAATTAATTCGAAGATTCGTTTTATTGTCGCATTAATTCAGGCGCGCATAAGTCGCAATTGAAGTTTAGTAGGACAGTAGTATGCTTTTGTTTTGTCGCGATTGTATTGCGAAATGTCAAATAATAAAAAGAATTAGTACAAAGTTTTACAGAAATCAACAAAATGAATAATTACACAAATCAACAAATTATCAATTTATTCTTTATACATGGCAACTGCCAATTGAACAACATTTGATTCCAATCTTCTAAATCTTGTTTTATTCTTTGGCGGCAAATGTGGATAAGTTTCATTAAATACTCTACATGTTCGAGTAACAATTCTATCGCAGTTGCCATGTATAAAGAATAAATTGATAATAATTTTTATTGCTGCTTTATATCCTCAATCCCACTATCTCCCGGTTTTTTCCTGGCAAAATTGTTAATTTATTTATTGTTGGGGTAGAAACAAAATATTTCTCGGGTTAACTATTAGTTTTTCCTAGAAATATAGCTTGAAAATTATTTGCATACCTCGCAGTTTCAACCGATCAAAGCGTACACCTATGCTGCCGTGACGCACTTGTTCTAGCACCAGGCGAGTAGTTTCAAACGGTAATATCTTCAAAACTATCACTCCAATCGAAAAGAGTTTAAGGACATTTTTTGTGTAGAAACCAGTGGGGAATCTTTTTGTATTGAATGTTTTTTGTCCTAAGATTGATATTTTCTGAGATATTTGAAAAAAAATCCGCTAAAATCTTACTTTAATTTGTTTAAACAATATGTTCCGGACTGATTTTTTTAAAACATTTTTAACGTTTCATTCTTTACAACTAAAACAAGCGATAGCAACCGAGAAACCTTCTCTGGGAATTTTATTATCAATAAAACTTCGGATGCCTGGACTATTTCATCAAGTTGTGAGGTGGACGAAAGGCGAGGTAACAGGTGTGAATGAATTAAGACATAAATATTAACCGATTAGTAGTTTTCCATGAACCTTAAAATTCGCCACTTCTGTAGAAAATAGATAACATGATAAACACTCCAATTTGTTTTAAATCCAATTATTTATTGTGTATAGAGGATATTATCAGTCAAAGTGTATTTAATCCGTTTTTCAAGTCACCTGTTGAAACTAACGAGCGAGAATATCACCACAATGTAAGAAAAAGCAAGCGAGTCAAGGTTACATAAAAGCTGATCATGATTTTAATCCAATTACTTAGATTTTAATTAAATAAATAATAGAAATGTTTAGGCAGAATAAACGCCCAAAACAGGCAAGGGAATAAATGTTTACCACGATCATAAAAGATTACGAATCGGACTCTGAAGTCCTTTGTTCACTTGGAATGACGCAAGAAACTTCTAGAAAAAATTCTGGGGAAAACAGAAGTTACTGGAATGGAAAACACCCAAATCGAAGTCAGTGCCATTCAGGCAGTTGCTTTCAGGAGTTGTTTTTAAGCAGTTCTCTTCAGGAGTTCCGCGGAGTCAATACCTTAGGTACAAGCGGGTTCTTGTTGTTCAAAATGGGTAAAGTTTTAAAGTAGTCAATCGCGACGCGTACGGTATCATGTGTTCCCTTTTCCTAAAGGTATGGGTTAGGAAATTTTAAAATGTACAGATAGGCCCGGTAAACGTAATGGGGCAAATTTTTAAAACTAAGTTGTATTTTAATCGATGAGAGTTTTGATGTTGAGTTGAATTATTTGAAGCTATATTTTATTCTTGATCAAATTTCGTAGAGATTAATTGAAATGTTTGGTTTATATTCGTTACATCAATATAATATTTCGTAAAAGTAATTGATACGTTTCGAGTACATTATTTGATTGCTGGTCACCCAAATCCCTTTTCAAACAAACCAATATCGATACGATTAGTACCAATAGGATAATGACCCGACAAGTGCATAGGTATGTGAAAAATAGAAGATATTTAATTAACTTCTGATAAGCTAGGGAATGATTGCGAGTTAGGCGAACCCTTTGGATGTCTGAACTGGCAACCGCTAGACAGGTCAGGCGTCCGCGATGTATGCCGACGTCCGCAGGTTAATTGTTAGGTGTTTTAAACGTAGGGAGTAAAGTAAAGCGGGCAGTGGGCATCACAAAGTGATCAATGAGAACCAAATTAAAGTTATTTAATATTTGTATTTCGGATTTAATAAATTAAAAATTTACATTTGATAACGTTTTTAATTCAACAATTGAACCTCAGGATGGAGCTAACCCAACCGAACAATGACGCACCCTTAGGGATGACGACTTCGATATTGAATTCGTTACCACTGGAAAGAGGCCTGAAAAGATGGAAGAAGCAAAACCCGCAGTAAAAAATTATTATATTATATATATTTTTTTATTGTAAACATTTTTATTATTATTCACTTTTTTTATATTTAAGTATAAGATTATTGCTATTTTAATCATTTTCACACACAAATTAGTTGTTAAAGAAAACAGATGGATAGTCTACTTCTCTTTTTGTCGTGTAGATGTAAAGCTCCTTTTCTTTGATTTTCTTTTCCATATCACTTTCATTTACTTCAGAAACGTGATGATAACACTAACACAACATTTTCAATTTCAATTGTTAATGCTGCACTATATTTTGATTTAATTCTTTTTGCACTTAAAACACGATATTTTTTATGAAACTCCAAATCTTTTACTTTTAAGAACTGTTTAATTTCACCAATTTGATTTAATTTCTTTAAAAAACTCATTGTAGATAGTTATCTAAGCTTAAGATCGAATGAACTAAATGCAAGTTAGAAAATGCTCCGTCTTTATACCCAATTTCTTTATTAAACTTGTTTATACACGTTTTTAGCCTGCGTTACAACGTATCAACGTGTTTGTGACCTTGAACTAATTAAATAAACACGTCGATCCATTAAACGACTCTATTAGATGCATATTTTATAAAACATATTGTTCCTACGCTTTAATTAATCCCTTACTTGTGTAAGCGTTTTCTCACGCGGCAATTAACAAAATCTTGTGATTAAAACAAATCATATTACCTTACCTGTCTAAAATCGTAAAAATCGATTCCTTAAATTTTGTTTCCACGCTTTAATTAAAACTTGCGCATATTAATTTTATGAGCTGTCTAAAATCATGTCGATCCCTCAATAAAATCCCACGTCTAAATTAACCCCGGTGTAAAGATCAATAAAAATTAATTACATTCTTCACCTAAGCCAAACGTGAAAAACAACAAAATCATATGGAAAAATTACTCTACTGACTCTCGATTAATTTTTATGGGGCTATGTTAAGTCATTGGTTTATGGCAACAAACTAGCAACTCTTGAAGCATTGGAAGCCCATATTCAAGCCACCAGATTTATTGGAAAAAGTAGTGAGAAATTGGACTGATCGAATAGATCGTGTAACTCGTAGCCGCAGCGGACATATGTCGGAAATCATGTTTAAAAAATAAAAGACCTGAAATTATGTACCAGATTATAACACTGATTAATAATTCTAAAAATATTTCTGTCTTGTATTATTATTTAAAGTTCTCAAGCTCTTAAAAAAAAACAACCTTTACCTTATAAACAGCTTTTTGTTGCTTAGGTCCAAAACCGTATACTTGTGTAATTGAACTATTTTTCTCCTGTTGACTTAAATATTTTAGAACGATTCGCGAATTCAGAATTTTGGCCACCTCGAAGTAGAGTTGGAACCACTGTGCGCCCGTGAAACATTGACGGTCTTGCACGAGTTTGCTCCTGGTCGTGTCATTTCCCGGTTTGATGACCAGAGTTAGCCGCTACGCTCTTGCGATGTAACGCCTTTGGACTTTTGGCTGTGGGGTTATCTGAAGTCACAGGTTTATGCCAATAAGTCCGCGACTACCGAAGCACTGAATGCCGAAATTAAACGCTATATCAACGAAATACCGCCATATGTTTACGAGATAGTTTGTATACATTTTAAATTAATAAATATTTCAAGACCCAGGAGTGGATAAGGGCATCCAAGTGATAGAAGTCGAAGAAACCGACGATTGGTAGAAAGGTAAGCGATATTTTTAATATTTATTAGAACTATTTTTTAAATACTTGCGTGTGATTAAAATAAGTAGGTATACAATATTCATCTAAGAGAAGAATGACCTTGGAAAAATATTATTTCATTTTAGTGAAAAAAGAATGAAAAAGGGGAGGAGAGCCAGAGAGCGGCGATGTAGAGCCAGAGAAACAGGTTAAAGTGCAATGCAGTCTAGACTCGAGGTAGACGAAGATAATATATGATATACATTATAGTACTTTTAAGAGGTAGGGACGTTGCTATAAATCGTTGAATTATCTTAAAATCGTATTAATTGCCTTCACAATCTTAAAAAAACATAATTAATAATAATTATAACAATTCTTTCCCTAAGTAGAGAGAAACAACGGATTCGGGGACAGGAAGTTGCTCCCGCAAGTAGATATGATAAGGACTTCCGGTGTAGATAAGGACTTCATGTGTAACAGGCAGTAGATAAGATAAGGACTTCTTGTGTAAAAGGAAGTAGATAAGAGAAGGACTTATTGTGTAACTGGATGTAGATAAGATAAGGGCTTCCGGTGCAGATTGTGGTTTCCTGTGTAACAGCCTGTGTAACAGGATGTAGATAAGGGCTTCCTGTGTAACAGGATGTAGATAAGGGCTTTCTGCGTAACAGGAAGTAGATAAGATAAGGTGATTAGAAATAACGGTTTCCAGTTTAAATAATATAAAATGAGCTGTACAGAGTGGCCCAAATTGGATGTTACTATACGGAATCTCAGTTATTAGAAGAGATAGAAAAAAATCGATGGCGTATCCTCAAGCTCTTTTTTCCAGAAAAACCCAATGTCGAAAACAGAAATTAGCTATCGTCTTTTGTTTTCAAGTTATAGCCAAAAATGCAATAAAAACATTAAAAGTGCGATTCTTTTCGCAATCTACAACAAGTTAGTCTTACAAAGACTATATCAAACACTCATTGAAACAACTACTTCCCGGGCTAATACCCCGACGGACATTGAATTATACAACAAGTGTTTGCTGTTACATATAGCAACCTACTGCAAATGTAACAATTTGGGTCAAATTATTCAGGCCATCTATAGACGCGTTTATAGTCTTTGTAAGACTAACTTGTTGTAGATTGCGAAAAGAATCGCACTTTAATGTTTGAAGTATTCTGCAACCAAGAATTGGCAATTTCATTTATACTAATGTTTGAACGGTAACGTGACCGCCAGTCTAAGGTGTAAAATTGTTTAGAGGGAATGGCAAAGCTATACTGAGGAGAGATAAATCTTGAAACGCGTCTATAGATGGCCTGAATAATTTGACCCAAATTGTTACATTTGCAGTAGGTTACTGTATGTAATAGCAAACACTTGTTGTATAATTCAATGTCCGTCGGGGTATTAGCCCGGGAAGTAGTTGTTTCAATGAGTGTTTGATATAGTCTTTGTAAGACTAACTTGTTGTAGATTGCGAAAAGAATCGCACTTTTAATGTTTGAAGTATTCTGCAACCAAGAATTGGCAATTTCATTTATACTAAAAATGCAATATTTTTCATATTCGATTTTTATTAATATTTCAGTCATTTATTATTTTATCAAGATAGGAATTGTGTTCTAAATGTACTTTTTCGAGGAGAATCGAATGCAATTTACTAATTATTTCTATCTTTATTAATAAAAGAGATAGAGCCCAAAGTTATATTTTTTTATATAGAAGTTATAGTTGGCTGTGCTATTAATAATTTTATTGTTTTTTTCGCTTTTCAGCCGTAATATAACGAGTGGTATGATTATTATCGATGATATTTTGGAGTTAAAACCGAGCTGCAGATTCAACGAGTGCGCAGCACGAGTTGAATGTGCTGCTTCTGTTTCAACGACAAAATATCATCGATAATTAATCATATCACGAGTTATATTTAGTAAGAGAATATAACGAATAAAATAATGTGAGTCCCTTAATATTATCGATAGCTGAGATATTGTTGTTTACCTATTTATTGAGAATTTTTTAACCGCACAAAAGTTCGTAAACTGCCGCCACTGTGATTCTTTGTTCATGACGGTGTTTCTTGGCGTCGCACTTTTCACTTTTCTATTAATATCACTGCACGAAACTTTACCTATTTTGACGTTTCGAATGACAGGACAACTTATCACCCACCGCTTCTTTTCTTTTTTATCATCGCAGTGATAGACATGTACCCACGGCTTTCCTTGCATTTCATTGGTTTAAAATTCGTTCTAGTGAGCTATGAGTTGTATTCTCAGCTGAAATATAACAAGTGGTATGATTATCATCGATAATATTCATAAGTGAAACTGAGCTGCAGATTCAACGAGCCCGAAGGGCGAGTTAAATGTGCTGCTCCGGTTTCACGAATAAATATTATCGATTATTAATCATACCACAAGTTATATTCGATGAGAGAGTATAACGAATTTCACTACATTTCCGTCTTGGAAACCTCACCCCATCGCCCGGTTAACATTTTTAACTATCGACTGCCAGATTTGACAAATAATTTTTGTAGCAACGACCAAAACAAGGTAATAGGAGTCTATCACCGCTGTGATAACATGTATCTATGGAAATAAGCGATTCTGATTGGAGGGAATGTAGTCATGTGACTCTTGAGTTATATTCTCATTGATATACACTGGCGAAAGAAATTAACGCATCATTTGTGATTTTTTTGATATCTTGGAATCGAGTTTTCTTTGAACACAAACATATTTTTACAATAAGAAATATTATCAAGCATGCTGTTTTACATGTTGTGTTTTGTCTTTTGTTCTCATGGTTTTTTGTCAATAAATAAAATGAAGCACTTTTCATTATTCTGACTGTAAGAAAGGTTCATATAAAATTTCTTTTTGAATTTGTTTTCAAGTAATTGTTAAAATTAAGTGCTAAATAGTGAAGAATGAATATGGATAGACGTCCGAATCTTAATTTAAGCAGTGAAGAAGCTGTGATTGTGGTTACACTTGCAGAAGAAGGTAGGAGTCAGCGTTAAATCAGTCAGCGTCTTGGTGTTAATCAATCGACCGTATCCCGTGTCTTGAAGAGACATCGGGAAACTCAGGCATACTCAAGAAGGCCAGGATAAGGGAGAAAAAGGGCCACAACTGCTGTTCAAGACCGTTTTTTAATGATGCAGACGTTACGCGAACGGTTTATTACGGCTCCTAGGCTACAAAATATGCTCGCAGAGATCCACAATGTTCATGTAAGTTCCGTTACCATCAGAAAAAGGTTACGTGGTTTTAATTTAACTCCGAAAACAGCGGCAAAAGGACCACAATTAACCGCAGACCATCGCAGAGTCAGGTTAACATTTGCGCAAGAACATGTAAACTGGTTACAGGCCGATTGGGCTAATGTTATGTTTAGCGACGAGTCCAGATTTTGTCTTTACGGCAGTGACAGACGAATGCATGTGTACAGACGGCCAGGTGAACGTTATGCGCAGTGTAACATTGTTCCGACTGTTATGTTTGGTGGAGGCTCTGTTATGATGTGGGGTGGTATCACTTTAGAGGATCGTACGGAGTTGGTGGTCATACCAAGAGGAAGCATCACGGCAGCGTCTTATATTGCAAACATTTTAGAACCATCCGTAATGCCTTTTGCTCCCTTTGGAGGAAACGATTTCCTGTTTATGCATGACAATGCAAAACCACACAGTGCCCGAATTGTACAACAGTATCTTGACCTAGTGGGTATCAACACAATGCAATGGCCAGCCAGGAGTCCCGATCTTAATCCGATCGAACACCTATGGGACGCGATGAGCAGACGCCTTAGAGCACTTCCTCGGCGTCCAAGCAATCAACAAGAGCTTGGACAAAGATTGCAGGAAATTTGGGAAGATATTAACCAGGATGAAATTGGATCATTAATTAACAGTATGAGCTGTCGCTGTCAGGCAGTTATTCGAGCAAGAGGAGAAAACACTAGATATTAAGTCTTATAATCACATGTTAACTTTTTCCTCTTTTTATTTATGACATTATTTTAGTCATTAATGAAAGCAAATGTGTTGAAAATCATTATTATAGTTCAGTTTGTTTTGTTGTTATTTTTTTGTTTTTAAACATCAAAACTTTATTTTTAAATTAAAAAAATTAATGTGATGTGTTAATTTCTTTCGCCAGTGTATAATATGTTGATGTTACATTTGAAATTTATTGAGATATATTATATTATTATTAAATTTTAAATATTTCTCATTAAACGCAGTAGGCTTGTAAAAAATTGATGCCTGTTACGCATGAAACAAAAAACAACAACGTTGTTATTATATTAGTTGTTTGTTGTATTGTGTTGTGTATTAATAAACTAAGTGTTTAAACATGAAGTACGAAAATTACGAAAAGATTGACATGTTAGAATGCTTTATTCAAAGCAACAGTAATTGTAATATTGCATTGGAAACATATTATATTCGATATCCGGAGAGAAGACTGCCCGATAAATCCATATTCCAGCGGTTGAAGACGAATCTCATCAACCACGGTTCCTCTACTATCCCGAGATCCAGAGAATATAATATATTAGACGCAGAAGAAGCTAGATTAAGTGTTATTGGGGCTGTAATTGAAAATCCAGAATTATCAAGTAGGCAAATAGAAGACGAACAAATAATTTCAAGAAATCGTGCTTTGAGGATTCTGAAAAAAATAAATGCCGTCCTTACAAGATTCGAAAAAGACACCATTTGAACCCTGAGGATTTTGAACGAAGATTAGAATTTTGTAACTGGTACAAAGCTAGATGTTTAACAAATCCGAACGACATTATTTGGACCGACGAGGCATAATAAGCTCCGCGGGAATATTTAATAGGTACAATGCCCATTATTCGGCCGAGATTTGGTTTTAGTGTTTGGTGTGCTCTACTAGGAAACCGTATCGTGTGTTACAAAATTGTCATTAGTTCAAGGAGAACATTTGTATTTCCAACAAGACGGCGCACCTCCCCATAATCGCAGAGAAGTGACAAATTTATTAAATGTTAATTTTGGAGCAAAATGGTTAGGCACAAATGGACCGGCAAAATGGCCTCCGCGATCTCCGGACCAAACACCGCTGGACTTCTTTTTTTGCGGCTAAATAAAAAACACTTTATGTATATTAAATAACAATATCAATATAAAACAACAACATTTGATTAATATTGTAAATTCTATATCTAATATTCAAATTCATAATGCATGTAGAAGGGTCATAAATAGATGTAACTCATGCATTTTGAACAATGACAATCAATTTGAGCATTTATTGTAATTTTTCTATCAATCTTTAGTATAATCGTTGTTATTTTTTGTATTGGCCAACCAGATTTGGTAATTTTTTTAATAAAGTTGGACAAAAGTCATAATTACAAGTAGAGTATCCAACCATACTCTACTTGTAATTGTGACTTTTGTCTTCAAAATAAATTTGAGGTTATGTTTACAGATGGTTGCCATGTGCTTAATTACCCTGTCGTAAAGATTCATTTCGCGGCGGAACAGGTTTAATTTATTATGCCCAATTTTTGTCAAATAATTAATCAATGGTAACATGGCATTCATATATCAATGTCATTTCATGACAAATAATCAAAGAACCAAAGAAAAATAAATCTGAAATCTGGTTGGTCAATAAACAAAACCTAGTTATAATATTCATTTTCATTTACTTTCAGCCGTAATATAACGAGTGGTATGATTATTATCGATGATATTTTGGAGTTGAAACCGAGCTGCAGATTCAACGAGTGCGTAGCACGAGTTGAATGTGCTGCTTCGGTTTCAACGACAAAATATCATCGATAATTAATCATATCACGAGTTATATTTAGCGAGAGAATATAACGAATAAAATAATGTGAGTCCCTTAACATTGTCGACAGCTGAGATATTGTTGTTTCCGTATTGATTGAGAATTGTTTAACCGCACAAAAGTTCGTAAACTGCCGCCACTGTGATTCTTTGTTCATGACTGTGTTTTTTTGGCGTCGCACTTTTCACTTTTCTATTGATATCACTGCACGAAACTTTACCTATTTTGACGTTTCGAATGACAGGACAACTTATCACCCACCGTTTCTTTTGTTTTTTATCATCGCGGTGATAGACATGTACCTACGGCTTTCCTTGCATCTCATTGGTTTAAAATTCGTTCTAGTAGGCTATGAGTTGTATTCTCAGCCGTAATATAACGAGTGGTATGATTATTATCGATGATATTTTGGAGTTGAAACCGAGCTGCAGATTCAACGAGCCCGAAGGGCGAGTTGAATGTGCTGCTTCGGTTTCAACGACAAAATATCATCGATAATTAATCATATCACGAGTTATATTTAGTGAGAGAATATAACGAATAAAATAATGTGAGTCCCTTAACATTATCGACAGCTGAGATATTGTTGTTTCCCTATTGACAAAAGTTCGTAAACTGCCGCCACTGTGATTCTTTATTCATGACGGTGTTTTTTGGCGTCGCACTTTTCACTTTTCTATTAATATCACTGCACGAAACTTTACCTATTTTGACGTTTCGAATGACAGGACAACTTAACACCCACCGCTTCTTTTGTTTTTTATCATCGCGGTGATAGACATGTACCTACGGCTTTCCTTGCATCTCATTGGTTTAAAATTCGTTCTAGTAGGCTATGAGTTGTATTCTCTTCGAAATATTTGTAATTACTATCACATCCTAATATAAGCCTACTCAAATTCCAGCAATTATTAATTTAATATTAAACATGCCTACTGTGATTAATACCAATATTTGAAATTTAATAAAATATAATATATACTCAATGACATTAGAAGCGTAACACCAAGAAGGAATGATTTTTTTGAATTCATATTTTAGCAACAGAGTGACTATATTTAAAGCATACATTGATAACAATTTCAGCCTTGTGCCTTTTATATTTATTGTGAAAAAAAAATATTTCACTTTTTCTTTTTTGATAAAACTATTTATATAAGCTGTTTAGTACAGATTTTTTTAGTTTTCGTGTTTCCGTTGAGTGTGTTAAGCTTAAATAAAATGCCTCGAGTCCGAAGACGTCCACAATATCACCATTTGAGCGATTTTGACCGGGGTCGAGTTGTTGCTTATCGAGATGTCGGTATGTTCTATCGCGAAATTGCCCGCCGTATTGATTCCACTGCAGCAACTGTAATACGTGTGTATCAAGTATGGACAGAAGAAGGTAGAGGAGCAAGAAGAAGACCAAAGACAAATAGCCCTGCGAGACCGTTTCGCTACTACGCGTCAAATCGGTGATCAATGGATTGGAGAAGAAGGTAGGCCCGTTAGTATGCGAACCTTATATCGCCGCATTCAATCCTTTGGGCTTCTTTCGTACCGTCCAAGATTAGTGCTTCCTTTAACAGCGAGACACTGTCGCCAAAGGTTGGACTGGTGCAGAGAACAGAGAACGGCAGCATTGGGAGGCAGAATGGCACGATGTCGTATTCAGCGATGAATCACGATTTTGTCTAGGCACGCATGATGGCCGTAGAAGGGTACGACGCTACCGTGGAGAACGACCTGATCTTAGGTTTGCTATTGAGAGGCATGTACACAGGACTGCTGCAGTAATGGTTTGGGGGGCTATTGCTTATGGTAGTCGATCACCTCTTGTATTCATTCGAGGCAGTATGACTGCTGCGCGTTATGTTGAAGACGTCATACGACCGACTTTGTTGCCTTATTTAGATGGCCGCCCAGACGTACTTTTTCAACAAGATAACGCACGTCCCCATATTGCTCGTCGAACTATGAACTTTCTTAATGAAGCTGGTGTTAATGTTTTGCGTGGCCCCTCCGTTCGCCGGATTTAAATCCCATTGAACATGTGTGGGATATCATGGGAAGAAGAATATTCTCTTTGCAACATCCTCCACAGACTCTAGCACAGTTGATCGATGAAATTCAAGTTGCTTGGAACGAGATGCCTCAAGAAGACATCGACCATCTCATTTTGTCGATGCCCAGACGTCTACAGGAGAGTATACAGCAAAGGGGTCGCCAAACACATTATTAATTTTTATAGATTGTTTTTTAATAAAATTTCTTGAAAATGTAATCATTTTATTCTTAATGTAAGACTACCATACTGGCAAAAAATCAAGTTAAAATAATAACTCCTTCTGGGTGTTACGCTTCTAATGTCATTGAGTATATATCAATAAATTTCAAATAAAACATCAGCATGTTAAATACCAATGAAAAGGGAAAAAATAACAATGCACTACCCTTCCCACTTGCGCCACCGTCGTACCTTACGCATCGATGTGTGTGAAGCTGGCAATATTTACAGCAATAACCCGGCGTATCCACCATCCACGAAAAAAATATTATTAAATCAAAAATAATTATTTTGACATATTTCTAGACAATAATCTTGCATTTATGATATTACGTATCGTTTCCAATATCGTTGCTATAAATAATACACAAATAATATTTCAAATTAATTGAAATTATTAGGAACAACTGGTCATCCGTGTCAGGAAATTAATTATTTAAACATATTTTGAGATACTCGACCAGCATTTTTTTTTTGTACTTTTGAGTAACTAATAGTGCTATTGTTAAAATACAATAACAATTTTTATTATAGGGAATGTATCTTTCGATGATTTTTGAACATTAGTGAATGCATTGGAAAGTCAGTCATCGCGCGATGGGAAATTAAATGTTTAAACATATTTCAAGGTGGCCGACATATATTTTGTTTATTGTTTTTAGTAACTAATAGTGTTATTGTTAAAATAAAATAACAATTTTCAATATGGAGAATGCATCTTTCTTCGATTCTTGAACATTAGTGAATGCAATAGGAAGTCAAACATTCGCGATTACAAATTAATTGTTTAAACATTTTTCAAGGTGGGCGATATAAATGTTGGGTATTGTTTTGAGTAACTAATAGTGTTATTGTTAAAATACAATAACAATTTTCAATATGGGGAATGTATCTTTCGCCGATTTTTAAAGATTAGTGAATGCATTGGGTAGTCAGTCATTCGCGATGAGAAATTAATTGTTTAAACATATTTGAAGGTGGCCGACATAAATTTTGTTTTGAGTAACTAATAGTGTTATTGTAAAAATACAATAATAATTTTCAATATGGGGAATGTCTCTTTCGTCGATTTTTAAAGATTAGTGAATGCATTGGGAAGTCAGAAATACGCTATGAGAAATTAATTGTTTAAACATATTTCAAGGTGGCCGACATAAATTTTCTTTATTGTTTTGAGTAACTAATAGTGTTATTGTAAAAATTGAATAAAAATTAAATAACAATTTCTCATCGCGAATGTCTGACTTCCCGATGCATTCACTAATGTTCAAATATTGTATTTTTACAATAACACTATTAGTTACTCAAAACAATAAACAAAAGTTATGTCGGCCGCCTTGAAATATGTTTAAATAATTAATTTCTTATCGCGAATGACTGACTTCCTAATGCATTCACTAATCTTTAAAAATCGACGAAAGATACATTCCCCATATTGAAAATTGTTATTTAATTTTTACAATAACACTATTAGTTACTCAAAACACTAAACAAAATTTATGTCGGCCACCTTGAAATATGTTTAAACAATTAATTTCTCATCGCGATGACTGACTTCCCAATGCATTTACTAATCTTTAAAAATCGACGAAAGATACATTCCGCATATTGAAAATTATTATTGTATTTTTACAATAACACTATTTGTTACTCAAAACAATGAACAAAATTTATGTCGGCCACCTTGAAATATGTTTAAACAATTAATTTCTCAGCGCGAATGACTGACTTCCCAATGCATTCACTAATCTTTAAAAATCGACGAAAGATACATTCCCCATATTGAAAATTGTTATTGTATTTTAACAATAACACTATTGGTTACTTAAAACAATAATCAAAATTAATGTCGGCCATCTTAAAATATGTTTAAACAATTAATTACTCATCGCGAATGTCTGACTTTCCAATGCATTCACTAATGTTCAAAAATCGTCGAAAGATACATTCCCCACATTGAAAATTATTATTGTATTTTTACAATTACACTATTAGTTACTCAAAACAATAAACAAAACTTATGTCGGCCACCTTGAAATATGTTTAAACAATTAATTTCTCATCGCGCGATGACTGACTTTCCAATGCATTTACTGATGTTCAAAAATCATCGAAAGATACATTCCCTATAATAAAAATTGTTATTGTATTTTAACAATAGCACTATTAGTTACTCAAAAGTACAAAAAAATGCAGGTCGGGTATCTTGAAATATGTTTAAATAATTAATTTCCTGACACGGATGACCAGTTGTTCCTAATAATTTTAATTAATTTAAAATATTATTTGTGTATTATTTATAGCAACGATATTAGAAACGATACGTAATAACATAATTGCAAGATTATTGTCTAGAAATATGTCAAAATAATTATTTTTGATTTAATAATATTTTTTCGTGGATGGTGGCTGCGCCGGGTTATTGCTGTAAAAATTGCCAACTTCACACACATTACGCATCGCATCTCCCACACCAACCGCGCGGTCACCCGACCTGAGCGAACACAAAGGCACCTCGCCAATACCCATAAAAGGAGGTTGCAGCCCCAAAAACACCAGATTCAGACTTGAGACGGCGAACAGTCAGGTTGTTCGTCTCTCCTCTCTGAAGCTCTCTCCGACGCTCTCGAGCTGCTTTCTTCGTTATTAATTATTTTTAAGCTTTTCAGCTGTTTTACAGATAAAGGTGCTCTGGAGAAAATTGCTGTTCTTTTGGAATAGTAGTTTTCTTTTCAGAACATCCAACATCCAGTAATCTTTTTCCTTTCAGTGTGGTGAACGTCTCCGTGGTTAGCGCGTATTTTATACTGCCCTGACACCGGAAGGCGCGAACGAGAAAATTTCTTACGACCTTTGCAGGGGGACCTGTTTAGGTTTTAAGAAATTAGCACGCTTATTATAGCACGCTAACCGAGAATCTGCTTTGATTTCCGCGAGGAACGCTTGGAGATTGTCGGGAGGCAGTCAGGATTTGGAGTGTTGCACTCAACATTTCAAATCTCGATTCCGCTTAACGATAAGCAGGCCCGGGGGATTTTGAACCCGGTGCCTACCCAACACCCGTCTTTCACGCCATGGGTAAGTCCAGGCGTGGAAATCGGTCCACGGACCCCGAAACCCACTTCGATCCCGTCTACCCCTCCGGGGAGAGACCCCGGCATAAGCCACCCCAAGGGCAATCCCAAATGCCTTCCGACGTAGACTATCGCGAAATGCGACAGCAACTGGCCTCCCTTTCCGCCACCCTTGTTACCCTCACCGAACAAGCCTGCTCCAAGGACGCGCAACTCGCCGCCATGACAGAGCAATTCCGCCTTGCAAATGTTGCAAATCAGCAACTCCAGCAGCAACTCGAGCAGCTAATCCAACTCCGCAACCCACATCCCGCTGATTACAGCGCGGAAATCATGGACGTAATGTCCCCTGGGGGATCCCGATCCCCCAGCCCATCCTTTTCACCAACACCTAGCGAACCACGCACTCCCTCTCCCGCCTTCGTCGAGGACATCCCCGACGAAGACGACTTCATCCCTGTCCAGAAAAGACAGCGCCGCTCACCGGCAAACACCCCTCCTCCGACCGCTAGCCTGGTGCGCGCCTCCGCCACCCTGAAGGCTAGCCAAAAACCAAAACCATCTCCTAAGCCGCAACCCCAGGCAAAACTCCCCGAAAAACCAGCCATTCGATCAGATCGCAGCCTCGAACGAAGGTTTCGAGCATTTCAAAAACACCCCTCCACCGATCACAATCCTAAATAAAAATCTCTGGGAAAAAATTTACGGAGATTTAACCCGATTAGGCGTAAACTGCCTCAAATGTAAATTTTTCGTCCGCTGCATGAAATTCCAAGTGCAGTCTGCTGACAACTATCGTTGCGTAATCCGATACCTCCGCAACAATAACGTGGAATTTTTCACGTATGCCCTCAGCGAGGAAAAAGACCTCAAAGTTGTGCTCCGAGGTGTTGACACTTCGATCTCCGACGAATGGATAGTGAGACAGCTAAAAGCTCTCTCCCTGCCCGTTCTGTCAGTCCGCCGCATGGGGAATAAATTAAAAAAATTCCCCATGGTCTCAGTGCACCTGGAGAACACTCCAGAGGGCAGAAAAGTTTACAACTTGGAAACCCTAAGCCACTCTCAAATTACCGTGGAGAAACAAAAACCCTCCAAGGGTTTCATTCAATGCCACAAGTGTCAATACTTCGGGCACACCTCCCACCGATGCAATGTCAACCCGCGCTGCGTAAAATGCGCCGGCGAGCACTTGACAGCAGACTGCACCAGGAAGGACAGAGAAAATGATCCTCCCCCCAAATGCTGCAATTGCGGCGAAAATCACACCGCGAACTATCGCGGATGCGCCCGATTCCCGAAAAACCAAACAAAAAGCTACTCCTCTGTAGTCAAACCTCAGGGGCAAACTCAGCCGCAAACCGAACCCCAACCGCCGCCGCAAGCACAAACGGCGGCTCCCAATAAAATCCCTCAAAATCCGCAAATCCCACAACTCCAAGAAGCGTTACTTGATCCAAATCTGGCAGCGCTCCTTACCTTGCTCGTTAAACTCGCTCCCACTATCACAGCCCTTGGCCAATCCCAGAATCAATAATAACGCAAATCCAAACAAATGGCTTCCAACAATCCCAAGTAGTTATTTTAATTTTTGGGAGAAAAAGAAAAGGTCTAAAGTTGTAAAACTTTAAACCTTCTCTCTCCTAAATGCTACTCCACCCACCCGAAACCAATATATGAATACTGCTATAGTACTCACACCAGTCAATTTTTCTACAAAGCCATTTTTTACTACTTCTTCCTATAAAGTATAAAAAGTTCTTTATTGAACTTGACGTACAAGAGGGGGTTTTAGTCAGTAAGAGTCTGACATAACCTACTGTTATCCCTCCCATCCGTGGGCAGGACAACAGAAGGTATCCATGAGGATTTTCTCCTCCTCTCACCCCAAACAAAAAAAAAAAAAAAAAAAAAAAACACCAGAGTTCAACCGGCACTGCTTGATTCCTCTACATGTCCTTGTGTGGCTACGAAGTCTGCTTCCAAACCGAACAACTCTTTACCCTCTAGCTAGAGTTTTCTACAAGTCCTTGTGTGGCTAAGAAATCTGCTCGCAAAAGTTTTCACCGCGTCACTCGAGTACAGTCGCCCCAACGGTACGACATGGTTACCCGACGGACCCACTCCAGTTGCCGTCTTCTACCCGCTACTGGCTCGACGCTCGTTCCCGCCGCCGCACACTGGGCCGAATTACAAATTTACGACGACAAAAATAAAATGCTGTTCAAAAACATCTTGTTACCTCACATATTACCTTAGGATGCCATCCTGATGATCTTAATGTTAAAATTAATCTATATTACAGGGTGTTTCACATAAAGTGTTGCAGATCCATAAGTCAAAATCTATGCGTCGTATGAAAAAAAGGTTTAATTAAAAAGTTAATCGTTGCAGTTGAACTAACTAACCCTTCAAATATCAATCCTCCAAGTCCCCCCCCCCCCCCCTGTTATGGAGGCTAGGGGCAACTTCAGAATTTTAAAAGGGAACCCTCGTTTTTTTACGGAATCAGAATCTACATTAAAAAATAGACACTTTTTATCTGAAACATTTTTTTCTGTTCTCTATTGATGGCGCTGTAGACGATAAAGCTCTTTCAATGTAGCTTAATGAAAATAAGGTGTTACAGGTTCATAGGTCAAGATCTACGCGTCATATTTAAAAATAATTTATATTGGAAAAAGTATATTTATTATAGAAATGATGAAATTGCTTTTTTTTAGCAAAATAACAAATTTAGGAGGATTCAGAATCAATATCATCACTATCTTCTTCGTCATTATCTGTGATCACAGCATATGTAGTTTCTCGTGAAGTTTGTTCATTGAGATAGTTGGGCATTCGAAGCATTCCTAATACTACCTCATTCAATTGTTTTTTCGTGTCTTTGTTTTTTTTTTCTATAACTACTGATTAGAGGGTCTGATGATACAAGCAACCAGTTAAAAATGTCCATATTTGTATCTAATCTTGACGTTTTCCTCGAGTGGTACTGTCTGAGCTGTTTATAACTCTTATGGCTTGCTTCTATAACGTCTTCTGAGAGGAGACCTACAGGCAGTGGAAGTGATTTTATTATGTCAGCCCCATGCATCAATAACTTATGGACACTTGCACTCATTTTATACCATCCATAAAGTGTGGTCGCCAACTCCGCGGTCTTGAAACAAAATATTTTAAATAGTCCTTCGTTGATATAATGACCACACGATATAACAGTAAGAATATTAGATATTCTTTCAATCAAATTTTTATCTAAGCCTGTGATCCGAGAACTCACTTCAGGGTTTTTGAAAAATTTTCTTGCCTGTTCCCATCATTACTGTTACCACCACCTTGTTTTGGTAAATCGACAACAAGACCTATTTCTTTATAAAAATCCTGACATATTTTATTCTTTCTCTCTTTAACTTGTTCTTGTGCTTCCTTTCCTCTGGCTTGCCATTGCTTTATCTCCAATTTATATGCTATGTGTAAAAAGTATTCGAAGCTTCGCAGGTACGCAAAACAGAAAGACCGAATTTATATGAGCTTTCGTCACAAGCCCTTTCTTTAATCTTTTTTAAATCGTTCATGATTGTGGGCGTGGCTTTGCGTACATTACACGCCTGTGTACTTTTTTTTCAGTTAAGACGTTGACTGTTTTGCCGTCTAACATGGTGCAAATGAGCACATGCCTAAACTGAATTGTTTTGTCGCCCAGGGTGATATTCGTTGGCTGCAAATTGCTCATTTGGTATTTAATTTCGTCGTATTCGTCTTTCGTATTTTCGCCATTTTCTTTTTTTAATTTAAATGAAATTGGACGGCAGTATCTGGTGGAAGAAGCGGTGGGATTTTTCCAATATATTTTTTTTATATAACTCTCATTCTTTTCGGATAATTCCAGGGTCACAATTGTACATAAAATTATATTAGAATCCGCATAAAATGTATTGTTAGTGAAGTTTTGCTTATATATACTGTGTCCTCCACTGCCATCTAGACCCCACTTATAAATAATTTCAATAGTGTTGTTAGTGCCGCCCATGGTGTCGATAATAACTTGCGACTGAACTTGTGCAAGTCTTTGCACAGTATGGTCTAAAAGATCCTGTAACGGCACCACAGCTTTGTTCTCAGATACTCTGACATTCAATGGGTAACATTTTTGATTTGCTTCTGATACCACGTGATATGATGGATATATATCAGCCCCTCTAGATTTTGCTCCTAGCCGCATCGTTTTATAATCTTCTTTTGTCAGATGAAGATCAACTATGAGACCTAATACTTCTTCAGCACTGTATGGCCTTACATCCTTAGAAGACGATGAATCGTGAGCCTTTTTCATCATTTTCAAACGTTTAGGAGTTGCACTTAATGCAAGTCCCATTACCTTCGCCGCACTTCGTTTGCCCGATTTCACTAAACTTGATTTTGTAGCCGAACATAGATTTTCTAAACTTAGATTTGAAACAAGAGGCTTAAGTTTTCTCTGTTTGCTGCGATCAGAACTGAGTTCAAACATTTTTCTTGGCCTGCCTCGGCTCATCTTCGAAACAATGGGTTGTGCCATTGTAGGTGAATGTATGCCTGGGATTTTCAACTCAACACTGAGCCAATTTACGTTGTTATTGTTGAAACGTTAGTACATAGACTTACATTTACGCCATTTGGACAAAAGTTTGGCCACAAACACTTTTATGACATCTTTTATTTGTTTTAGTAAAATGTCAGTTGGGTCATTTACACCAAACTTGTCCAACACGTATTGCACTAATCGTTCATTACACTTGAATGACGAAAACTGATGGAAATGTTCATCTCTAAATACTAAAAATAGTTCATTCCTATTTAATTTTCATTCTTGAAAATTATAGTCATCATGAGTATCTGAAAAAAGGTTAAATTTTAACAAGGGGGGAAATATGGGGATGGGTTTATTGCTTCCCTGGAATCATCAATGTTTGTTGTGTCTTACAAAATATACAATTGGACGGAACTATGCGGAACTTTTTTTAAACATCAATGTATAGCAGTTTATTATGCGATTCTTTTCATTTACGTTAGTCCTGAACAAAACTTATTTTACAACCTAATTGTTTAAAACTTTTTACAAATAAGATATTGTACATGTAAATACATACTTGGTGCAAAATTCTGCATCCTAAAAATGTCTTACCTTTTGAGCACATACGCGAAACAGCCGTAGTTAGGAGGTCAAATATTGAGCGTTGCATCGACTTCTGTCAACCGAGTGGAAAGAGAGATGTTTGACAGGTACCCGCAACGAATAGCATTGTTTTTTCACAATTGTTTATTTGTAGTATTGTGACTCGATAATCATAGAATACATACTAAGTGGTATTAGTTAATTTTGAAACATTTGAACATTTTATTTTTGTCGTCGTAAATTTGTAATCTGGCCCAGTGTGCGCCGACAGCACCGTCCCGCTACGAGGACGACGTCGCTCTTGACGCGAAAACCCGAAAAACTCCTGGAGAAGCCCTCCAAAACATAAATACGATATTTTTCGTAATTGTATATTTTGTAAATAAACTTATTTTTTATCGAAAAGCCGCCAAAAGTTCGTCTCTCTGAGCTAGCCACCCCCCAACAATTAATTAATAGCACAGCCAACTATGGCTTCTATTTAAAAAAATAAAACTTTGGGCTGTATCTCTTTTATTAATAAAGATAGAAATAAGCTGTAAATTGCATTTGATTCTCCTTGAAAAAGTAGAATATACAATTCTTATCTTGATAAAATAATAATTGACTGAGATATTAATAAAAATCGAAAATGAAAAATATTGAATTTTTGAATATAACCTAACGAGGCATGTAGGGAATTTTCACCCCGAGGCAATGCCCATCTTTTATAAAGAAGATTGGGTGCGAAGTATTTCAGCAGGAGTTTGATACTTCTAAACTTCTTGCAGGGCACTTGAGGTCCCAGAGACATCTTAATATTGTTGCACGCTACGATGATGAGGGAATGATAGTAATTAAGTCGGCCTTTAAGAATCGGATCGCTAGCTATGCCCTCCAAGCCAAGACGGATGAACATATAAGCATCCCAGCATTCCTTGAGAAGCGCCAAGAGGTATTACACCGCCAGGTGGGGCGCCAACTGCACACGATGGTGAAGGTCAACATTGAGCTATTTGGTTTGTCTACCAAACCGGGTGATGATGTGCAGCCAGAGCTAAAATCCTTTAACACCCATTTCGTGGTGGTAGCCCAAGCCGATGACTTGGAGGAGGCGTATAGACAATTGTGTAATGTGGTGTTAGTGAAAAGCGAAGAATTTCAGGTAAGTCATCATATAAAAGCTATAAATAAGTGAAAAACGTGTTCATGAGGTAGTGGGACCAATTTATTTTACTTAATCTAAACAACCAGAAGAGTAAGATATATTTGTGTGACGGGTGTTTGACTTTTTCTCCACAGATGCCGCATTATTTAATTAATCTCAACATAAGTGTAATAAAGTGCGCACAGTCATGCCAACCAAAGAATTGATTAAAAATAGCGATTTGGTGCCCCCAAACTTATTATCATTCACAAATTTTAGTTCAAAAATGCGGATACCGTTTAAGTCCGGGTTAGCAGTATTTATTTGATTCTGCTACAGAGTGTCATATTTGCGAAAAAAATATGCAGGTTTGCGATAATCTTCAGATGTAATTTAAGTAAGAAAATCCCCAAATTATTCAATATTCTTTCACAATTTAAGCGAGTATGATTCCTATTTATTCATTAGAGTTTGGTCTTGATAATAAAAAAAATTGCTGTGATTCCCCAGAACAAGGAGAAATAAATATCATTTACCAAATCAATAAAAGTCGATAAATATACAGATAAGCGAGGATTTGATCGCGATATTAACTTTAAATCAAGATTTCTGGATTCATGTAGATTTATGGCCTCGAGTTTAGATAAACTAGCTAGAAATTTTAAAGCGGAGCAATTAAATTCTATCCAAAAACATTTTCCTGATCAAGATCAAGACCAACACTTGGACAATTTTTCAAAATTATCTAAAACAAAATTACGGCCCAAGAAATTATTTTTCAATTCTTTAACAAACACAGATATATCTCATAATCCTTATGATTATATATATAAAAGGGTAAAAATTCTCCTGTATTCATTCATTCGAAAATATGAATTCGAATAGATTCTCTCCTTATGAGCGTGAGGCTTTTTTAGAAGAAAGAAGAGAGTTTATTAACCGCTAAAGGGAGTTGCAGTTGTTAGACCCTGTGCAATTGCTGCGGGGGAGGCAAAAGCCAGCTTTGCCGCTAGCGCCACCGCCGCACATAGGTCGATTTGGCCGATTTAGGCGGCCAAAATTATTTTACTGTATTTTAAGGTTTAATAGTATATTTTAAATAAAAATACATAGTTCTTTATCATTGACAAGACATTATAATAAAAAAAGGTAAACATAAAGAAATATTTAAAAAATAAAGTATTAATTATCCTCATTTGGCTGGGCTGGTATTAAAAGATCAATTGTCTCTGGAGAAAATGACTTAACTGATGTTTTTTTAGGCTTTTTCATACTACTCATTAAGGGGTCTGAGCTTAATAGTAATCTACTATATATATCTTCATTGCATACTTCTCTAGAAAATTTTCTAGCATAATTCTGGCGGTAAGGCCGAAAATGTTTATTTCGGGCTTCAGCTGCCTCTTCTGAGAGCTGCCCTATCGGCAGGAGCGCATTTTCTATGATTGCCCCACCATGGATCAGGACTTTATGCATGGTTGGAGTCATAGGATGCCACCCATATAATTCAACATATAGCTTTGCCGTCTCTAAAGCGTATTGATCATACTTTTTAACATTTATGTCATATCCACTTGATATAGCTTCCAAAATTATTTTCAGCCTGTAAATTAGTTCAAAGCTGATTCCAGAGATGTCAGCAGCCAATTCTGGATTTGCAAAAAATCGTCTACTAGTGTTTCCATCATTGCTGTTACCAAAATTAGATTTTGGCATATCCACCAAGAGGCCCGTTTCGAGGCGAAACCTTTCTTGAATTTCTCGTTTTCTGTTTTCTTCGATATCTTTTTCTTCTTTTGTCTTAATTTTGCGATATTTTTTTATAGTTAATTTATAGGCCAAATGAAGGATACTTTCAAATATCCGGATTCGTGCATGTAGCACGGAAATCCCAAACTCTAAAGTTTGTAAGCTGACATCATTTTTTGTTGACAAATCATTAAAATTTTTGGAGGTAGCACCACATATATAACACTTTTATATAAATAAAATAAAATAATTTAAAACTTTCAAATATATATTGTAAACTCGCTACAATTGTTTCGCCACACTGTGGCTTCTTCAGGCGAAGAAATGATAAATTACATTTGTCAGTACAGGTATATATACAATGTTTAAACATTGTATATATACCTGTACTGACAAATGTAATTTATCATTTCTTCGCCTGAAGAAGCCACAGTGTGGCGAAACAATTGTAGCGAGTTTACAATATATATTTGAAAGTTTTAAATTATTTTATTTTATTTATATAAAAGTGAAGATGAACTTTCAACATTTATCAGCCTTATCAATCAATTACATATATAACACTTGCTCGTTGATGTTGTGTTGGTTGCTGCATTGCACACTTTACCGTCAACCATGGTCATTTTCAAAATGTGCTTAAAATTGAAATGTTTACCCTTTAGGTCCACTTCTGTGATAGCAAGTGACTTTACACTGTCTTCAACGTAACTTATTTCTTCTTTGATGACATCTTTAGATTCTTTTACGAATCTAAACCTTATTGGACGACAATATCGAGGAGAAGACGGTGTAGGGTTTTGCCAAACAACTTTTTTCTTTTCTTCTCCACACACAATTTTTAAGGGTACAAAGGAACTTATAAATATATTTGCATCTGATTCCACATCGTTGCTAAACATCTGCTTAAACTGTGCTTGCTGTGAACCGTCACAGCCCCATTTGCAAGTTATGTGCAGAGTATTCCTTTCAGTCTCGTTAAGTGTTTCTAAGACTTCTTGCAGGTAAAGAGATAAGCGCCTAACGGTTAGATCCATTAGGCATTGTAAATCACTTTCAACACTGGTAGCAGTTACACGTATTGTTTCCTTGGGAGGATAACATTCCTGTTTCGCTTTTAATATTAGATCGTAGCACGGGTAAAAGTTTTATTTGTTGCTCTTATTATTTCATATTGAAGCTTTGTCAAATCTGCTTCTACAAACATTAAAAGCGCTTGCTGAGGGGTCAGGGCAGCAGCATCTTTCTTTGTTTTGGAAATCCTTTCTTTATATATACTTGCACTTGCTGGAGAATTTGTGATGTCCTTAAGGATATGTGACGCATTTCTTTGTCCACGTTTCTGTAGTATCACATGGGCCGCATGAATTATTGCATCTTCTTCCACGATAGAACGAATTTCTTCCGTCTTCCTCCTTTTACTTCTCTCACTCGATTCACTAAATGATTTGCAGGGCCGACCTGGGCGATTTTGCGTCAATATGGGTATTTCAAATGTCCCCTCTAACCAAGAATCGTTGTTTTTCAAAAACGTCTCTTTCATGTTATGCGCTTTAGACCATCTTTGTTTTATGTTGGTTTTAAAATAGGAGAATGTATGCTTCAAAAGTTGTTTACTCTCTTCTGTGTCACCATAACTTGAGAGAAGATCATTTTCTAAGAATTCGAGTTTTTCGTTAATCGATGGCAGATTTTGATCATCTAACTTCTCAAATAGATGTCTACGAGTCACTATTTTCAAACCCGATGTGCCGGACGACCCTAAAGAAAATAAAAATCAACATATAAGAAAAAAACACAATTTTTTTTTAAGTGCAAATATTTTTTAAAGTGAATTATTTTGAAAAACTGTGCAAACCGGTGGCCAAATTTTAAAATGGTAGTAGCTATAACTTCAAATTAATTAATCATAAAAAACTTGAGGCCGGGACGGACAGAGATACACAACAAAAAGACGATTCAAAACTAAAATTACTCCAAAAAATACAACCGTAAACAAACTATTTTTAAGGGCCTAGAAATATGTTATATCGAAATAAGGTTTAAAAAAATGTATAGTTATCAGAAAAGGGCTTACCTGAATTGCTACAATCCATTAATATTTTCTTGAAAAACTGATTTTAACATACAAATATTCACTTTGTAAACTTTCTTTAAACTGAGAGCACCGAGATTAATTGCGTACACCACGAATGATGACCAAATGGCAATTACCTGTAGCCGCTCTCCCGCGCAATACAAGGGGATGAAAGGGGTTGGGTATTGTACCTGGAAGTGTCTGCTAAGGCTGCTAATGACTTGTTTTGTTACCTGGTATACTTAAGGAAATTCAATTATGGCCGCCTAAATCAAACAAATCGACGTTTGTGCGCCGTCTCCAGAGTCGCTACCACCGCTGCCACCAATACCTCCACCGTCTGCCACCGCCGCCACCGTCGCCGCCACCATCACCACCACCTTCTCCACGTTTTGATGCACCACCAGAGCGACGGAGACTAAGGAATGATGAGCATATGATAAACAATGAGTGGTACTATGTGCATGCTTTGAGAGGGTTAATTGAACCTGGACGATATTTCGACGTGTGTATCGAAATTATATATCTTTAATCAGATGATGAAGGTATAGATATGTTACGGGTCAAAATTGACATATGTTATTTTTCTGCATCGGACAAAATATGGATTTATTTAGAGATTAGTTTATGGAATAATTAATATAACTAGACTTGTAATGTAGATTTATTATGTGTCCGTTAGGATGTTGGGTTGCCGATAGTATTATTTTCTGAGGAATTTTGAGAGAATTAAGTAACTCAATACTTTTGTTTTCATTTGATTAAATTAAGAACTTGAGAATTAAAGATAAGCAAAAAGGATTCAAACCTGTATTGAGTTATTAATGATTTTATAATCTGTTTAATAACTAGGAGGAGCGTTTTAAATTTCACGCGCCAGAACCTACAACTCTGATTGGCCGATCGCGCGGCCATTTTACACTATGCTAATTACGTCATTATTAGACGCAACAGCTGACATAACCTTAATTCGAAGCGTTACCGAGTTGCAACTTTGTTTGTTTCGTAATAACCTATATATATATATATATATATATATGTATAAGCAAATGATAACAGATGATCCACATATAAAAATGACTGCTTTGTATCAGACATTGTTGCTGCAGTAGGTGAGATATCAAATAGCATAAGAATATGCATCAAATATAAGAAATCCAGAGCGATTTGTAGCCCTAAACAGCTTGGATGACATAATTACAAGTTTTGATGTCGTAGTGAAGAGATCCGTGCATAGTTTCTTCTATAAAAATGAACTGCCAACTTTGCATAAAGTTTTAAAAGAAGTAAACGATCATGCAGGCATGCCTAGGATGAGTCGTTCTACCTTGTATAGTTATATGAAACAGATCAATTTTAAGTAAGATAGAGACCAGAGCTAGGCAGGATTCGTATTATTCAGGATTCAAATCCTTTTAGAGGATTCAAAAGAGGCATCGAATACTTTAGTTCAACTGGATTCGTTACATTTTCCTAATAAAAGGATTCGAATCCTTGTAAAAGGATTCGAATACTTACAAAAGGATTTAAATCGTCAAAAATAATTCGAATTAATTGTGAGGAAAAACATGAAAAATGTTTTTTTGTGTATTTTCAAATTTCTTGTTAAATCACTGTTTAATGCGCGTGGCGCATGACGTAAAATTTCGAGTTTTTTTTTCACGGGGCTTTTCTAAACTCGAAATTTTACTTCATGCTTAGTCTGGAAGTGGAAACGCTCGTTTAAAACTTCAAAGTGAATGTTTTGATAAGAACAATAAATGATTGAAAATGTTTCTAAAGATAATAATCTAGTTTTCAAAATTTTGTTTAATATTGTTTGAAGTAAAACTGACATGGTGGCCACAATCTGAAATGTTAATTTTTTTCGACATTTCCCTGACTAGAGATTTTTTCCCTGGCCTTTTAATATAACTTCCTTCTGTGGGAAACCCCCATTCAGTTTAAATGTTTTCATTGTTTTTGCCAATATTTAAGTTGATTTTACACATTTTTACGTGTTTTGTAATTTACCTGCTGATTTTGACAAATTTAATATCAAATGGCTTTTTTGTTAGTGTTTTGGTCAATTTGAATATAATTCCATGACTTTTCTCTGACTTTCCCGGTTTTAATAATATTCAGTGAATTTTTCTATTTACGTAAATTTCAGGCATTAGGCGATTTTATAATAGAGTTTAATTTGAAGTTTTGAACGAGTGTTTCCACTCCCAGCCTAAGCATGAAGTAAAATTTCCTTGAAAATGGCTGATAGCCCAAACAAGTCGGAATAAAGACGTAAAACTAGTGAAACATATGTGCGTGAACTTAGCAGATCAATTGCTAGCAGATCAATTTTTTCTTGGAGTTCTACTCGCACGCAGTCGAGTTCTATAGTTCCTGATAAGTTTTAGTCATAGTTCTGGCAAATTAAGCCCACAAAATTATATCAAAATTATGATCTGCTAACTTCGCGTAGCAGATCATTTTTGTAAAAAGTAATAAAAAATTATATACATTGATAGATAATAATATTCCAAAGAGTTCCCTTATAATTAAAAAAAATAGTTCTGCTCTCGGTAATTTGTTAAAAATAATTTAAATATTAATTATGATATATTTCACAGATGCTCTTCCTACAAAAATAATAGAGTTCTGGATTTAATTCATTGTGTATATCATTACAAATTAGTTATAGATACTATGTCCAAGGAGTTGTTACTTGCAACAATAGTGTTTTTACCATCATTTATCATTCAACTATGATCTGCTGATAGAAAAATGGGAGTTCTGGACTAATTTCTTTCTGGATATCATTGCTAAGTAGGCCAAGATACTATATCCAAGGAGTTCCCATTTGCAATAATAACCAATTTTTTATAAACAATTATTTTGTCGCGTTTTAACCCACATTTTCCATTTAACTATGATCTGCTGATAGAAAAATGAGAGTTCTGGACTAATTTCTTTCTTGATATCATTGCTAAGTAGGCCTAGATAATAGAGTTCCCATTTGCAACAATAACCAAGTTCAAATCGATCATAATTTGTGGTGATTTTAATATAGATGCTTCAGTAAATTCCCTAAATTTAAGAATCCTCTATGATATTTTGGATTCATTTCAATTAGTTTCCTTAGTAACAGGGCCCACTAGAGTAAGTATTCATAATAATCCCAGTCAAATTGATTACATCTTATCCAATGTTCCTGATAACATCAATTGTAAAAACTGGGATATAGGAATATCGGATCACTATGGCCAACTTATTTCATATCACCAAATTTGCGTTCCTCCGACAACAGTAAATGTGCAAATGATAAATAATTATAAAAATATAAATTCTAACAGAATTACAGATTTCAAACAAAATTTAAATATGTAAAGACACAATCACCTTGAATTAGACAAGATTGACGACATATTTGAACAGTTTATTGAACACTTTATATCAGTGATGGGGAAACTACGGCCCGCGGGCCAAGTCCGGCCCGCGGAAAGGTTTAATCCGGCCCGTTTAAGAGTGCCGTCGTGAGAATGTTTGAACGCGTTCTTACTTCGTAATGTGACGACCCGCATAAAAACTACCTACCTACGATTAAGCATTATTCTTTGGCCGCTACGATTGTCTGGTTATTACAAATGGCCCGTCTTAAAAAAAGTTTCCCCACCTCTGCTTTATGTGGTCTTATGAATTAGTATTCAAGAGAAATAAATCGTTGACAATAAAAAAATTGGAAACTTCATACAAAATAGTATTCTCTGAAACTCTTAAACAAAAAATTCAACAATTAAAAAATCTAAATTGGCTACGTAAATCAATTCCATCGGATGATATTAATCACGAATACAAACACTTAAAAAAAGAAATTAATACTGAAGTTTCTAAGGAAAAGAAAAAATACTATAATAAAATGATAAATAATTCTGAAAATAAATCCAAAACAAGTTGGAAAATAATTAATAAAATACAAGGTAAATCAGATTCTAAGTTTGACTACAAAGTTATTTATAACAATGAAGTTGTGGAAGATAGCCATAAAATTGTCAATATATTCGGAAAATATTTTTCAACGAGTATTAAAGAAACTGTAGATAATCACTTTTACAGCCACTTATCAGATAGTTGCACTACCTCTTCTGGCATAAGAAATTCTCTATTTATTGATCACATTCTAGAATCTGATGTTGTTAATGCGATACGCAACCTGTCTTATTAAATCCAGTCTTATTAAATCGTGTGCGGTAGAAATATCACCTATATTAGCTGACCTAATAAATGCATCATTAGAAATCGGAAAGATTCCTGATTGTCCAAAAACGGCGGCTATTGTACCCATTCATAAAAAAGGAGATAACAGTTTAAATAACTATAGGCCCATCGCGCTGCTCAGTACTTTTTCTAAAATCATAGAAAAAATTGTCGCTAACAAAATATACTTATTTTTGGATAAATATAATATACTCGCTAATAATCAATACGGGTTTCGGCCTGGCTTCTCAACCGAAAGTAGCTTAATAAATTTTATACAATACATTAATAATAAGCTAGATATTGGTGAGTATGTAGTAACAATTGCTTTTGACTTGACAAAAGCCTTAGATACAGTATGCCATAAATTTGTAAAAGACAAAATATATTCCTTAGGAATTCGCGGAAACCTAAATGATTAGATATTATCGTATCTTGAGAAAAGAAAACTAGTAGTAAAAATTAATCAATTCCTATCCTCTCAATATGAAATATCAATGGGCACTCCACAAGGCAGTACACTAGGCCCGTCAATATTCCTTATGTATGTGAATGATCTACTATTGAATATCTCATGTGGAGAAACATTTATGTATGCGGATGACGTGTGTATTGTTATCTCAGATCGATGTTCTATTAAACTAAAAGAAAAAGTATTGCAAGCGATGACTGAATTTGAAAACTGGTGCACAAAAAATCGGCTAATTGTGAATCAATCAAAAAGCATATTAGTTGAATTTAGTAATATAAATAGGGCCAAACTGAATATAAAACTACCCAACCATAAACTCAAAACATCGTCATCATTTAAGTTTTTATGAACTTTTATTGATGATCGTTTGAGCTGGAGAGAAAATGTGCAGCATGTCTGTAATTTGCTAAATAAAAGTTTCTATATGATTAAAACTTTAAAATACAATGTGTCTATGACAGCACTACTCAATGTTTACTATGCATCCGTATACTCGCATATTTCGTATAACATTGTGTTATACGGTCAATCGACAGAAGTATCTCGAGTTTTTATACAAAAAAAAAAGAATTTTACGATTAATATTTAACATTCCATTTATGGACTCCTGTCGTGAAATTTTCATTAAAGAAAAACTTCTAACCGTATGCTCAATTATTATATATATTTAAGCTATTATGCCATGTTTTTCGAAATATAACTGAATTTTACAAAAGTAAATACATACATGATCATAACACTAGGCAAAAAAATAATATTTATTTAATCAAACACTATCATAGTTTTTATAAGAAAGCCCCGATCTATGCTGGCTGTCGATTATTTAACAAACTACCTAGAGATTTTAAAGATAGCAAATCTCTACAGTCTTTCAAAAAAAAATTAAAAGATATGTTGATTGCAAAATGCTGTTATACAATCTCAGAATTTGAAGAATTCCTTGCTCAATGATTTTATATCGCATTTATAATTTTAATGTGTGATTATTGTACCCACGCTTATGTTTCTTATATTTTTTATTTTTCATTTGTATTTTGTGTATTTTTAATATATACCACCTGACATGTTCAATCTATATTATATGTAGCTGACTGAATCAATAAATAAATAAATAAATAAAAAAAAATTTATAAACAATTATTTTGTCCCGTTTTAACCCACATTTTCCATTCAACTATGATCTGCTGATAGAAAAATGAGAGTTCTGGATTAATTTCTTTTTTGATATCATTGCTAAGTAGGCCTAGATACTATATCCAAGGAGTTCTCATTTCCAACAATAACCAATTTTTTTATAAACAATTATTTTGTCACGTTTCAACCTACATTTTCCATTCATCTATGATGTGCTGATAGAAAAATGAGAGTTCTGGACGAATTTCTTTCTGGATATTATTGCCAAGTAAGTTTAGATACTATATCCAAGGAGTTCTCATTTGCAATAATAACCAATTTTTTATAAACAATTATTTTGTCGCGTTTTAACCCACATTTTCCATTCAACTATGATCTGCTGATAGAAAAATGAGAGTTCTGGACTAATTTCTTTCTTGATATCATTGCTAAGTAGGCCTAGATACTATATTAAGGAGTTCCCATTTGCAACAATAACCAATTTTTTATAAACAATTATTTTGTCGCGTTTTAACCCACATTTTCCATTCAACTATGATCTGCTGATAGAAAAATGAGAGTTCTGGACGAATTTCTTTCTGGATATCATTGCCAAGTAAGTCTAGATACTGTAACGTCGGAGTCGCCGTTCAATAAATGCAAAGCAGGAAGATCTTTTAATCGTTTATTGGTCTCTTGCACGAAAGCGACTTTATATTACATCTCCTGATTTATAATAATAATTTTTATTATCCCATTTTCATGGCTACGCCTGGCGGGCCACCGCCTATCCGATTTATCCAGCTGTGCACCACACAACCCCCGACCTAGAAAAAGGAAGAAGAAAAAGAAACAGAGGAAGAGAACGTTACACGTTTAGAGCGTTTATAAGATCGGTTCGGTTCAGAGTGTTTAAGGATTGATTTAAGAGGTGTGGTGTGTGAAAAAGGAGAATCAGAGTGTTGTTTTGTAAAAGTGGTGACCGAAACTTGTGAAGTATAGTAAGGTTTAAGTCGGTCGATGGAAACACAATCGATTCTGCCATTAACATTTAACGTAAAAAATTTAGAATTTCGACTAATGACCTTGAATGGGCCATCGTACGAATTCTGTAACGGTCGTTTTGCATGATCCTTCCTTACGAAAACATGAGAACATTTTTTTTAAATCGGGGTGTATGAAAAATTGTCGGTGGTTTAAGCAAGCAATTGCGGGACTAAGCGTCTTCATCCTATCTCTCAGTCCGTCGATAAAAATTGAGCCGGAAGGGATGATTTTAGAAAAAAATCGCCTGGTAAACGTAATGTTTTACCATAGACGTATTCGGCTGCAGTGGCCGAAAGTGAGGTTTTAAAAACGGTACGTAACCCTAGTAAAATTAAAGGGAGTTGGGATACCCAGTTACTCGGATCATTACTCATTTTGATAGAGTCTTTAACTTGTCGATTGAGTCGCTCTACCAAACCATTACATTGCGGATGGTAGGCGGTGGTGGTCTTATGTGTGAAACCGAAAATGTTGCAAAATTGCCTCCAAACGTGAGATTGAAATTGACGTCCGCGGTCAGTGATGACTGCGGATGGAATACCGAAACGCGAGATCCAACAATCTAAAAATGCTTCAGAAACTGAGTCCGCAGTAATTTCGACAAGTGGTTGGACTTCAGGCCAACGTGTAAAACGGTCGATGCAAACTAAAAGGTATCTGTATGCGTGGCAAACTGGCAAAGGGCCGATGATGTCGATGTGTATGTCGGTGAAACGGACGTCAGGATCCGGAAAAGTAGCTATTGGTGATACAGTGTGACGATAAATTTTGATTTGTTATATCGTGGTTCATCCACGGCCACACGTAGCGAGGTGTTACGAGGCGTTCCATTGCTCGAACCCCACGATGAGTTAACCGGTGTAACGAGTGTAAAATGTTAAGGCGTAATGCCCCGCGAATATAAGGACGTTTGGTACCAGCGTCAACGTAAATAGGTGTGCTGGTGCCAGGTGGAATAAATTTCTCGAGTTTGAATGAAGTGGTGCCGTTAGTTAAAATGAATTTCGGCTCATCGTCATCGGATTGTAATTTAGTGGGGTTAGATATATCAAAAGAGTTAATTTCGACTCGCGATAATGTATGCATACATTAAGTGATGATGGAAAAATGGATTTAGCAACCATTTCCAGCAACTCACTCAACTCATGTGTTCTCGGTACCTGGAACGAACCTGATGTCAGTTGTGAATTGCGCGATGAAGGTGATGTGTCTGTATTCTCGTCCTAAAAAACGATCCGAGTTCGAATTGATAGCGGAGATCAAAGGTTTATGATCTGTAAAGATTATAAATTCGCGACCTTCAATGTAATATTTAAACTTTTTAATAGCTAAATAAACTGCCAGCAATTCACGGCCGAAAGTACTGTATTTTCGTTCTGTTTGTGAAAAAGATTTTATAAAGAAAGCGAGCGGTCTCAGAAAGCCAGAATTATCTTTCTGCTGCAAAACCGCGCCAGCAGCGGAGTCCGATGCGTCTACCATAATGCTTAATGCTGGTAAACCAAGCATAGCACAGTCGGCGAGTGCAGCCTTAACTGTTGTAAATGCTCTGTGACCAGATAAGTGGTTTGTAGCGTGGAGTTGTAGCGGCAAGCTGGTTAAGCGGTGCTAAAATATCCCAGCATGACTTAATGAAACGGTGGTAAAAGTTTACCATACCGAGAAAACGTTGCAATGATTATTGGTCAGCGGATTGTGGGAAAGACAAAATCGCATCGACTTTGGACTTGAGAGGTTTGATTCCCGAACCACTAATGCTGTGTTCCAAAAAATCTAAGTTTGTTTCGCCGAAAACACATTTGTTGCTGTTTATTTTGATCCCAAAACAAGTTAATCGTTCAAAAATTAGCTGCAAGTAGCGAAAGTGTTCGCGTCCATCCTTGCTGAAAACGAGGATATCGTCTATGTACGCGAAGCAAAATGGTAGTCCGCGTAATACCGAGTTTATAAACCTTTGAAATGTTTGAGCAGCGTTTCTTAAACCAAAACTCATCCTGGTGTATTCGTATAAGCCGAAAGGTGTTGTGATTGCGGTTTTGGGAATATCTTCAGGATGAATTAGAATTTGATGGTATGCCTTGACTAAATCAATTTTAGAAAATAACGTGCAACCACAACAGTTATAAGTAAAATCGTGAAGGAGAGGCAAGGGATACCGGTCTGGAATCGTTATTCTGTTAAGTCCTCGGTAATCACCGCATGGGCGCCAAGAACTATCTGATTTCGCTACCAGATGTAACGGCGTCGCCCATGGGCTTGAGGATGGTCTGATGAAGCAGAGTTGTAACAATTTGTTGAACTCGTTTTGAGCGATTTGGAATTTATGAGGCGGCAAGCGTCGTGGTTTGGCAAAAACAGATGGTCCAGAAGTGGCAATGCGATGTCGTACATCATGTTTGACTATTTTAGTGATATCGAAAGGGGTTGTTAGATCGGGAAATTGTTGTAATAATTTTGAATAAGTAGGATTTTGAGTTGATAATGAATTTAGTTCGAGTGTTCCCAATGGGCAGAATGCGTTCCTTAAAAGACGTTCGTGAGCAATGTCAACAATGATGTTGAAATGCTTAAGGAAATCAGCGCCCAGGATGGAGTGGTTAACGTGTGCTAGCACGAAATTCCATGCAAATGTAACGTCCAGACCGATGTTCACTGTTAATTTGGAAAAACCAAATATGGGAATTAAACTACCGTTAACGGTGGTTAATGAAAGTTTTGACCGGGGATGAGTGTTGGCGAAGAGTTGGTCCACCACCAAAATGCTAACCTGGGCTCCCGTATCTACCAAAAATTTTGACCCAGAGTATCTCGCACAAAAAATAATTGACCCGGAGAGACAGCGGAGGAATAGGCCGACATTAACCCCGCTGTTGGTCGTTTCCCCACTGACACGGTGGAGTGCATTTTTGTGCTTTGCCGCTAAAATTGTGGTGATATCAGCACAGTTTGTTTTGCGGGTCATCACCCAATTGTTTGCGGTTTTGTGATGTTGACCGACTTCTGCTTCGATTCCCTGATTGTTTCGTCAAAGCAGTTGTTAAAGAAAGTACAGTTTGTGCCAGCTCGGAAATTTGGGACTGGAGTTGCGAAATTCTAATGTCGTATTGTATTGTATTGTTGATAATGGTTGGTGCCGAAATTTCTAAAATTTGGTCTGCCATTTCAGCCAAATTTACTTAAGAGGTAGTTTTCGCCGACACTAGAATTTTTTGCACGTCCGCTGGTAATCATTTTAAACAAATTTCGCGGAGAAGATTGTCGTCTATCGGCGTTGTTCCCAGCAATTGTTGCAATTTTCGCAATAATTGCGAAGGCGTTTGGTCGCCGAGCACTTCCCGTGACAACAATTGCTGTAAACTTCGGGGTCACCAGTTGTAACGTCGGAGTCGCCGTTCAATAAATGCAAAGCAGGAAGATCTTTTAATCGTTTATTGGTCTCTTGCACGAAAGCGACTTTATATTACATCTTCTGATTTATAATAATAATTTTTATTATCCCATTCTCATGGCTACGCCTGGCGGGCCACCGCCTATCCGATTTATTCAGCTGTGCACCACAATACTATATCCAAGGAGTTCTCATTTGCAACAATAACCAATTTTTTATAAACAATTATTTTGTCGCGTTTTAACCCACATTTTCCATTCAACTATGATCTGCTGATAGAAGAATAAGAGTTCTAGACTAATTTCTTAATGGATATCATTGCCTGTTAAGTCTAGATATCATATCCAAGGAGTTTCCATTTGCATCAATAACCAATTTTTTATAAACAATTATTTTGTCGTTTTTTAACCCACATTTTTCATTCAACTGTAATCTGCTGATATAACAATGGGTTTTTGGTGGCATTTTGAATGTCATCGGATCTTGCCAGGAAAATCAAAATGGGTCTTCAACTCGCTACGCTTCTTATTTTCAACGCAGATACTTTATTGTGCAACAGATAGCGCCATCTGTGCTCAAGAGAATGACGAAAACTGCAACTCTCTATATGATTTAATTTCAGAGATACTTAATGTTTACAAAACTACTATACCCGATCTCTTAGAGTTCGACTAAGAAATATATAGAGTCTAAAAATTGTATTCTTGTTCTATTAAAAAATCAAAATAATTGTATTTGTATCATATTTCACATTTATGTTTATACACAACCAAACATACACGGCTCGCCCGCAAATATTAGTAAGTTGGTATTACTGAAGAAGTTTGGCATCACTGAATAAAAACATTCTGTTGTACTACATCATATGATCAAATTCATCTAAATATAATCGATATTTGGTTGTTTAATCCAGATTGATTCATATTTAACTAATAGCAATAGTTAATTCGTTATATTTATTTGTTATATTCGATTCTACAGTTATACAGGGCTTTCATTAATTCCCGAACCCCACGTGACTAAATTTAAAATTGCCGCGTAAATTATTGTATTTGTACTTTGGAGGCTTTGAAAAAAGTAACCAAACGTTACTAAAGTCAAATTTTACATAAACGTTTATGCGCGGTGCATCGTTAAACCAACCTTTGAGATCTTACAAGATTCGCCCGGAATTTTCAGGTAAGTAGTATCGTCAACTTTTCTTTTTATTTTTTAATCATTTTAAATATAATATTTTCAGTCGTCATAAAAATACGCCGGCGAATAAATATTTTTAAATCTAGGGAATTTTTGTGTGAGCCATACCACCTTGTACATTTGGTTGCCTATTATTTTTGGTCACGTGGGGTTCGGGAATTAATGAAAGCCCGGTATTTTGAGCTTAGCGTGTCCTGTTATTTCTAGGTTATTTTTATTTTTGTTATCAATCAAATTCTTTATAATGGGATCTAAAGCGGCCTACGATAAAATTGCATTACAGGAAATTTTATCGAATGCTAACTATCGTGTAATTGGTGATTCGGGCAACGTTCTACCGCCCTCACATATAATATATCAATCCATTTCCCAACTAATGGCGGTTAAGGGCTAAATCATCACTTCAAAACATATCCACACGATCGTTATTAATAACCGCAATGGTTTCAAAGATTATATTTTAGAAGTTTTCAATATTCAGCAGTTTGAACCAATTAATACATCGAATTATTCCTGCTCAGCAGTAATTCCAGATCAGAATTCGGAACATGAAAATTCTTCTACGTCAATTACCATCAATCTTGTACTTTCTGCAGAAAAATGGCAGAATATCAAACCTCGAGAAAAAATATATGGCAATCGAGTATACTGGAAATTGCGAGAGGGATGGGCAGATATTGCTGCAGAAGCAATGTGGGTGCAACATAACATTGATTGCGTATTTGTTTCCAAAAATCACAGTATCTATCAAAATTCCGCAGCAACATATTTTTTGACATATGAAGGATTTTGCAGTGAATGTAAAGCAAAAATTAGTGGCAATTTACTAGATGAACCAAAGAAAGAAGTAGATGTCAATCTAAAATGTTACATTGAAGGTATTAAAATGAATGCTCATTTAGGAGAAAAGAGAAGGCAGCTTAGAGGCGAACGCCGCATTCGAGTGGCTAATGAACTAATCGATAAAAATGAAAATGCGACAACTTGGCGAAGAAAAGAGGCAGGACGTATCAAGAAGTTTGGTAGTAAAATCCCACCTATTTTACCAAGTAAGGAAGTTCTCCAAAAAGCAAAGGAGCAACGCCAGTTGGAACTATATGGTTTAAAATTTGCAAATCCTGCGTTAAACTTATTGAAAGGGGCAGAGCACTGTAAATTAGCAGGAAGTATACACCATATTGCACTTCTAAAATTTAACTGTATTTATTGGCTTCCTGAACAACTACAGATATATGTAGCTCGCTGTCGCAAAGATGTAAATGCAGTATTTATAATAGATGCGACAGGTGGTATTGCAAAACGCAATAAACCTTGTGAACCACATATCTTTCTGTATCAATGTGTGTTGTTACAGGGGAAGGTAGTGTGCCTACATTTCAAATGGTTTCTGCAGATCAAAGATCTCTAATGGTCGCTCAATTTTTACGACTAATAGTTGCTGCGAATGCACCAATTCCTCTGATTGTCGTAACTGATTTTGGTTGGTCTTTATTGATAGCTGTTGCTGAAATATTTTGGTTATTTGTTCGAATTTAAATTATTACTTACGAAAATGTTATAACGCCATTACACATAAATCATCAATATTGCCATCAACATTTATGAGATTAGACATATGTCATCTCACAGCAATGATAACGCGATGGCCATGTCTTAACGGAAGAGATAAGATATTAGTAAGAAGGTTTTATAAACGCTGTATTGGAAAATCGTCTGAAATTACAAATTTTAACGAATTATATTACTTTTTAGAATCGGTTCTAGTACATGTATAGGATTAAATTCGAATGGGAACATTCTGCCTTCTGCTGAGAGATTAAACTTTCTAAATGATAAAATAAAAGGAATATCGCCAAACTTTGATGATGCTAATGAAGATGACTGTTATTTTGAAAACGATGTAGACGAAAGTTTTAAGGATAAACACGATGAAGACGGAAACTTCGATTGGAAATCATGGTCTGCTCGAATGTATACTGCCTTTCAAAAAAATCAGAACACAAAGTATTTATTGGACGATTTTAATGAAATTTACAGAATTTGATCATGTAAATGAACTGCATCGATGATCAAATCAATTGTTTTGGTTACTATTTAATGGTATTTTTCCTTGATTTCACCATTATGAAGAGCTGCTGATTTTTTAATGTAATTGCTTCTAATATCCAAGTAGCCTCTGAGTAGTTTGACGTTTCAGTTTGTAAAACATAAAAAGATGCCCCGTGTTCGTCGGCGTGCACAATATCATCATCTAAGTGAATTTGAAAGAGGTCGCATTATTGGAATGCGAGAAGCGGGTTTTTCGGTTCGTGCTATTGCTGAAAGGGTAGGCCGTAGTGTATCGGTGATCGTACGCTGCTGGTCTAGATGGTCCGAAGCTGGGGAGAATCGACGTAGACTTGGATCAGGACGTCCAAGAAGCACCACTGAGCGTGAAGATCGAGCTCTTCGTCTTACAACTTTAAGGGACAGATTTACAACGTCGCGGGCATTGGGAAATGACTGGTTGGCTCTAAATGGCCAAAGAGTATCCATGGCTACTGTTTACAGAAGAATCCGCAGTTTTGGTATAAGATCCTACCGTCCACAATTGTGTCTACCTCTTACTCCGCAGCATCGCAGAGCAAGACTTGATTGGTGCAAGGAAAGCCAACATTGGACCCATGAATGGAATAACATTATCTTCAGCGATGAGTCTCGGTTCTGTTTATGGGCTCGTGATGGTCGCAGAAGAGTGAGACGTCGACGCGGTGAACGCAGAATTTTACAATTTGCTGTTGAAAGACATACGGCTCTTACACAGGGAGTTATGGTTTGGGAGGCGATAGCATATGGTAGTCGGTCTCCTCTAGTTTTTTTAGAAGCAAGTCTTAACGCGATTCGGTATATTGACAACATTTTACGGCCAGTGTTAGTGCCCTATATAAATGGCTTGCAGAACCCCATTTTTCAGCAAGATAATGCTCGACCTCACACAGCGGCCATTACAAGACAGTTTTTTGATAGTGCCGAAATCAATTTGTTACCTTGGCCATCTTGTTCTCCAGATCTATCGCCAATAGAACATGTTTGGGATATGATAGGTGTTAGAATAAGTAACTTACAGCACTCCGCTAACACTGTAATGGAACTTAGAGGTCAAATTATCGAAGTTTGGAATGAAATACCCCAAGTCGATATTGACAGCCTGATTTCTAGCATGCCTCGACATGTTAATGAGTGTTTTGGAAATCGTGGAGGCCCAACACATTATTAATTTTTATTCATTTGTTTTTTTGTTTTTCAAGTTGATTTTTTGACCATCGATACAGTTCGTTTACATGATCAAATTGTGTAAATTTTATTAAAATCGTGCAATAAATACTTGGTGTTCTGATTTTTTTGAAAGACAGTATATGATAGCGTATTAAATATTGCAAATCAATCATCTAATGGTGACTTAATAAATGCCTGCTACAATTTAGACTTCGCTAACAAAGTAAGAAGTAAATTGCTCCCATATGTGTCTTTGTGGACTGCCATAATGGTAGCAATATTTGCAAGAGGTGCCATAACCGCTACTTCCGCTGCTGTTGAATCAGAATTTTCAGATTTAAAAAATCGTACATTTAAGGGTGAAATTCCTATGCGAATAGATAAATTTGTATTACAACATCTTGCGAGTTTAAATGACAAAATAAAGGAGCGTAGCAACGAATCAGACCTAATGATCCACGATTCGGATAATAAAATTGCCAGTAAAGAGGAAGAGGTTGTTGTCTCTCAACATACGCACATAGATTCAACCCCCAGTAGTACATCCAACTGTTCATCCGAAAATAAACCATGTATGTTTTTGGAAGAATCGCAGAAAATCGGAGAACCAACACTTGACAAATTAGATGTTGTCGATGAGTTGGAATTCGATAAATTGGAATTAGACGTTGCAAATGAATGGAACATTCTTGAAGAATGGGGAGGTTACAACAAAAATAAATCACCTGATATTGTAGACGATTATCAACCAACACAGAAACGTTCAAAACCAACGTGTTTAGATGATTGTCCTGAATGGGATTATATTAAATCTACGTCAACAGGTATCATTCCAATCCTGTTTAATGGAAATATATCCAAATCGGTCCGCATAAATAACGTTATATTAAATGTTACACAGACATGTGCCATTGATTCCATATTCCAGGTCATTATTAGTGGATTCTTAGCAAATAAGTCATATTAAGAAGCAACTGAATCAACAACATGTCCTATTATTAAGTTGGTCAAGAATGTAAGTGAATGTAGAAAAATAACAAAAGTTAGTTATACCGAAAGAGCTAGAATATTACAAACTACTTCGATTTTTAAAGACACCATTACGAAATACACGAGAAATTTAAGTCGGTTAAATGCAAATTGCAATGTTGCTCATCTAACACAATTCCTGTTGGAGACAGAGCGTAGTTATTCCTATAAATTGGAATGTTTGTGTGGACATTCTAGAAGTTACAGTTATCATTTGATGGATATTAATGTTGATACTATTATTTGTAGAGGACTTAATTTTATGCAAGAAGCCATCGATGATTGCATTGGTTTAGAAAAGGTATGTAATAACTGCAAGAAAAAAACATTACCTACAGTGCAATATGGTCCACATCTTATTATAGATACGTCTATTCTTACTGACGATAATTATTTGAAGAAAGTAAATAACACTCGAAATAAACTAAGTTCGATAAAAACAGTTGTAAATGTAGCCGATAACTCATATATCATGATTGGAATTGTCGATTACAATAAAATTAATGAACACTATGTAGCATATGCGTTAGCTGGTGAGTACTGGTACAAATATGATGATTTGACGACAAAGCGAATAACGGCCAACATAAACACTATTGTTTATCCGCATTTATTGTTTACGCAATATGCGACAACGTCAGAAATGGATAAAATTGTCAAAATTAAAATTAAATTATTTACAGTCTAGATTCCAAACTAGTTTCTAGATTTTAGACGCTAGAATGAAGACTAGACTTGTCTCCAGACCAGTAGTTCTTAAAATTTTCAGAATAATATTTAAATTTCGTTTTCACATTTGTTGTTCGTCTTCATAACCGATTATTTTCATTTTTAAAATTCACGGAACACCACAGTTCCTCGGAATACCACATGGCCTAAAATTGTTCAAAGCGTTTCCGAGGAAAGTCTTTCAGGAGGGGTTTTAGTGGGTGCGAGTCCCACACACCAGAGACTTTTCGGTTAGGTCTCTGAGGTGCATATTACGCATTTCCCCTCCAAAACTTATGAAAAAAAAAAAAAACAGGCACACGTTAAAGATAGAAGAAAATATTCCTTCACGCTTGATTAACAATATTTGTATGCAAACAGGGTGTGCTATAAAGACATTAGCGAACGAAACTTGTTTATTTGAAATGGGATCACACTGTATATTATTTTTATTTTATTTTATTAAAATCATTCAGCCTAAGTCGTTTTAGAGTTATTTGAAATGTATGGAGAAATATTACGTTCGCTGTGGTTTCGTAAACATAAAATCTGTTAAATTTGATGTATACGTTATTATTTAACCTTACAATCAAAGTAGACTACTAAACTCGTATGGACTGTGATATCACAAAATAATATGTAAACTTTTTGCGTACTAAATAAGATAATGTTTCCATTTTCTCCATTCATTTGAGAATAGAGGGCGCTATCGGCAGCATTATAAAGTTGTTACTCTTCAGTTATTTGGCTACGAAATAAGAATTGTTGAATTTATAAATATTTACTAAACGGTAACATAAGTTATTTTACATCAATCGACTGAAAATGAATGACTACGAATTTGTTAATAATTTTGTATCTGTGGATATAATAGTTTTATCCAAAAATGTCAAATATCTCCGAAAAGGTAGGACATTCGGTCTAATAATTGTTTCCAACAAATTGGATATTGTTGCTAGTGAGAACTCCTTTGATATGGTATCTAGACCTAGTTGGAAATGATATTCACAAAGAAATAAGTCCAGAATTGTCATATTTCTATTCGAAGATCATAGTTAAAAGAGAAATGAATGTAAAAACACGACACATTAATTGTTTATAAAAATTGGTTACTGTTGCAAGTAGGAACTCCTTGGATATAGTATCTTGACCTACGTGGCAATGATATCCAAAAAGAAATTAGTCCAGAACTCTCACATTTCTATCAGCAGATCACAGTTGAATGTCAATGAAGGAAAATATTAGACAAAATAATTGTTTATAACAAATTGGTTATTGTTACATGTAAGAACTCTTTCGACATAGTATCTACAATGATATCCAGAAAGAAATTAGTCCAGAACTCTCATTTTTCTATCAGCAGATCATAGTTGAATGGAAAATGTAAGTTAAAACGCGACAAAATAATTGTTTATAAAAAATTAGTTATTATTGCAAATGGAAACTCCTTGGATACTATATCTATTGAATTTACTTGGCAATGATATCCAGAAAGAAATTTGTCCAGAACTCTAATTTTTCTATCAGCAGATCATAGTTGAATGGAAAATGTGGGTTAAAACGCGACTAAATAATTGTTTATAAAAAATTGGTCATTGTTGCAAATGGGAACTCCTTGGATATAGTATCTAGGCCTACTTAGCAATGATATCCAGAAAGAAATTAGTCCAGAACTCCCATTTTTCTATCAGCAGATCATGGTTGAATGATAAATGATGGTAAAAACACTATTGTTGCAAGTAACAACTCCTTGGACATAGTATCTATAACTAATTTGTAATGATATACACAATGAATTAAATCCAGAACTCTTTTATTTTTGTAGGAAGAGCATCTGTGAAATATATCATAATTAATATTTAAATTATTTATAACAAATTACCGAGAGCAGAACTATTTTTTGTTTAATTATAAGGGAACTCTTTGGAATATTATTATCTATCAATGTATATATTTTTTTATTACTCTTTACAAAAATGATCTGCTACGCGAAGTTAGCAGATCATAATTTTGATATAATTTTGTGGGTTTAATTTGCCAGAACTAAGACTAAAACTTATCAGGAACTATAGAACTCGACTGCGTCGAGTAGAACTCCAAGAAAAAATTGATCTGCTAGCAATCGATCTGCTAAGTTCACGCACATGTGAAACATACCAAGTGATTTTATTTTAAATTTATTGTAATTTTTCTGTCAATCTTTAGTATAATCGTTGTTTTTTTTTTGTATTGACCAACCAGATTTGGTAATTTTTTTAATAAAGTTGGATAATTGGTTGGATTGTGACTTTTGACTTCAAAATAAATTTGAGGTTATGTTTACAGATGGTTGCCATGTGCTTAATTACCCTGCCGTAAAGATTAATTTCGCGGCGGAACATGTTTCATTTATTAATCCCACTTTTTGTGAAATAATTAATCAATGGCAACGTGGCATTCATATATCAATGTCATTTTTATGACAAATAATGAAAGAACCTAAGAAAAATAAATCTGAAATCTAGTTGGTGAATAAACAAAACCTAGGTACAATATCCATTTATATTCATTTAATTTCTTCGAAATAATTGTAATATTATTACATCCTAATGCGACGGGTGGGTGCGACGTATTTCAGCAGGAGTTTTGATACTCCGAAGCTTATTGCGGGGCACTTAAGGACCCAGAGACATCTTAACATTGTTGCACGCTACGATGATGAAGGAATGTCTGTAATTAAGTCGGCCTTTAAGAACCGGATCGCTAGCTATGCCCTCCAAGCCAACACTCCTCGAGAAGCGAAAATAGATATTTGGTGGGGGCGCCAACTGCACACGATGTTGAAGGTCAACATCGAGCATTTGGTTTGTACACCAAACCGGGTGATGATGTGCAGCCAGAGCTAAAATCCTTCAACGCCCGCTTTGTGGTGGTAACCCAAGCCGACGACTTGGAAGAGGTGTTGGTGAAAAGCGAAGAATTCCAGGCAATGTATATGAAAGCTATTACAAAATCGTTACATAAAGTCCGTTTTTAATGTTCCATATTTGAACAGGTGTGAATTTATCACGTTAATTATAAATCATAAGACACGGGCATGCGCAGTAGTAGTTTCGTGAAACATTTGAAAGTCGAAATTCAACGACGACAGTAGAGTTGATGTTAATAAAATAGGTAAATTATTTTATGTTTATTTACTATTCAAAATAAACACAACAATAATTATAGTTGTAATATAAGTAATTTTCGATTATAACGGTTCGTATTTATTTTGATTAGCGTACTTTCGTAAAAAGTAGCATATTTTTATTCGAAAATTGTTTACAAGATTAAACGTAAAAGAAATAAAACTCGAAGTTTACTATAAACAAAACGATTATCCAAACCGTGCATCGTCTTGTAAGTTATTTCATGTTTACTTATTTGCTATTTAATTCAAACACAACAAAAATTATGGTTGTAATATAAGTTTCCGCAAATTTTTAGTGAATATTTATTTAGAAAACGATTATTTGGATTAACGTGTGATGACCGCGCACTACCCCTGCCAGGGAGACCACCCGCTGGAAGCCCAATATAACGCTGAGCACCCCAACTAGACGTCAGTCGCCATTCAGACTTGAGACGGCGAACAGTCAGGTTGTTCGTCTCTCCTCTCTGAAGCTCTCTCCGTCGCTTTCGAGCTGCTTTCTTTGTTATTAATTATTTTTAAGCTTTTTAGCTATTTTACAGATAAAGGTGCTCTGGGGAAAATTGCTATTCTTTAGAATAGTAGTTTTCTTTTCAGAACATCCAACATCCTGTAATCTTTTCCCTTTCAGTGTGGAGAACGTCTCCGTGGTTAGCGCGTATTTTATACTGCCCTGACACCGGAAGGCGCGAACGAGAAAGTTTCTTACGACCTTTGCAGGGGGACCTGTTTAGGTTTTAAGAGATTAGCACGCTTATTATAGCACGCTAACCGAGAATCTGCCTTGATTTCCGCGAGGAACGCTTGGAGATTGTCGGGAGGCAGTCAAGTTTTAGAGTGTTGCACTCAACATTTCTACTCTTGATTCCGCTTAACGATAAGCAGGCCCGGGGGATTTTGAACCCGGTGCCTACCCAACCCCGTCTTCTACGCCATGGGTAAGTCCAGGCGTGGAAAGCGGTTCACAGACCCCGAAAATTCCTCCGACCCCATTTACTCCTCCAGGGGCAAACAACCCCAAGACCAATCCTCACCCGAACTATGTGCACAAATTGATTCTTTCAACACACAACTCGCCGCTTTAATCAAGCAAATCAACATCCTCTCCGAACAAATCCGCTCCAAAGATGAGCAAATCGCCGCATTGCAACACAGCATTGCAAATCCCCACTCCCACCCCCCACGTCCCGCTGATTACAGCTAGGAAATCATGGGCGTAATGTCCCCCCAGGCCCCTGAGGGAACCCGATCCCCCAGCCCATCCTTTTCGCCTACCCCTAGCGAACCACGCACCCCCTCTCCAGCCTTCGTCGAGGACGTCCCCGACGAAGACGACTTCATCCCTGTCCAAAAAAGACAGCGCCGCTCACCGGCAAACACCCCTCCTCCGCCCGCTAGCCTGGTGCGCGCCTCCGCCACCTTGAAGGCTAGCCAAAAACCACCTCCCAAGCCGCAACCCCAGGCAAAACTCCCCGAAATACCAAAACCAACCATTACCTACACCACCACGGTCGTCAAAAAGACCGAATTACCATCGATCGATCAGATCGCAGCCTCAAACGAAGGTTTCGAGCATTTCAAAAACACCCCTCCACCTATCACAATCCTAAATAAAAATCTCTGGGAAAAGATTTCCGGAGATTTAACCCGATTAGGCGTAAACTGCCTCAAATGTAAATTCTTCGTCCGCTGCATGAAATTCCAAGTGCAGTCTGCTGAAAATTATCGTTGCGTAATCCGGTACCTCCGCAACAACAACGTGGAATTTTTCACGTATGCCCTCAGCGAGGAAAAAGACCTCAAAGTTGTGCTCCGAGGTGTTGACACTTCGATCTCCGACGAATGGATAGTGAGGCAGTTAAAAGCTCTCTCCCTACCCGTTCTGTCAGTCCGCCACATGGGGAATAAATTCAAAAAATTCCCCATGGTCTCAGTGCACCTGGAGAACACTCCAGAGGGCAGACAAATTTACAATTTAGAAACCCTAAGTCACTCTCCCATTACTGTGGAGAAACAAAAACCCTCCAAGGGTTCCATTCAATGCCACAAGTGTCAATACTTCGGGCACACCTCTCACCGATGCAATAACAACCCGCGCTGCGTAAAATGCGCCGGCGAGCACTTGACAGCAGACTGCACCAGGAAGGACAGAGATAACGATCCTCCCCCCAAATGCTGCAATTGCGGCGAAAATCACACCGCGAACTATCGCGGATGCTCCTTATTCCCGAAAAACCAAACCAAGAGCTACTCCTCTGTAGTCAAACCTCAGGGGCAAACTCAGCCACAAACCGAACCCCAACCGCCGCCGCAAGCACAAACGGCGGCCCCCAATAAAATCCCTCAAATCCCACAACTCCAAGAAGCGTTACTTGATCCCAATCTGGCAGCGCTCCTTACCTTGCTCGTTAAATTCGCTCCCACTATCACAGCCCTTGGCCAATCCCAGAACCAATAATAACACAAATCCAAAGAAATGGCTTCCAACAATCCCGATGTAGTTATTTTAATTTTTGGGAGAAAAAGAAAAGGTCTAAAGTTGTAAAACTTTAAACCTTCTCTTTCCTAAATGCTACCCCACCCACCCGAAACCAATATATGAATACTGCTATAGTACTCACACCAGTCAATTTTTCTACAAAGCCATTTTTTACTACTTCTTCCTATAAAGTATAAAAAGTTCTTTATTGAACTTGACGTACAAGAGGGGGTTTTAGTCAGTAAGAGTCTGACATAACCTACTGTTATCCCTCCCATCCGTGGGCAGGACAGCAGAAGGTATCCATGAGGATTTTCTCCTCCTCTCTCCCCAAAAAAAAAAAAAGACTTGAGACGGCGAACAGTCAGGTTGTTCGTCTCTCCTCTCTGAAGCTCTCTCCGTCGCTTTCGAGCTGCTTTCTTTGTTATTAATTATTCTTAAGCTTTTTAGCTATTTTACAGTTAAAGGTGCTCTGGGGAAAATTGCTGTTCTTTTTGAGAATAGTAATTTTCTTTTCAGAACATCCATCACCCTTTCACCGTTGTCTGGCCGAGCTTTTTAGCTCGTTTTCGCCAGCACGGAAAAAAAAGTTAGCCTGATTAGGACCATGGCTATTAATAATGGTTATGGTCATGATCGAGTTGATAAACTAACTAAAAAACATAATTTTTCCCAAATTAAACATTTACTGTATGCAGGAATACCAAATAAATCAGACAGTACAACTTACAAACCAATTACTTACTTTGGCAATGTTAGTTTGCAAATTAAAAATATTTTGAAAAAATATAGAAATTGCATTCAAACCATTTTGTAAAATTAATAATTATATTTTTAATAGTAAAACCAAAATTGATAAAGGTAATAGATCAGGAGTATATAAATTAACGTGCACAGATTGTCAAGGAGTATACATTGGTCAATCTGGTCGTAATTTCAATACTAGACTAAAGGAGCATAAACGGGCTTTTCGGTTGCGACAATGTGATACGTCATCTTTTGCAAAACATCTCTTAGATGAAAACCATACTTTTGGAAAAGATGTACTTACTATTATTCATTGTGCCGAAAAGGGTCGGAAGATGAATCTCCTTGAATCCCTAGAAATACATAAAGCTAGCGCTAATCCGGGAACCCCCCTAATTAACGACCAGGTTGACCTACTGTATGCCCCTATTTTTAAAGCCGTTTTGTAATCCGTTTTCATGTAATCACCTTTTGTATATATACCCGTATTGTTTCCAGTTTTAGACACTTCATGTTTGATAATGGCAAGCTGAATTTGCCGAAACTGCAGTCACATAAAAATAAATTGTGTTATACAAACAAAGTTAAAAGTTGTTTGGTGTTGTAGGCGTTCACTTTGTGGTACATCTTAAATACACTTGTAAATAAAACACTTTTTACTTTGTTTAACCACTGGATCTTACATTTAATTGTGTGACTAGTTTCGACTATCTAGTAGTCATTCTCAAACTAAAGTAAATACAAATTACACGTTAAAAACTATTTATATGGCTTCGAAGAGAGGGGTGTACATTAGGTCAACCTGGTCATTAAGAAGGGAAATTCCGGGATTAATTCGGGCCTTGTGTATTTCTAGTGCTTTCAGTAAATCCATTTTACGACCTTTTTCGGCAAAATGGATTACTGAAAGTACATCCTCGCCAAAAGTGTGATTCTAAATTAAATTGTATATTAGTGAAGTTGTGTAGCCATTATTCAATGCTATTTCCTTTATTGTATTGATCTCTTTCTTTCTATCATTTATATTTAGCGGAATTTTAAATGCTCTATTTATCATTGTATAGAAACTAGCTTCATAATTATGAAATGAAAGAGGTGCAGAAATTCTTCTACCCTAGAATTAGGTCAATAGATAATCAACATTTTAAAACAATCAGCTACTATGGTACAATAATTTGTAAAATTAAAAACATCCTTAAAAAATGTAACATTAATGTAATATTAAAAACGCCCCATAAACTTAATAATATAATTTTTAACCCAAAAACAAAACTTAATCCCCTAGTTAACATAGATCAGGCATTTATAAATTGAACTGCGAAAATTGTAAAGGTGTGTACATTGGACAATCTGGTCGTAGAATCGAAATAAGGTTGAAAGAACACGAGCGAGCCTTTAGATTAAAACACACTAGTACTACCTATGCTAACCATCTTTTAGAAGAGAATCACACTTTTGGCGAGGATGTACTTTCAGTAATCCATTTTGCCGAAAAAGGTCGTAAAATGGATTTACTGAAAGCACTAGAAATACACAAGGCCCGAATTAATCCCGGAATTTCCCTTCTTAATGACCAGGTTGACCTAATGTACACCCCTCTCTTCGAAGCCGTATAAATAGTTTTTAACGTGTAATTTGTATTTACTTTAGTTTGAGAATGACTACTAGATAGTCGAAACTAGTCACACAATTAAATATAAGATCCAGTGGTTAAACAAAGTAAAAAGTGTTTTATTTACAAAGTTAAAAGTGTTTTATTGTGTTAAATTAACATGTATAACGAAGTAGAAGCCTCCACAATTCAAAATACAATTTCTATAAGTTGATTGTTGTAAAAATCCCTACTTTTTATGCTTTTTTTATTAATATTTCGGTAAATAATTGTGATAAACATTTTATTTTCTTAAAAATTACAAATAAACATTCCAAGGAATTTATTTATATTTTTTCTGAGATTGTTTTGTTTTTAAAATACAGCATCCGAAAGTGACATGCCTCGCTTTTTGAAAAGGATAGTAGGCTTAACACAATTTTAGTATGAAACACATTTTACTTTTAATACACGAAAATATCGTTAAATTTTCTTATTAATAAAAATAAACCATATGTCATACCAAATTAAAGAGAAATAAAACATCTCATACCAACTTTGACGTTCATATGCAAAAAATGAAGTTAGTATGTGTATCTTACAAAATATATGCTTCATTATAAAATTATCTAAATTTTGTTAAAATGCACAAAAAAGTGTTAGTAATATCATCATCATTATCCTTCATTATCCTTCTAACGACAGTAATAATAACTAAGTTATAAAAGAATATAAAAATTGGCCGAAATCATTCTTTTCGCAGTGAGCTTTAAAAGTTCAACTATTATATTAGTTTTACACCGGATATACAGTGTTTTGGAAAAGTAATGCCTTAATTCCTTAAAATCTAAATTATAAACATTGAAGGAAAACCCTCGGACAGGGCGACTTTTATTTTTATTAGCGTGTTTAGTCAAATACCGAAATCATATACAGAATGATTCATGTGAGGGTTGTGACGTCATCGGCCATTTTTTTAAATAGAAGTCGATTTTTTTTTTACTATACATATTTAAAAGAGAAAAATGTTCCACATACAAAAAGCTACTTACAAGTATAGGTTGAATAACAAAATAATCGAGAAAAATTTTGAAATTTTAAAACTCGTTTAACTGTCCGTTTTATACTGTTCACGTCGCATTGAATGTAAATTTTTTACTAATTTAAAATGGTTTAGGCATTTAAGTAAGTTTTCGTAATTGAAATACCATTTTTATTAAATTGACATTATTGTATGCGGAAAAATATTCTCTTTCAAATATGTCTAGTAAACATTTTCTACTTCTATTTAAAAAAATGATCGATGACGTCATAGCTTTTACATGAATCACCCTGTATGTGATTTCGGTATTTAACCAACTGTACATTTAAAAATTAAAATCGACCCGTCCGTGGATTTTTCTTTAAACTTCATAATTTAGATTTTAATGAATTTAAACATTACTTTTCAGAAGAACTGTAGATATTACTCATTGTCCTGTTCATTTTCGATTCTCAATCTCTCCTGTTATTGTTACGTTTTTTTTGTATTACGTTTTTGTATAAATTGTAGTAACTGTGTCATTTAAGGTAATTTTAAATTAACTATGACTGAACTGATCCAGTAATAAACTAAATGAATAACGAATTTGTATGAGTTCTTAAACCTGAAATACTAATACTATAATATTTTACTTTGTGATCGGTACCTGTGTTGATCACAACAATTATATTATCAATGTAATTTTTCTCAATGTAATCACGTAAACATTAATTTATCTTAATGATTAAAGATTGCAGACTCTTCACAAACAGAATACTGCCCAAGTACACCGTCACCATGTTATTCAAATAGTCCTTCTGAATATTGCCCAAGCAGTAAATCAGAGTCAAAGAGTGACTCAAGTTTGTCTGAAAATGAAGATTTTACCGAGGAAAATTTAACAGACAAACTAAATTCAGTAAATAAGTCAACATCTACTGCAAATCATTCAATTAAAAATAAAAACTTCTGTTATTTCTGCGAATCAGACGTGTTGAATTTCGCAAGGCACATGTACAGGAACCATACGGGAGAACTGGATGTACAAAGGATATTGAGTACACCTGCTAACAGTAAGAAACGCAAGCAATTGCTTACATTATTAAGAAAAAAAGGAAATTTTCTATGTCGTTCGGAACAAGGAAAGCCCGTAAGAAAGAATAATGATACAAGATATTTACCTTGCCCCGACTGTCTTGGTTTCTATTCCGCGAAAAATCTTTGGAAACATAGAAAAATTTGCTCGGAAAATAAAAGCAAAGGCCGGACATCGCAATCTGATGCTCAAAATATATTAGTGAAACATTTAAAAATAGACAATGATCTTGTGTTAAGAGTATTTCCTCATATGCGCGCAGATCATGTTTCACTAACTGCCAAAAAAGATAAACTTATTTGCGCTTATACTGCTCGTTATATTAAGCTACATAGAGAAAAACATTTCGTTTCTGTCGCATCCAGAAAAATGCGCGAACTGTCAAGAATTCTAATATCGGTAAGAAATAGAGAGCCCCAAATAATGACTCTATTTCAGGCCCTAAATCCTCAGCATTACAACCTACTTGTAGAAGCAACGAAAGAAGTAGCTAAATATGATTCTTCTGTAGAATGCTACAAGTCCCCAACTTTGGCAATAAATATTGGCACAACATTAAAACAGTGTTGGAAATAATAACATCAACACTGCCGAAGCCGAAGCTGATATCAAAACATTAATTCAGCAAATTTCAGCTCATTGGCGATTTGATATTTAGAGTCAAGCAGCCAACAATTTAAATATAAAATAATGGAACAAAGTTACTTTAATTCCTCTGGCCAGTGATTTCAAGATATTGAAAGATTATTTGCTTAAAACTGCTCAAACTGCCCTAGCAGGTCTAGAAAAAAATAACAATGACATCAGCTGTTACACAAAATTATTAGAAACTGTATTTTGTCGTGTAATTCTCCTGAACAGGAAACGACCAGGAGAATTACAACGATTTTTGTTAAGCACATATTTAAATTCGAATTCCGATTCTCAAGGTAATTACGAAGAATTTTCTGAAGCAGTAACGAAAAATGAAAAGATGTTAATGAAATGCTTCAAAAGAATTGTCATAAGGGGCAAACGCGGAAGAGGTGTTCCTGTTCTATTTAGCGCTGATGTTAGGGATCTCATTGAAATATTATTAGTACACAGAAATAATATAATCAAAAAACCAAATTTGTATCTTTTGGCAATCCAAATACCTCTGAGCCAATGCTGGGTTACAAAATAATTAAAAAATATGCTATTGCTAGTGGAGCTAAAAATTACGAAGCAATTACATGTACAAAGCTGAGAAAACATCTTGCAACATTGACTCAACTATTTAATATGACCGAAACAGATATGGAGCAATTGGCTGCTTTTTTAGGACATACTTTAAGTGTACATCGATCCTCATATCGACTACCAGATGATATATACCAAACTACAAAAATTTCAAAATTACTGGTACTTATGGAAGAAGGCGAAGCAGGGCAGTTTAAAGGAAAGTCGGAGGATATTGATATTGAGATTACTTTAGATCAGGATTTAGATCAGGATTTAATGGCTGATAATGGGGATAATATAGGAGAGTTGGCTGATGAGGAAGATGCAGGAATTTTAGATGATCCACCAGAGATACCTATTCCACCAGATGTACTTGATATCCCTTGTGGATCATCATCATCAATGACAAATTTGGAACGTATATACAAAAATAATTCGATGCCAAAAAAAAATGTGACTCTAAACAAGAACACTAAAAGAATTTTAGTTCCTTGGACCGAACAACAGAAAAATATAGTCATTGATTTTTTTAAAAAGCAGATTAAGGAGAAGAGGCCACCAAAGAGACATGAATGCGAAGAATTAAAGAAAAAATACAAAAAAATACTGAATAATAAAGACTGGCATAAAATTAAAGTCTTTATTCAAAATAAATATACAAAATAATAATATAATCAGATATAAGGTTTAGTTGTACCAAACCCTATGAAGTGTTTTTATCTCTGAACTCGAGTTCAAAATAACAGTTTCTATGATTTTTTTTTTTTAATATTACGTTTGTTTGTTCTATATGATTATATATATTTGCTTGTTTTTTTTTTTTATTATTAAAATAAATATGTTTTTGAACAAATTGTTTCTCTTTCTCTCCCAATTTAATTCCTTTTTTGCAGGTTGTGTTTACCAAGTGCTATGAATAACAAATAGGTAAGTGGAAATTAAGTTTTAGTTACTCTTCAGTGAACGGTAAATGAAACTTGCCATTTATAGCAACTGGTAAAAACAACTCGATTCGAATTTAAAACAGTCAAATTAAAGTGAACAACTTCACGATACTTAGTATATATTTCCTTTTTATTTGAAAATAAAACAACGCAGTTGGGAGGGTTTCACTTTTATTGTTGAACACTTATTGTTCAACAATAAAAGTGAAACCCTCCCAACTGCGTTGTTTTATTTTTAAATAGTATTATGGAGTTTCATCATGTATCCGCCTCATCAATTAAATATTTCCTTTTTGTTTTCAACTTTTAAATAAAAGCCTTAAAAATTTAATTAAATGTTTATTAGTTCAAGAAATGCTGTTTAACCTAGTACAAAAGTTACCTTTAATTTTATACGTTTATATCAGTAAATATTAAAAAAAATAATTATTAGCGGAAATATTACGATTATTTTACTCACATTCTATATTGTTAATATTTAATATACTTTAAAAGTGAATATTATTTAAGCCCAATGATCCTGTAGGAACCAAGTCATCTTGGGGATCTAATGTTTAACATAATTATAAACATCAATTATATGTAAATTGTTTTTTAATTAATTTTTGTTTTCCTTACAAATTATACATTTTACTGGAAAGAATTAAACAGTTTAATGATTCCTTTGATTTTCAAATAGATTTAAATAATTTACTAGTCAATTACTCAATTACCACTCCGTAAAATATACAATACATTATCATATTTTGATTAACTAAAACTTTTATTTGAAACATTTTTCAACAGTAATAACTAGATAGACAGATTAGGTATATAACTAGTTAAAGCACTAAGAATATGATAAAAAGTAAATATATATTATAGCTATTTTTTTTTTCATTATCTACAACTTTTATTTAAAACATTTTTTTGTTTAATGAATACTTAACAAAATATGTGGAAAAGTATTAAAAACGCTAAGAGTAAAGTACCATTTCCGGATCTCCAATTTTCACCAAAAGCTTTTCAAATTCTACCATTGTAACAAAAAGCTTAAGTTTTAAGTTTCATCTCGATATCTTTAGCGGTGTTTTGCAGTACAGCGCCAACAGACATTAAAAAAAATGGTCTTATTCAACTCGGGGGACATCAATATATTTCGGATATTTCCGCTAAATTTTTTATTTGAAAATGTTCACGAAAACAATACTTTCCCTTTGTATTACATACGTGGGAAAGTAAAAATACAAGGGCTACTTTTTATTATCATTATTAGATTTAAGATGTATGCATTTTTTTTATAAGAAAGTTGAAAACTCCTAGTCGAAGAACTTCCAACAATACTGAAAATGAACACACAGCGTGTAGGAATTGTCGGTTAATCCCAATTCGATCGTGGCAACACCGCCGGAAGTAGGATTCGCTGTTGTTTAAAAACTGTATATGGCATGGTTTTAATATAAGCGATTATATGAAAGAAGTGTATATATTAGTGGAAGTGACAAAATTGGTATCTTGGAAGGATGTTGGATCATTTTTAATTTTTAAAATTAAATATTATATTCAACATGTTACGATGAATATACAGTATGAAATTTGTCAAATATAAAGTATTCGCAAATAAAATACTATATACTCTTTCGCTTCCCCTGGATGCCATAAGTTTGGAGTTTGTAAGGATTCCATATACATATCAGGATGTATATATATATATATATTTTTATATATATATATACATATCAGGATGTATAATAAGAATTTCAATACAAATTTGACATATCTTCTTACGTTTTTCGGATATTGTCAAAAAACGGATTTTCTTAGATTTAGTTTTAATTTTTTTATTCAACAACTATTGAATCCAGACATTTACAACTTTGACATTATAAAGGCACTTTTTTGCAATAAATCTAGTAACATATTTGATTTTAAGATAACTATAATATTTACCCAGGGACCATAGCCAACTTTTGTTTTTCTTATGGGCGCCAATTTGGATTTTCATATTTTGTAGAATAATATTTTTTTGTGAATTCACGGTTGTACCACACTTATAGTTTATTGTACATTTTATATGTATAATTTAAATTTTTTGTTTATTCTAAAGAGTGCCTTGGAAACAGTTGAGTAACTCACTTATTTGACAACTCCTGGGACCCATAATTTGCTTACATATCACCCCGAAGACAGGCATCCGACGATACATATTAACTAGTTGTGATGCATTTTAAACTAACGAATGTCTTCCACTCCCAGACTAAACTCGAAATTTCACTTCATGCGCCACGCGTGTAAAACACTGATTTAAAGTGAAGTTAAAAATGCACTGAAAACCAACTTAACTTTGATATTTTTTCGTAATTGAATGTTTTCTTTCCTATTCATGCTTCTTCTTCTGATATTCGTTGTTTTCTTGTAAAAAAAACCTCAATTCTCTGTAGTCGTTCGGTCTCTGAAGACCATGATTGGTCCTTCGAGCTGTAGCTTTTGTAAAATGGTAATAAAGTTAGTAATCCTTCAGTTTAAAACTTCTGAGAACGAGTATTGTCCACTCCCAGACTAAGCATGAAGTAAAATTTCGAGTTTAGAAAAGCCCCGCGTAGAAAATTTGTCGAGGGTCGCGCAGCGACCCGAGACAAATTTTCACGGGGCTTTTCTAAACTCGAAATTTTACTTCATGCGCCACGCGTATAAACCACTGATTTACAGTAAAGTTAAAAATATATAACGCTTAGATATGATGCTGATCAATATTTACCGAGATGTAGCAAACAATGCAAGAATTACTTTTTTGTAAATAGTTTTGGAATAATAATAATAAAAGTAGAATAAATTTAATTTGTGCAACTTTTATGAGATAATCGATACTTATTATTATTATTACAAAAGATTGACAGTTATTAAAAAATGTTGACTGCTAACTGCTGTCAAAATTTTATTGACTAACAGATCTGATTTTGTATTGTGGAGGCTTCTACTTCGTTATACATGTTAATTTATTAATAAAAAACGGTTTAACTTTGTTTGTATGACACAAACAAATAAATTGTGTTATACAAACAAAGTTAAACCGTTTTTTTATTAATAACAGATATGACGTCATTGTTTCCAAGGCACTCTTTGCAAAAAAGCAAATACCATAGTTTTAAATATCAAATCTAAAATAAATTATGAGTGATGTACCACACTGAATTCAGAAAAAAATATTCTTTCAAAAATATGGAAATTCAAAATGGCGCCCATAAGAAAAACAAAAGTTGGCTATGGTCCTGCGGTAAATGTTATAGTTATCTTGAAAAAAAAATGCTACTAGATTTCTCATTCAAAAATGCCTCTATATTGTCAAAGTTATAAATGTCCAGATGCAGTAGTTTTTGAATAAAAAAATAAAAACCATTTTTCAAAAAATCAGTTTTTTGTTGATATCTCGAAAACGAAAAACGATATTTCAAAATTGTTTTCAGATTATTGTTAGGCCCTAAAGTACGCAACTTTGTCCCAATTTAACCGACTCTCTATCTCTTCAAATAACTGAAATCCCCATACATTCTGCCGAAATACGGACACCCTGTATATATATATATATATATATATATATATATATATATATATATATATATATATATATATATATATATATATATATATATATATATACATTTCGGCAGAATGTATGGGGATTTCAATTATTTGAAGAGATAGAGAGTCGGTTAAATATATATATATATATATATATATATATGGCCCGGATCAGTATTTGGATGGGTGACCGGTACCATTCGTCATTGGGATACAATTAATGACGCATCAGAGTAACGAGGGCGATTCTCTGAAGTAACAAGCTCAGTCACACACACACACAAACACACAACTCACACGGCTGAAGGACCTCGCGGTCGATGGCCAGTTAGGGAAAATCCTAACAAATACAACCACTACTACTACTTGTAATTTTTTCATGGATAACTGTTTCTTTTGTTGTAAAAAATTGAAAGTTGGTATATATATATATATATATATATATATATATACATTTCGGCAGAATGTATGGGGATTTCAATTATTTGAAGAGATAGAGAGTCGGTTAAATATATATATATATATATATATATATATATATATATATATATATATATATATATATATATATATATATATATATATATATATATATGGCCCGGATCAGTATTTGGATGGGTGACCGGTACCATTCGTCATTGGGATACAATTAATGACGCATCAGAGTAACGAGGGCGATTCTCTGAAGTAACAAGCTCAGTCACACACACACACAAACACACAACTCACACGGCTGAAGGACCTCGCGGTCGATGGCCAGTTAGGGAAAATCCTAACAAATACAACCACTACTACTACTTGTAATTTTTTCATGGATAACTGTTTCTTTTGTTGTAAAAAATTGAAAGTTGGTAAAAACTCAGTTATTTTTATAAATAAGTATGTCGAGTGATATATTAGTTTAAAGAGAAACAAATATATTTTTCTGTATTGTGGAGGCCTTTACTTCGTTATACATGTTAATTTCACAATAAAACACTTTTGTCTTTGTTTGTATAACACTTTTTTACTTTCCCCCGTATGTAATACAAAGGGAAAGTATTGTTTTCGTGAAAATTATCGAATCAAAAATTTTAGCGGAAATATCCGTTTTGAGGTCCCCTGAGTCGAATAAGACCATTTTTGAAAAATGTCAGTCTGTCTGTGTGGCTGTGTGTCTGTGTGTGAGTCTGTGTGCGCTGTACCGCAAAAACCGCTAAAGATATCGAGATGAAACTTGAAACTTTTTGTTACAATCGGAAGAACTGAAAAGCTTTTGGTGAAAATCGGAAAACCGGAAGTGGTACTTTACTCTTAGCGTTTTTCAGTTTTTTCAGATTTTTTTAATAAATGTTCATCAAACAAAAAATTCTTTCAAATAAAAGTTGTAGATAATAACAAAATGAAGATGTATTGTTCAATTACTTTTTGTCATAGCACTCTTAGTTTTTGAGATATTTAAAAAGTTGTGTGTTTTATCTAGTTATTGGTGTGTGACAGTGTATGTGTCGATACAATTGAAAAATGTTTCAAATAAAAGTTGTAGGAAATGAAAAACTAAAGATTTTTTGTAGATTCACTTTTTGTCATAGCACTCTTAGTTTTTGATATATTTAATAAATAGTGTTTTTTATCTAGTCATTGATTTGTGTCAGTGTATGTGTTGATACAATTGAAAAATGTTTCAAATAAAAGTTGTAGGTAATAAAATAATAAAGATTTTTTGTATCTTTACTTTTTGTCATAGCACTCTTAGTTTTTGAGATAATTAATAAATAATGTTCTTTTATCTAGTCATTGGTTTGTCTCAGTGTATGTGTTGATACAATTGGAAAATGTTTCAAATAAAAGTTGTAGTTATTAAAAAGTTGAAGACATTTTGAAAATAATAATACTACAAATATTTTAAAAGTGATTTAATACGCAATTTACGGGGGAAAGTACTATGATGGACACATCACCATTTTTATTGAATGTGACTGCAGTTTCAACAAATTTAGCTTGTCATTATCAAACATGGAGTAACTTAAACTAGAGGTTTTACAGGTATTTATACAGTATTATAAGTATAGGGGGTGTACATTAGGTCTACCTGGTCGTTAATTAGGGGAATGCCCGGATCAGCGCGGGCTTTGTGTATTTCTAATGATTCTAGTAAATTCATTTTACGACCTTTTCAGCATGATGGATTATAGTAAGTACATCTTTTTCAAAAGTTTGATTTTCATCTAAAAGATGTTTTGCGAAAGATGAGTTATCACTTTGTTTTAGCCGAAAATAACGCAAATGTTCCTTCAATCTTGTGTTGAAATTACGATCAGATTGGCCAATGTATGGTAAAATATGGTTATTAATTTTACAGTAAGGTTTGAATGCGACTTGCACATTATGTTTTTTTTTTTAATATTCTTAACTTAAAAACTAACATTGCCAAAATATGTTAACGATACTTAAATAATATTTTCTGATTCAAATGATTTTCCGGTGTATAAAACACTAATTCAATAATATTAAACATTTATTATACGCCGGAAAATCATTTGAGCCAGAAAATATTATATACACATCGTTAACATATTTTGGCAATGTTAGTTTTCAAGTTAAGAATATTTTCAACATAATGTACAAGTCGCATTCCAACATTACTGTAAAAATAATAACCATGTTTTTAATAGCAAAACAAAATTAGATAAATTTAATAAATCTGGAATATACAAATTAGCCTGCGGCTATCCATTGGCCAATCTGGGGGAAATTTTAACAAAAGATTGAAGGAACATTTGCGCTTTTTTCGGCTAAAACAAAGTGATAAGTCATCTTTCGCAAAACATCTTTTATATGAAAATCACACTTTTTAAAAAGATGTACTTACTATAATCCATCAAACCGAAAGGTCGTAGAATGAATTTACTAGAATCATTAGAAATACACAGAGCCCGCGCTAATCCAGGCATTCCCTTAATTAACGGCCACTTAGACCTAATGTACACTCCCCTATTTACCGCTGTCTTATAATACTGTACAAATACCTGAAAACCTCTAGTTTAAGTTAGTCCATGTTTGATAAAGACAAGCTAAATTTGTTGAAACTGCAGTCACATTCAATAAAAATGTGTTATACAAACAAAGTAAAAAGTGTTTTATTGTGAAATATCTGTTTAATGATGACGTATCCAACTATAGTTTCCATTTAAAAAATGCAAGTTTGTGTTATATCTCTAAAACTAATGTCAATTTTTTTTTTTTCAAAATTAGAAATTTTTTAAAAATAAAAAATACATCATTATAAGGAAAATTCAAAGCTCTACTAAAGTCGTTGTATACAAAAATCGATTTCCATTAAAAAATAATGCAATGACGTCACTACGCAAAGGGGTGGGGGTATAAACACTTGACAGCTATCATAAAAATTGCGCGTTTAAAAATTAAGGTCGACGTATCGGAGGATTTTGAACGCAGGTGATCGGGTATTTTTTTATTTGGAGCGTTCCACAGCCAATGTTCGCACAGTATACCAAAGAGTTTTTCATCAAAAAGATCACCTAAAATGGCCTATATAAAGATCAGATTTACAATAAGACACGTTATTTTAGGTAAAAGAAGTTTAATACTTTTAATTCGATTAGTTTTTCAATTTAGGTAATCTTTTTGATGAACAAATTTTCACTTCAGACCTCGATAAAATCCTCAATTGACCCAATATCGCAAAAATCATTTAGGTGCATATTTTCTATCACACAAGTTATTAATTTTTGTTATCAGATTCCAATTCAGAAAAAATAAGTTTGAATTTGTCGCACTGCACTGTCTAATCTAATAAGCGGCGAGTACTGTACTAGAAATTACATTACATATTGCATATAATACTTAACCTATATCCTGGAAATTATTTCACAAGTAATCTGCCATGAAAAGAATCATGAAAAAATAATAGAAATATATACAAGAACTTTTGAATTGTTCGTAATGTTTACTTAGGAGCTATAATAATGGTATTGTTTTTAATTCAAAGGCATATTTTTATTTACTATGGTATTTTCAGAAAGCTAACCAATTTTACAAAACTATAAAGAAAGTTTCTTGGTTTTGCAATAGACCATTATCACCTATGTTAAAAAAGGTTCAATTGGTTACAAGTAACTCTGAAGGCATCGAAGAAGACAAGGTAACTGAATAAATCACGTGTTCTATGTTTTAAGTGAATTATGTTTTTTAATTCTAGAATCAATATATTTCCCCTAATTCACCAATATACGATAGCGATTCAGATCCGGAATACTTTCCAGATTCAGACAGTAGCGAAAGTTATACTAACGAAAATATTAATATTCCAAATTCAAAAAATCAGGTAATATTTCTTATGTCAATCAATTGATTAGTAACAAAAGTAAACTTTTTAGACTAAACAATTTATTTTTCAGCAGCAGTTTATGTCAAATAACTCAAATTCATATACTTTTGACAAAGAAAATATCGACGTTATTCCATCAACTAGTAGTGAGAAGGTAGTTTGATTATCTCAGAATATGTAATCGTCCGATAAATAATTATGTGTTCAGTTTAAGGTGATTCAAAATATAGTAGTACATAGATTTGGACATTCGTCAAAAGGTACTGATGAGAAATTCGAAAAATGTATTGAGGTTAGTTTATCTTTATACTATTTCTTAGTATCAATGATACAATTCTGAATCAAACATTTTTAGGAAAAGATAAAAGAGGATGAAGCTTGCAACCAAGGAATAGAATTTGGAAAGGGAGACAAGGTGCAAGAAACTGCACTTAAGGGGATTATTGCAGTGTAACACGTCGATCGTGTTGGAAAGACCCACATAGTTTAGAGTAGCTCATCCGATGCCAAATTTACAGCACAAGTGGGGCGAATACAGTCAGAGAGAAAAGCGGCAGTTCGCTGTGCATTTGTGCATTGCTCCTTGGCATGAACGGATGGGGTCTCGCGTCGCGTGGAATAGACGAAAAAAAAAGCGTATAAAAAAGACGGACCGAAAGAAAGTGTCGATTCGTATTATTTAAACACGCTGATAATACATACAAGCTATGTATTGTTTTCAATTCGTTAGAAAGCGATCCTGTGTTATTTTTCGGTATTTACAAAACTGATAATTCTTATTCTTGTCATTATAACACATGCGACGCTACTTTTTAGCTACTGTATACTTACCGCTCGGCCAAACTAACCCAGTGAAGAAGGGGGGGTTTTCAAATCAAAGATTTAACAAAAAGGGCGCCACGTGATTACGGGCGGCAAGGTAGCTAAACTTAAAGGAAAATCACGAACCCAGATTTTACTAATCCATATGTTCAATTCCCCATAAGTAAAATGCATAAATGAAATATATTAAACTATTTTATTTCCTGTAGATCGAACAACACAAAAAAATATATATATATATTTCAATTTAATATATGAAAGAAACGAATTGAATTAAAAAAAAAAACTATTAATTTTAAGTAAAATATGGAATAATACCAAAAATAATTTTCGTAATTCATCCAAATTAATTACAAACCTCGGTAGATAAATATAGCTATATATACCCTTACAAAAGTCCTACAAACTCAAACCGAAATAAACATAATAAATTTAAATTCAAAGCATAAATTAAAAATATTGAATTATCTGTAATAACTTTAAAATAAACGTTTAAATATTCCTTAAACGGCAAGAATTATTTTTTTTTTCTTCAAACAGAAAAAATTATAAATTGAAATGCAAAGTATAAAGTGAAAATTAATTATTATTTTTGTAAAATCAAAGTTTTCCAATTAAATTAATATTAATGTATATATTAAACATCAACAACAACAAATAAAATAAACCGTTATGTTATTATTTATTTTTTTTTCCTCTTTAAATTCTCATTCGAACAATTTACAAAACACGTTATGCATATATACCCAAATAATTAATCGTAGAATGTATCATTAGAAGTTTTAAATTTAAAAAAAAAATCTTTATACAAAAAAAGAAAATGTACTTATCAAATTTCACTCGAGTCCAAGGGGTTGAAACCAGAATACGGACGAACAAAACGAATAAGACGGATAAGACGGACGAAGGACAGCTACGACTTCTCCCTTTCCCGAACCAGAATCACAGGACAAGTCTTCGATAAAATATTTTTCTTTCGGAACCCGGAACTAGAATCTCCCACGTGATCTCCACTGCTTATCAGCAACCACGGTCAAAATGGAATTCGAATCGAACCGGACCAAAAGTACATCAATCGAAATGTATGATTGTAAAACAACCACAATTAAAAACCTAAGAACATCCCTACGAATTAGAAATATACTGATAAGAAGAACAATGCTTACCTCTAGATGAAAGTGAGGTTTTCTAGAACGGCACGCTTTTTCTCTCCGCTTATAGCGTAGTAAATTATTATTTGCCAAATAATTCACTTTTGAAATTAAGACAAATATGAATCCCTCTGGAGGAAACCACAACGGTTTATAATTTATTAATCTTAATTTACGCGAGTTATGGTACCCCAAAAGTGCTGATCTCAACACTTTGCAGTCCTACATATAATCCACCCACGGGGATGCTCGCCAGTCTACACATCGACTCGGCTGCGGACGATTCAAAACGCGACGCAACAAATTTCATCAATTTCAATTTTAATTAATAATACAAGTATATTATAAGTTTCATTTCATTAAAGTTTGTTCTTAAAAATATAAATCTTTTTAAAAACATACAAACCGGACCCGAAACCATAACTGGCGCTGCGAACAGGATACCCGCGACGTATAAAAATCGACGGTTCGTTTTAACGATTTACGTGGAGTGTCTAAAGAACCCTAGTGACTAGAAACATTGTGAAAAGTGCATTTTGGCTTATTGGACTATGAAAGGATTATTTGCAAGTTTGTAAGTACGAATTTCTCTTAGCCCAACAATTTATGTCCGAAATCGATCGTCTTATCCAATTAGTCGAATTCCTAAATTTAAACTCAGAAGACATAATGCCTTATACAGTGAAAGATATTACGGTTGTGTACCAAGACACTATACCCGTCTTCGACGGCGATTGCAACATTCTAAATGCATACATCGCCGCATGCGACTTCTTAGTCAAAACATTTTTGGCAACTCCTGACGCCAACATACAAGCCATACAACAATTGACACACAACCAAAACGAATTGAAAATATTGGAAGAAAAACAAATTTCTCTCTCACTAAAGACTATTTCAGAATTTAATAAAACTATAAATAGCTTGAAAAGTAATCAACTGATATTAACTTCTAGAATGATGCAAATTAATCAATACCTTCAAAATGTTACGTTCTACAAACTGGAAGAGACTAAACAAATTATGATCTATGCAATCTTCAATCAGATTATATTCATGATGGATAATGTCATCGCAATTCTGACTACTTTAACGAATGCTGTTACCTTCGCTAAACTAAATATTTACCACCCCTCAATAATTGAGCCAGAAGTGTTACTTCACGAATTAGAAAAACTGCGACCATTCCTGAAGAACGAAAAATTATTAATAAACCACGAGTCGAAGGAACTAAATTTACTAGAAGATTTAATCTCTGTTAAGGCATATGTTAAACAAACTGACCTTGCATTCATCCTTACAATTCCTTTAGTAGAAATAAAACCTTTTACATATTATCAAATATTTCCATTACCGATTCCTGATAACGAAAATAATTATCATTTCATAATCCCTGATCATACTTACCTGGCTATAAACAACGAGAAATTCGTAACAATACCATCAGCTTGCAAACAAATCGGTTCTACAAGATACTTTTGCCAACATACTGTGAGTGCAAAAATCTCTAAAGACTCACCGTGTGAAGTTCAACTGCTGACCCATTCCGGGAATTACCACAGCTGTGTACATAATTATAAGAAATTGACCGCCCTATGGATCAATAAAATAGCCGAGAATCAATGGATTGTCGCAACCCCTTCACCACAGAAGATAACCAAAATCTGCAAGCAAACCGAAGAAATGGACATCATCAACGGAACCTATATGATTCAGCTAACTCCAACCTGCTCAATCAGGCTGCCCGACATTACGATCACAAGTTACGAGGAAGAAGATATCGTAAAAATACCTTCTATACCCCAACTGGACTTCTCATCGAAGACCTCTAAACCCACAAAATGGAATTTAGAGTTCGGACAAATAAAACAAATTCACGAAGACATTCTTGGCCAAATCAGCTACGACATGAAGAAACTCCAAGAAGATCTACACCAAATGAAGAATCCTAGAGTTCAAGATAGATCACTATCAATATGGACGTTATTACTATATATTACTTTATTTTGTATAATAATAATATTTACTTTAAGATACTATTTGCGTCGCAGAAATGCAAGATCCAAGTCTCCTAGTAAACAGGAAGACATTAGAGAAACTTCCGAGAACCAACCCTGGGTTCCCTAAAGCATCACCAGGATATGTTCTCCTCTTGGGCCGGAGGAGTTATGGTACCCCAAAAGTGCTGATCTCAACACTTTGCAGTCCTACATATAATCCACCCACGGGGATGCTCGCCAGTCTACACATCGACTCGGCTGCGGACGATTCAAAACGCGACGCAACAAATTTCATCAATTTCAATTTTAATTAATAATACAAGTATATTATAAGTTTCATTTCATTAAAGTTTGTTCTTAAAAATATAAATCTTTTTAAAAACATACAAACCGGACCCGAAACCATAACTCGCGTGTCGAACTGGACGTGTGAAAGGTATACGCCTGAAGAGTTAAAAATGGACGGGACAGAGCGCAGTGTAAAAACTCCTCCGCGACACCGAATACAATAGAACAAAATCAATCGCAAAAATTCCAATATTTAAATTTAAATGCGAAAATAAAATTGCCTATGTAAATTCCTTAGAATTAGAATAAATTGAATATTAATTATTCGTTTTACCAAAAATTAACGTAACATATTTCCCCTCTTTCCCGGTAAAGAAAATTTGCTAAAAATTTTCTTACAAACAGAAGAAAACTAAAACAAAAATAACCAACACGACCTTTAACACAGTCTATAGCATTAACAAAATTATCTAATCATCAATAGGCATTGACTTTAAATCTTTTGCGTGCCAACAGCCTCGTAACCGACCATCATCTTTATTTTTTAATTCATAAGTCCACGGAGATAACTTTTTGTGGATTAAAAACGGACCAATAAACTTGGGTGCTAACTTCGCATTGAAATATTTAGTAGCATTTCAGAGAACAAAATTTCTTCTCCAGACCTCTTGACCAACCGAAAACTGTACTGAACGTCGTCGTAAATTATAATGACGTTTTCCTTTATCGACAGCCTTCAACAACTTTACTTTAACATCTGAATACAAGTTTTGAAGTTCTTGTGAGCGAATTATAGGATCAAATTTCTTAACATCTACATTAGGTATTTTGCAAGGTTCTCCAGATTAGGTAATTTCTCTGCCAAAGTTAATGAACGTATACAACAAGTTACTTTTTGCAAAACTTTATCCCAAACCCTTTGATTATCTGTTACGTAAGAAGCTAACATAGTTTTAATAACGCGATTTACACGCTCAGTAGGGTTTGCTTGTGGGTGATACTTAGCTGTGTAACATATTGTAATGTCGTATGACTTAGCCAAATTATTAAACTCTCGAAACCTGAATTGTACTCCGTTATCGACTATAACTTTAGATGGTGCTTCAAACATTAAGATAATATGATCTTCAACACATTTTGTTATTGCAGAACCAGTAGCAGTTCTCAAAGGAAATATAACACAAAAGTTGCTGAAAGTATCGCAAACAACTAATATGAAAACATAGCCACTAGACGACCTTGGTAGTGGACCCATCAAATCCATACTAATCACTTGCCAAGGACGTTCTACATCAACACGGCTAACCATATGTCCAATCGGAGCTTTTTGCTCTGGTTTGTAACCAATACAAATTTTACATTTTGAAATATACTTAGCAATATCGTACCGCATTTTAGGCCAATAATAATGATTTGACATTCTGTGAAAAGTTTTATACACGCCGGTATGTCCAGAAGTAGGATTATCATGATGTAATTTAATTAAGGAAACTCTTTGATTTTTAGGAACTACTAATTTCCAACAATCTGAATCCGATAATAGCAATGAAAGATTTGATTTTACATATTTAAATATTCTATCACCCTCAACGCGATAATTTGAATATTTCTTAGCATTAGCAATCACTTTATTTTTAAATTTAATATACCAGTCGTCATCGACAATAAAATTCTCAGAAATAACTTCAACTTTAGGCACAGCACGGGATAAAAAGTCAGGGACAATATTTTCCTTTCCCTTACGGTGAATAATGTCGAAATCATATTGCTGTAACCTCAAACTCCATCTAGCTAATCTACCTGAAGGACTCTGTAATCTATTTAACCAGATTAATGAATAATGGTCTGTAATAACGGTAAAATGTGTCCCTTCAATGTATGGGCGAAATTTTTCTATTGCCCAGAGAGCAGCTAAACATTCTTTTTCAGTTGTGGAATAATTTTTTTCTGACTTTTCTGACTAATCACGTGCTCGCCATCAGAATGAATTTGCGTGAGAACAGCACCGAGACCATATTCACTGGCATCAGTCTGTACTACGAACTTTAAATTAAAATCAGGACAAGACAGTATTGGTGCCTTCACTAAACAATCTCTGATATTGATAAACGCATTATGACATTCCCCAGACCATAAAAACTTGACATGTTTCTTAGTTAAATTAGTAATCGGGTTAATAATAGAAGAAAAGTTTGGTATGAATCGTCTATACCAGCTAGCCATACCAATAAAACGACGTACTTCACTAACACAAGAAGGAATAGATAGATCAAGGATAGCTGCTACTTTATCAGGATCAACTAATAACCCATTTCTGTTTACCACATACCCTAAGTATTTTAATTCCTGGCGACAAAAATGACACTTATCCCTTCGCAAAGTAAGTCCTGCTTCATTTAATCGAAATAGAACTTTTCGCAATACCTCCAGATGTTTCTCTACAGTGGGAGTTACGATAATTATATCATCTAGATAAGCAAAGCAAAAAGGTTCTAAGTCGGGACCTATTATTCTATCTATCAATCGCTGAAACGTTGCTGGTGAATTGTGCAGACCAAAAGGCATTCTTTTAAATTGAAAAAGACCTCTATTCGGAACTGTGAACGCAGTTATCGGACGAGATTCCTCTTTTACAGGTATTTGCCGATCGAATATCTAAACTACTCAAAACTCTAGCATCACGAAGCCTATCTAAAATCTGTGAAATGTATGGGAGAGGATATGCATCTTTTTCAGTAACGCTGTTTACTTTTCGATAGTCAACACAAAATCTATAACTATTATCCTTTTTCCTAACTAAAACTACCGGTGAAGACCATGGAGATTTAGATGGTTCCACAATATCATTCTCTAGCATAAAATCTAACTCTTCATTAACAACTTTTTGTAGGGTTGGAGAAAGAGGATAATGTCGCTGTTTAATCGGATCAGCATTGGATTTAATTACGTGCCACTAATGTGGTACATCCTAAAGAATTATTAACGATTCTATCAAAATTACTATCTAATAACGAATTAAGTTCTTTGACTTGCTCAGCAGAAAAATCAGAAATAGTATTAATTGTATTAACTATTTCGTTACCTATACCGAATTTCCATGAATTATCCCTTAAATTAGGTACAATCCCTACGCGCTTCCAAAAATCTACGCCTAAAATTAAACATTGTGAAATCGAAGGAATAATTAAAACTTCTAACACAACAGTAGAACCTACTACACAAATTGGTAAATTAACCATTCATAAAATTTTACAAGACTCTCCATTAGCAACTGTACAATGTAACAAACTAGTACTATGAATTGTTAAATTAAGTGGTTCTAAAATTTTCCAACCTTCTCCTCCTATGATCGCTCTAGAAGCTCCAGAATCTAACAAAGCTAATAATGATTTTCCAAATACTGTGACATTTAAAAATGGACGTTCATCATCACGAACATTTGTTAAAATAAAATCAAGACAAAATTTCATCTGATCACTTAAACCAGAAAATGACGTTGCCGAGATTAAATTATTAGAGCTCACCACTCGGTTAGATGTCTCTAATTCCCGTTTCCCAATTGATTTTTACGATTACAGTTAGGGCAGTTTAATTTTGTAAAACCATTTTTCCCGCAATTATAACAATAAAGTTTATTTTTATTTTTATCAGGGCAATCTTTCTTTAAGTGTCCAGTCTTCTGACAATTCCAACACGTTTTGTTACTAGGTGACTTGTGTTTAATATTAACTGAGTTACATTTAGTACTCTCTGTATGAATGTAAGCTAAGTCCGGTTCTAATACAACTGATCGTTTCGGTGGGGGTGTATAAGTTTGAATTAAATTTTGACTAGACTCAATTTTCTACCTAACCTCAACAATTCTGCAATTGATGTAATATCCACTAGACTTAAATGCATTTGGTAAGAAGGTAACAAATTTTTCAACAAAATTTTTAATTGTGTACATTCCGGTATTTGAACAGAAAGACGGCTAAATAAGTTTTGCATGACTGAAATGAATATTCCGATAGATTCAGTTGGTCCTTGGGTACGCAATTTAATTTCATCAAATAATTGTTCGTCATAGAACGGAGGTTGAAACTCTTCACGCAATCCGGTTACTAACTCGTTCCAATTTACAAATGACTTTCTATTCGCCCTATACCATATAAGAGCTTTACCCACAAATAAATCTATAGCTGACATAAAAAGATTACTTAATGGTAAATTTCGTGCTATTCTAAGTTCTTCAACTCTTTCAAGAAATGCATTTAAACTCATTTCTTTTGATTCCCCAAAAAAAGTTAATCCCCATTGACGAACTGGTACAGCTTTACTTGTACATGTCTCATTTTCATTTTCATTATCGGAAGTGTCAGAAGACGAAGATTGAACTGATAAAATATTCGGTAGGTTAATATTAATGGATGACATATTTAAAACAGAACTATTGTTTACAGTTGAATTTAATTTAAATTGCTTAACTTTACTTTTTAAATCAGAACTACAAGTAACAATTTTAACTACAAAGTTTGAACGTTTCGATTTCTCTTCACTATTACTAGGTTTAGATCTGTTTACTCTATTAAAAATATGAGCTAACTTTGAAGATATTTTTAAATATAAAGGTAATTTATCTGAATCTGAAAAATCATTTAGAAGATTTTGAATTTCAGTAATTTTTCCGGAAATTTCATCCTCTTCATCTATAAATTTAAATGGATAGGTTGGTTTTACAAAACTTGGACATTTCTCCAACTTTAGTAAATTACGTAACGTTTTACGTTGAGATTCAACAGTCAATTGTTCGGTTACGCCTCTAATTGCTAATTCGTAATTAAGTTCATCTGGAACCAATCTATTTACTTGAAATTTTGAATCCATTTTGTCCTAATTCTAATCGAACCCACGTAAAATATGAACTATACCAAAAAAAAAAATATTAAAATAATTATCGACAAAAAGTACAACTACAAAAAAAACTCGGATACTCCCGCGTCCGTCTGAAGATTTCTTTAGCAACCCCTTATAAAACTAATTTCAAACAAAAGTATCCTAATACAAAGTAAAAGAACCTTTCGAAAATATTTTCAAAAAAAAATAATCATCAAAGACAAAAAAAATATGCTTATCTTGAAGAAAAGGGGCCCCACGTTGGGCGCCAAAATATGCGACGCTACTTTTTAGCTACTGTATACTTACCGCTCGGCCAAACTAACCCAGTGAAGAAGGGGGGGTTTTCAAATCAAAGATTTAACAAAAAGGGCGCCACGTGATTACGGGCGGCAAGGTAGCTAAACTTAAAGGAAAATCACGAACCCAGATTTTACTAATACATATGTTCAATTCCCCATAAGTAAAATGCATAAATGAAATATATTAAACTATTTTATTTCCTGTAGATCGAACAACACAAAAAAAAATATATATATATATATTTCAATTTAATATATATGCGAGAGCTTTCAGATCCTGTAGGCGTATTACCATTTACTTCCTGAATTTTAATACAAAATGATGTTTGGCATATAATATACCGCTTCCAACAAATATTTCGGCGTTGTAATTACTTTATTTATGTTCATAGACACTGGCTATTAGAAACATGATGCTTAGAAGACAGTAGCGTAACTGACAATTGTGTTTTCACTCCTAGCTAATTTAAATCGTTATAACTCAAGAACTTACCGCACGATTTAAAAAACTCTTTTGGCACTGTAATTACTGTACTAATGTTTATAAACACTGGCAACGAGATAGCTTGCGCTAGTAAGACAGTAGCGTAACTGACGATTGTTTTTGATAATTGAAATCGTTATAACTCGGAAACTAACCGCACGATTTCAAATTTTTGTTTGGCATTGTAATTGCTATACTGAAGTCTATAAACACTAACAACGACATAGCTAGTAATATTAAAGGATAAATTAAAATCACTTGGTTTGTTTCACTATTTGTTTCTATTTACTCGACTAGTTCAAAGTTCACTCCTGATAATGCCATAAAAAGCGAAACTAGTCAAGTAAATAGAAACAAATAGTGAAACAAACCAAGTGTTTTTAATTTATCCTTTATTATTATTTCAAAATGTTTCACCAAGTGATAAATGAGAAAGTTATTCAAGAGATAGCTAGTGCTAGCAAGACAGTGGCGTACCTCACGGTTGTTTTTTTTTACTACGTGATAACTTAAATCGTTATTACTCGGTGGAAAGCACTCGTTGGGAGTTTCAAACTGAACGCTTTTCAAAAACAATGAATGCCTGAAAATTTACCTAGTACACATCGGGTTATGTATGTATCTAATCAAAACATGGGTATCTTTTCGATGCTACAAAATTGTGATTAAGCTCCTTTTGTTGCTATTCAATTGACTTTATTTTCATTCTAACACAATCTATCTCAATATCCTAATTCTACAATATACAGGGAGTTTTTTTTAAAGTATACGTATTCCAGATTCACTTTATTTTCTTTAAATCTTTAGATATATGTTAATTTTACAGGAATTCAATTTGAAGCTTTAAGCGAGTGTATTTCCACTCCCAGGCTAAGCAGGAAGTAAAATTTCGAGTTTTGAAAAGCCCCGGGGGCTTTTCTAAACTCGAAATTTTACTTAATGCGCCACGCGTATAGAACACTAAAATTTTGTTAAATTTATGTATATTTGAACCTTACTTGAAATCAGCGTTTTATACGCGTGGCGCATGAAGTAAAATTTCGAGTTTAGAAAAGCCCAGAAAATTTGTCTCGGGTCGCTGCGCGACCCTCGACAAATTTTCACGGGGCTTTTCTAAACTCGAAATTTTACTTCATGCTTAGTCTGGGAGTGGAAAACACTCGTTTAAAGCCTTAAATTGAACTTTTTTTTAAAAACAAGGGTGGCGCTAGCTTTTAAATTGGTAGCGCTAGCTGGCGCTAGCTCTGAGGAATCCGAATACTGTAAGAAAACTTGAAAAATCCAAACTCGGGGGGCTAGCATCAACCTAGCCCCCCGAATGTTCAAACCCCCGTAACTTTCTTGTCTAAACGGCGCTAGCTCTAATTTTTGTGGCGCTAGCTAGCGCTAGCTAAGGCCCGTCTAGCGCAGCAGTTATTTTTTAAAAAGTCGAACTTCGGGGGCTAACCGCCGGTTGCACCATATCATCTTAAGATACATCTTATACAAGACTGTCTTACAGTCAAGCTGAACTTACGATTTAATTGTGTTGCAACAACATGACAGATCTCTTGCCTTAGCCAAGTAAGTGCTTGAGCTGGCAACTATTGGCAACGTCGCAAAAAATCGCGAGCATAACCTCACTCCCATAACCTTCGCAGTAGTAAACATGAAAGAATAAAGTAGTAAATAAGTATTAAAACGTTAAAGAAACACTGAAAATGTCGCGAATAAACTATTCGGCGATGGAAAAGGAAGTGTTGATAGAGTTGTTGGATAAATATAAAAATATCATAGAAAATAAAGAGACAAATGCGGTAAGTTCAATATAAAATTTTGCATGCTAAAAAGTAAATAAAGAACTCATTTTTTGTCTTATTAAAGGTCAGCAATATTGAAAAGGTGGAAATATGGAAGACAATTTCCAGTGAATTCAATGCAAGAGGCCTCCCATATAGCACACTTCGTCCATAGTACGTACACGATTCGTCCGTATTACGTACATTCGTCCACGGACGTAATACGGACGTACTATGGACGTACATTTGTGTACGTACATAGTACGTACACTAATGTACGTCCATAGTACGTACATCTCTGTACGTACATCAATGTACGTCCATAGTACGTACATAAATGGACGAATATAAAATGTAACTCATTATATTTCTATATAAACAAATTAAATGATTCATTTATCGTGCTTATAACATAATACGAAGTGTTGTTATGTTATTAGATATTTATATAAATAAAAAGGTAAGTATCATATTTCATATTTAATTATTTATATATATTTTACCCATTATAAGAATTATTATTATTTATACAATGAAATAATTGAATTTAATAATTTATTAAAAAAATAATCAGAAGTTACACCGAGCCATCTTTCTTTATTTATGTTGATATACCAATTAATACTATAAAAAATACGCATTTCCGCGTTATAAAATTAAATAACGCGCTAGAAAAAAAGCAAAAGCAAGACGAACCGTCGCGCCGTCGCACTCCTTCAATCTTACGCAGCTTGCGTGTATTGTGTGTTTACATCCATTTTTGATGCCATTACCGTTTTCTCGTCACGGAACTCGTGTTGCAGTTTTGTTGTCATAGTTATTTTGTTGTTGTCATAGTTTGGTTGTTGTCATAGTTGTTCTGCTTAAGGTAAGTCAATTTGACTAACATATATATTTATCGCATTTATCCACTATAGTGAATAAATGCGTCCACATTTCGTTTATCTAACACCGGTAACCTAAACACGTGTTGTACCGGCATATTGAAATCCGCAAATTGTGCACTAAAACCCCGTTGCGTTTTGTTAAAATGTTAAGTTTTTTCAAACAGCATAATCGTTGATTATATTTACATTGAGCGCGTCTACCTGCCGGTACCTGCCGCTACCTGTTGAGTGCTACAGGTGTTAGAGCGGGCATTTTGAATTATGGTGATCCTTTACGTTTTTAACCAATGCATTTTAATTTGATTCAATGATATTGCACAATTTTATTCAGAAATGGATATACTGTTTATGAACAAAATAAAATGTATGAATGTAATTTTTTTACAAAATGCACCAAATCAAAGATGGTTATTATTTAATTTGAAAATGTATACAATAATAAAATACTTAAATCCTAAATTAAAATTAAATTCGTATTTATTTTCACAATAAAATAAATATCCACAATTGTTGATTTTTTAAATTAATAATTCTAAAGAATCACTATACAGGGTGTCCTGGTTAACCAGGCCCTGCAAGGGTATCTCCCAACTGTAAGAGATAGAGAATTGGTTATATGGGGAAAATGTGCCGGCCAATTAGTACTAATAATATTTGGTATAAAACTAAAATAAAAAAATTACTTAATAATGTCAAAATCTTATCCTTCTATCATCAACAATAACTAAGATATTAAGAAAAATAAAACATCGTCAGAATCGGTTTTTTCAGAGTAGACTAAACGTTTTTGTTAGTTTTCTACCGGATACTAATACTACTAATTGTCCTGCATATTTTCTTCCATTTAACCATTTTTCTAGATCGCTTAGAAGGTACCCATGCAGATACCCATACTTAATAAGGACACCCAGTTAAGCTATTTGATGTACTATATATAGTTTTGTTTTACTAGGTTAGTTATCTGCTGCCACTCGAAATATTGACCTGGGATTTGAGTCATTACTGATCAGTCCTATTACATTTCATTTAATTATACATAGAAATTTTAAACTAACGGTATTGAACTTAACATTTAGTTATTTATAATAGTTTATTTTTATTTTCCTGTAATTGCTTCAGTATGCCAAAACATAAATTATCTCGCAAACTCTATAGGAGTGCACAAAAATCATCAGATGCTACTCTGAGGGCTATAAAGTTGGACATTTCTAAAGATGCAAATAAGTCAATAGAATCAACAAATATTTTAAATAGTTATAGTGATATTAAGAACTCAACAAGCAATGAAGAGATATTAATAAAATTGCCTTCATATGAAGATTGCTCAGATTCAATTTCAAGTAGTAATTCTACTTTTGATAATAGTTTTAAAATAAACGAATCGGCAAATGAACGAACTATTTTCAATACGACCAACAATCCATCTTTAAAAACAGCCTTAGCAGATTGGGCCGTAAAATTCCAAATTCCACATGTTGCATTAAATGATTTATTAAGATTGTTACAACCCTTTGACAATAGTTTACCATTAGATTCAAGAACATTATTAAAAACTCCAAGGCATTGTGAATTGCAAGTTGTACATCCTGGACATTACTATCATTTTGGAATGTTTCAGGCTGTAGAAAAATTGCTAGATAAATACCCAATAAATATTAATATGAATAATATTAGTATTTGTGTTAATATTGATGGCCTCCCTTTATCAAAAAGCTCAAGTAGTCAACTGTATCCAATATTATGTAGTTTGTATGAAAATTCTTCAGTAGTTGAATTAATAGGATTGTATCATGGGCTTGAAAAACCTAAAGATGCAAATATTTTTTTAAAACATTTTATTGATGAGATTGTCTTTCTCACAAAGAACGGTTTTAAGTATAAAGACAGTATTTATCAATTTAAAATTAAAGCATTTATCTGTGATGTCCCAGCAAAGTCATTTATTACTTTTACAAAGGGTCATACTGGCTATAATTCTTGTTCGAAATGTGAAATTGAGGGAACATTTATTAATAACCGAATTTGTTTTTCTGAAACTGAAAATTTAAGGAGTCGCAATGATATTGAATTTAGACGAAAAAAGGACGACGATCACCACAATGGAACATCAATACTTGAAAATATACCTAATTTTTATATGGTTCACGATATTCCATTAGATTATATGCATCTGATATGCTTAGGTGTTGTTAGAAAATTAATTTATTTATGGTTGTTCGGCAAAACTTCTACAAAACTATCATTTAATCAAGTAAATGAAACTTCAAATTTATTATTGGAACAAAAAAAATATATACCCTGTGAGTTTGTTAGAAAGCCAAGATCATTAGATGAAGTTAAACGTTTTAAAGCAACCGAATTTAGACAATTTTTATTTTATACAGGACCAGTTGTTTTAAAATCAATCCTATCTCAAGATCGGTATTTAAATTTTTTAAGTCTTCATATCGGTGTCACCATTTTGTCAAGTGAAAAATATTTATATCATCTAGGTAGTTATGCACACCATTTATTAAAATATTTCATTGAGACATTCACAATTCTCTATGGTAAAGAACATGTTTCACATAATATACATAATTTAATACATCTTTTTGAAGACTGTAAAAAATTTGGAATTTTACAAAGATTTTCAGCTTTTCCGTTTGAAAATTACTTACAATCATTAAAATCATTAGTACGCAAAGGTGATAAACCATTATTACAAATTATAAAGCGAAAAATTGAGCTTGATAATAGTCAGTATAATAATGTGAAATCTGCCGACCATCTGCCTATACTAAAAGTTCAATATAATGGTGGACCACTTTTGCATTCTATGGTTTTGGTGGAACAATATAAGGAATTGCATTTCTTACACTTTACACTAAAACTCGATGAAGCTAATAGCTGTTGTGGATTAGTTGATGGTAGTATAGTGTGTATTGAAAATTTTGTAACCAATCAAGTTGGAAGTTACATTATTGGTCGTAAATTTAAATTAAAAACAGATTTTTATTGTAAGCCATGCCCATCATCATCGTTGAACATTTATATTGTGGCAGATTTGGATTATTTAGAAATGTGGAGTAAACATGACATATCATTTAAATATGTTAAATTGAAATTTGGAAGCCAATTAGTTGTAATTCCTCTTTTGCATACAAGGTCATAGACAAAAACAGAGGAGACGGTCTTAAACATTTGGGTTTTTAACACACTATATAAAATAAAAATTTGTAATGACAATTTATTAATATTTAAGTTAACATTAGAGTAATTTGCAAAACAGGAATAAAAAATATCTTTTGTTCACTAAAGAATAATATGGAAAATAAAGGCTGGTCAGTAGTCAAATTTCCTGAGGAGGATGCTGTGTCCGTTGTACCAACTTCGTGGCTGGATAATGACAACTGCTATTGGCCACCTTATAGCAATAGCTTAGTAATGGTTGCTATTGAAAATCATGAGGTCCCTAACAAGGCGACATGGACAAAATTCGCATGCACTGGATTCCGAAATAATGTATTTGGTAATATTTTAATGATTTTAGTGTGTTATGTAATACTATCATCTCAAAACATTCTCAATGTAATTTACTATTTAAATTATACTAAAATTAATTAATTAATACATCACCTTAGCACTCAAAACATTATATGAGGCAATAATGTAATATAAAAAAAATACAGACATTCACATTGACCATGTTCAGTTTTACATAAAATTCTCTGTATGCTTATAATTGACTATTTTTTTGCAGACACTTTCCAAGAGGCCAATAAAAAATGCAAGAAAGCAGTTATTTGTTCCGACTTGGAATCGGATAATATTTGTGATTATTCATCAAAAAAAAGAAAAATTTTCAGGAAGAGATTAAGCTTAAGTGCTTCATCCTCGGAATATGAAGAAGTATCAATGCTTCCAGATCCTCCTCAGATGCAAGGAAATAAAAGTATGTTGTTTAAATCTGTATAAATTATATATATATATATATATATATATATATATATATATATATATATATATATATTTATTTAAACTATTTTAAATTAGACTCTTCTTCATCATCACAGTGCAATTCTATAGAAGGATCTTACCAGTCGGATGGCAACAATCCAAGTGATTTAAAAATAATCACTAGTAAGTTTACAACCAGATTGTTAAATTAAATATGATTAAATGGTGTATTACTTTTTAGAATACTTGGAGCAAATAATAAAAAAACAAAACATTATACAGTCAATGATGGTTGACATGAACACCAGGTTGATAACCCTAGAGAACAGGGGAAATACTACAAATGTTGTTGCTGCACCTGAGGAACATAATACAATTTTTGAGGAAATAAATTATTTCCCAATAAATAGTTATGATGCTCTACAAGTGTTTGAACAATTTTTATCAAATCAAGAAAATATGCAGAGAGCAGTATGTATCTTTTTATTAGTCAATAAACAATTGCACTTTATGGAATATAGTAGCACATGTGTCTGATAAATATTTCATTCATGGATATATCCATCCATATTATTTTATAAACTAATATTATTTCCAAATGCTTTTTTTAACTTCTTATGTTCTTTAAATATATATAATAATGATTTTTTTATCTTTTTAGGTCAGAGACATATCTTCATTTGGGGGAAGCAATATTTACGAGTTTATCTACAGATCTGCTCAAAAATTAATTACAAATAAGTTTTGTGGGCAAGAATTTAGTTTTTTAGGAAAGAGAAAGAAGAGGCCATTCTGTAATTTAAAATTGAATGAATTATTCATAAGTATGTATCTTATATTTTTTTATAACAATCTATTAATTAATATATCTATATTAATTGTTTACAGAATCATCAATGAAATTATTCGCGAAGACCACGGAGAAAGAGGTCGAAATGAGTATAAACAAGTGGTTGAAAAGATGCTCTGAACGATCAAAAAATGAAGTTAATTCGACTAGTTAGTCAAATAGTTTTATGAGTTTACTATCTAATAAATATATTTTTTCCAAATTAAAGTATCTTTTTATTTGTTCCTTCATCAAAATATGCAAATTCTGAGCATCTGCTTATACTAAAAATTAAATATTAATGGGTCATTTTACTATTTAATTATTTATTTTTTCTCTTAAGTTTTATTTTTATTATCTTGTTACCTACCATTCCACTAAAGTAATGAGCAATATGCTGATGATTAACTAATTAAAAATAATCGTATAATTATATCAATAATATTTATGAAATTACAATAATATTTAAATTTTTTACCTACATATTTATTTATATGAAAAGTTTTATGTACTATATTGTAGAAAATAAATTTGTATCATTGAAAGTAAAATAGACCACATATTACTCTCTGTTGAACCCAATTAGCGTACACCTTATCTATATCCATTTAAATTAATGTCGAAACCACATAAGGTGTACACTAATTTCATTCATGGGACAGTAATTAATAGGTGGGCTATTTTTCTTTTAATGATGCCAACTATAATATAATATATGTATAATTATAATATAAAATAAATAAATGTGTAGATAACAAAATTCAAATATTAATTGTAATTTCAAAATTATTAATATAATTATTTCATTTTCACGTTCCACGAATGGACATATATGTACGTCCCATGTACGTACATGTACGTCCCATGTACGTACATGGCATACGTCCCATGTACGTACACGGGTGTACGTCCTATGTACGTACAATGTTGTGTCAAACGGACGTACTATGTACGTACATAGTACGAACACGGACGAATCTGTACGTACATACGACGAACGCGTGGACGAATCGGTACGTCCATAGTACGTACATAGGACGTACTTGTGCTACTAGGGCTAGGACAATACAGAGAGGCCACCAGCTTAAGAAAACAGTGGAGCAACTATAAGCAAAAACTGCGTAAAGCTGTTGCACAAGAACGTCAGAATTTATATGCCACTGGTGGAGGGCCCCCATTGACATCGACTTGTACGCCAAGTCAAGATGATGCAATTATATTGACAATTATGAATGGTGAATCAACGTTTGGAATGAGCAATCCGTTTGATAACGATGAAGTAGAATCTGGTACGTATTTAAATTATAGATCTGTGTAGGCCAAAAAAGTGCACATTGCTAATGGTAACCATTAAATGGTTAGCAATCTATTTTATAATAGTCATAAATTTAAAGTTTTGTATTATATTATTAACAAAAGCACATATTTTGTTTTAAAAATGTCACATTTTGAAATACATGTATTTATGTGCCTGATGAAGCCACTGTGTTCACGAAACAACAATTAGGCCGGCCGCTCATTGGGTACGTTTTCATATAAAATTTAGTCTTACGAATACGCACTAACATTCCCGATCTACAAAGTACTTTGGCAGCTCTCGGACTGCGTACAAATGAGTCACATGACAATAAATGTGACGACACTATTAGTTGACTTCATTTTGTTTAAATGTTAATTTTTAAAATTTGCTTCACTAGAGAAACAATGCATCGGTTTCAACAAACTCGAATGGACAAATGACTTAATTATACTACTATTGTGGAAAAAAACAAATTATGTTTTTGTTAATGATTAATATGGATTTTTACAGTATACACAACCACTTTTTAATTTTGAAATTTAATGCCTTTAGACATTCAGGAAGAAATGGGCGTAGATAACGAAGAAAACCAAAAAGAAAACGTAGACAACGTAGACGACACCATTGTAACCAGCAAAGAAACAAATGTGATTAAAAAGGAAACAAGGGTAACTAATAAAGAAGCAAATGCTACAAAATGGTCTGCTAGACGTAGACCACGATTAACCGACATGACTAATATCGAAAAGGCTAAGATTGAAGTATTAAATGCCCAGCGAGACGTTTATCTACTGGAAATTAAACATAAAGAAGAAATGTTTAAATTGGAATATGAACATAAACAAAAATGTTTCAAAATTGAAGAGGAAGAGGAAATGTCCCAGTGCAATAGATTAGCAAATTAATATTTGTGAAACGTTATAACCACCAAAGAAGATTATGTTACGTTACAAGCACTAAAACATATTTATTATTGAATTTTTTAAATTTATTTATGAATTAGATCGAGCATTTTTTTTAATTATTAGAAAGCATTAGGATTCCATTTGTGAAAAATATGTGCAACTGTGATTAAAACTATATTCTACAATAGTGGTTTGAATTTGTTTTTAGGTACTATATATGTGTTATATTGTGTGTATTATATCATTGTGTACTGCCAAGCAGTATAAACACTAGAAATATTTTTATTGATTTTTTTATATCAATTGTGTGAAGGGCCTTATTATGATTTACATATTGAAGGTAAAAATAAAAAATAACAAAACAGTTGTTAATACAAGATAAATTTATGAAAATCAAAATTATGCATATAGCTATAAAATATTAAAATAATGTTCAACGTAGAAGTTCCTATAATTTAAACCATGCAAATTTAGCGGAGGATTTGGAATTTCACCAGCAACAATGGCTTGCTGAAGTTCATGCTGCATGACTGTTTGTTCTTCAGGAGGTTCGGGCTCACCATTTAATCTTGCTATATTGTGTAGAACGGCTGTACTGACAATTATTGGCAACACATTTTGGAGCTGCATTCGACAACCATAAGCCATTATAGGAAATCTTCGTTTCCATATTCCAAAAAGATTTTCAATTTTGGTTCTTGTTCTAATATGGCTATGGTTGTAAATTTGTTGTCCCCTTGTTACGGCATTTATAAACGGAGTTAATAAGTACTTTCTATTCATGTATGCACTGTCACCTAAAAGTTTATAAACACTTACACTAATTACAAACTAATTACACTATAAACAAAAAGAATCAACTTTCTGTAATATATACCTAGAAAAATACTATCACCAAATTCACCATTTTCAAAACGATATTTTATTCTTGAATTATTGAAAATTGTAACATCATGAGTTGATCCAGGCCAACGAGCAACTATATCTTGGAACAAATAATCAGCGCTTCCGATAACCTGAACATTGACAGAGAAAAATCCCTTTCGGTTTCTAAAAACTTCAGCATTTTCTCCTCCTGGCGATAAAACTCTTACATGTGTTCCGTCTATGGCTCCAATAACTTTCGGAAATCTTTCTATTTCAAAAAACATATTTTGAGCATTTCGGATTTCTATTAGATTTCTTGGCATGTATATATACTCAGGAGCCAATGCAGCAATTTTTCTGGTTACTTTCCCCACTGTTCTACAAATGGTTGCTTTATCTGCATTTACAAAATCACCAATGCTCAATAAATGACCACCTGTAGCATAAGCTCTTAAGGCAATTAATAATTGATTTATAGGAGAAAGCGAATTGTTCCTATAAAAATAAGAAAACATTTTCTTATACATCAAAATGTAAATATTATGTAAATCTACAGTTTACCAATGTAGACTGTAGATTAGATGCTGTAATTATTTCGATATGTGTAGCATACCTATTTGTATGATGTACTTACCTATTTGTATGATATTCAAGTTCGGGCTCCAATCTTTCCAATAATGTCAAAACTGTTGGCTTTTGCAATCGAAAGCGAGTAAAAAATTCATTATCAGATAACGAATGAAAATAATTTTGTCGGTCGTATATACGTCGAGGGAGGTTTAAATTATTAATATCGTCCACTAAATTTACATCATCTACAATATCAACATCATTTATTAAATTCATTTTATATTAAATTCTTTCTTTTTATAAAAAAACAATAAAAAAATTCTTTATTGAACTATTTGAAGGTTATAATTTTGGCAACTCCAATCTTAAGCTCTAAAAATCGGCAACTTAAGAAATGGAACGTTATTGATCGTCTTAAGACGCTGAATTTGCTTGGTGCAACGATATTGCTTTCTTAAGTTCGACTTAATCTACATCTCAGGTTGTTTTTTCAAGACAGACTTAATATTACTTCATGCAACAATGTAAGCTTAAGTTAAGGCACATCTCATGCTTAAGATCCAAATCGGTGCTAAGATTCATTGGTGCAACCGGCGGTAAGTTGAATAGAGGATTGCAATAACATTTAATTACAATTCATTTATTCCTTATTTACTTACTATCAAAATATGACTCATCATAAATCAGCCAAATTTGAAAAAAAATATATTGGGCTCGGTGCAATGTTGAGCAAGAAGCTTGTTATTTGAAATGCATTATAATAACTACCTTATTATTATTATAGTTCTATTTTTTCTAAAATAATTAACGATGAATAAGCACGCAGTTAAACCCTACATTTTTTTAAACATTTGTCAAACAAATATTACCTGTGCTCAGTAAAAAATAGTTGATTTGTAACATTAATCTACGACAACGCCATATTGGTGTTATTCTTACTATTCTTATAGTTTTGATATCATTGATTCGTTGATGAAGTCGCAGTTGGTTCAAATAGGTCCGATTGCTAGAAACTTTACAATTTACTTTAATAGTTTTATTGCGAGAAGTTTAATGGCATTTAACAACTGCTTTAACAACGAAAGATTTAAGACGAAATAATGATTTGAACAAGACTGATTGTTATTCGATTTCTTCTGGCTTATTAATCAGCTTAAAAAACTTTAAAAAATAATTTAATAATACCGACACTGTCAAATAATAAGGAAAGACAATATTAAAGGTATATTACACATCTTTATTTAAATTAGTGAAACATTTCGTGTTTTCTATATTAGTGAACATGCAGTATAAAAATACTTATTCCATTAGCAGTCAGAAAGCATAAAAATTAAACACTAGTACAATAAAATATCGATTATAATTGCGAAATATTAATTTTACGAGAATAAATGCTAACGACGCGAGCCGATTTTGTTAACTATGATTGAAAAAAGAAAAGAAAAACAAACGCGAAGCCGCGCAGCGTTCACCGGCCCAGGGATAAACGCTGGCCGCATGCTGCTCGCCCCTCCAATAATTGTGCAGATGAGTGTACAACGCGTTCAACTAAGAGAAGATCCGCAACGCGGCGGTATTTTACGGTCTTATTTATCAAGATTTTTATTTTAACCTGACTCGGGCATGAGCTATCGCATTCTTATGAAATGTTCACATTATATTCTTTATAGTATAAACTAGTAAGATATGGGAATATTTTTTTTAATTTTTAAAAATTTAACATTATTTTTTTCATACCTCTGAAAGCAAATTGTTTAAAAAAAAGTACTTCGATATTTTACTAGATAATTGGGCTTAATATACGCTGTCAAAATTTCAACTTTCTAGGACCTTTAGTTTTTAAATAAACCTAACATTAAATTTCAGACCACTGTTATATTCCCCTTAAGTATAAGAAAACGTATAGAAGAAAAGAGGACCTGTGCTATTTTTGTGAAACTGATGTGACAAATTTTTCAAGGCACTTACTAAGAAACCATTCTTGTGAACCAGAAGTACAACAGATATTTTCCAAGGATAAGGGAAGTATAGAAAGGAGAAAATTGTTGGCTCTACTGAAAAAGAAGGGAAATTTCATAAAGAATACAGTCGACTGTGTTAAGCCTGTCAAAGAAGCTCTCTTCCCTAAACAAGCATTTTTACCATGTACGAATTGCCTTGGGTTCTATAGATCCAAATATTTATACAGACACAGAAAACAATGTTTGAACGACCAATCGTCCAAATATTCTCAAGCTTCTGGACAGAATTTTCTAGTTAAAAATATGAAAAAAAATCGACCAACACTTGAATGATGAAGTATTTCCCAGGATGAGACCAGACAAATTTTCTCTCGATGTTAAAAACGATTTTCTAATATGTGCCTTTGGTGCTAGATATTTGAAAATACACAGAGAAAAATACTTTATCAATGTCACCAGCAGGAAAATGAGGGAATTGTCTAGAATATTGTTAGAGTTGAAAAAAATAGAACCGTCTGTGAATACTTTATTTGAAGCATTGAAACCAAAACATTACGATTCATTTGTAGAAGCTACAAAATCAGTGGCAAAATATGATAAAAAAAATAAATTGTTCATATCTCCTACATACGCATTAAACATATGTACATCTCTCAAACAGTGCAAACAGCGGAATGTGAAGCAGATATAAAAACTTTAAAAAATCTTTTTGAATCTCATTGGCGATTTGATATTTCAAAACAAGCTGGCAATGACTTGAACTTACAAAAATTCAATAAAATTACTATTGTACCTCTTGCAAGCGATCTTAGATTACTTAAAGAATATTTGATCGGTGAACTACAACGGATGTTAGTTGAAAATGCAGAAAAAGGAAATGAAACGTATGAAGAATTTAATGAAATTGTGAGTGAAACAAAAAGGCTATTAGTTAAAAATTGTAAAAGGGTTGTAATTAGAGGTAAAAGAGGACGTGGGGTACCTGTAATGTTCAGTGTTGATACCCAGAACCTTATTAAAGAGCTGCTAAAGGTAAGACCTAATTTTCTGGCAGATAACAATCCATATTTATTTGGCAAACCGGGCTTAAGTACACCAATCTATGGTTACAAAATAATAGCAAAATATGCAGTTTCTTGCGGAGCTAAAAATCCAAAAGCTATTACTTGTACACGATTGAGAAAACACTTAGCCACCCTGACACAACTGTTCAATTTGAATGATAATAAAATTGAACAGCTATCAACATTCATGGGCCATACAACGGGGGTACATAAAAGTTCATGCAGACTACCAGACGATGACAGTGATGTTGGTGAAGAATATAATGAGAGTAATATAAACGTTAAAGAAATAGTTGCTTCTACAAAACAACCAAATAGTACCCAAGATAGCACTAAAATAATTACCCAAAAGACTTTAACCAATAATAATAAAAAGAGAGTATTGATACCATGAACCGGGGAACAAAAACAAGTTGTGACTACATTTTTTGCTAATAATATCAAAAATAAGAAACCGCCTAAAAAAAATGAATGTGAAATTTTTTAAGAGCTTAATCCGGAGTTATTAAATAATAAAAGCTGGTTGAAAATAAAAATGTTTGTACAAAATCTGTATTCTAAAAAATAAAGACGACAATAAAATTACATCAAATGTTTATGATTTTTTGTATATTTCTGTATATTTCCCATGATTTTCAATTAAAATATTAAAATGGTTTATGATTTTTCTTAGATAAAAAAAACAAGTGCTCAAAACTCAATTTCCATGCACGTTACCTTAAAATATAAGTATATATCCATCTCTGTTGTACACATAAATATGGCAACATTGCTGGATGCAGAATGTATAGTGCAGTGAAATGAATATACTCATGCGGAGGTAAAATAGAGCATTAACTGAATGATACAATATTTACTGGAGTCAATAAATGTAGAAAGGTATACTGGATTCAAAATAACTGTACATTGAGAATAAATGAATATTTTGTTTTTAATTAAAAATTGCGTGCGGAATTAGCTGAGCAGGAAACAGGTGGCGTTGAGATGCTGAAGACGCGAGGGAGGGCGGCTGATTCTTCCGGCAAGGAGATTGAGACGGCAGAGAGAGGTCGATGTTGGTTAGTTGCGCGCTGTGACCGTCGTAATTGTCGTGTGAGATTTCGTTTTGTTGTTGCCGTGGGATATTGCTGAGTACGCGGTGGTTTGTGTGAGCTGATAAACCTGCCAGGTATGTAGTTGTTGCTGAAGTTTTATTTCGAGGGGACCGGCTAATGGTCGCCATTTTTCGCAGGGGTTAAAACCTGGCAAGTTCCGGTGGTTCGGAGGATTAGATTTGGCTTTGCACAATTCCGTGTTTCAGAAGATTAGATTTGGCTTGGTGGTTCTGGTGATTCGATTCGATTCTGGCGATTCGATTCGATTCGGGTGCTTTGCACGATTCCGGTGATTCGGACGGCTCTGGAGAGGCTGCGTCCGTAGTGGTCAGTACATGCCGATGGTTATTGTCCGGAGTTGTCAACCGGCGCAGGAACGTCTTCGCTTCAAGAGCGGGCCGAGTTTGACGCAATTAAGTCGAAGCGGGAATCCGCGGAGCACTCAAATGCCGCCGCGGGTGACGGATTCACCCACTGGAAGCTGCCGTGCCAACCGTGTTCCTGTTTTTGCTGCGTCAGTTTAACAATAGTTTGTTCAAATAATCACAAATTGTTAACCCTGAGGAAGTGACAAAATGAGTCCCGAAAGCTTGGTATTACAATAAAGTAGATTACACACATCTCTCCTGCCGTATTATTGGTCGAATGCCCTGTTAGGAAATTTTCCGAACTCTGCCTCTATTTATATATATATATATATATATATATATATATATAAATATATATACAGCGTGTAAACGAACTACTGTACAGGCTCTCTACCACATAAGGGGCAGCGTTTAAATAAACAATACCTGCATTTGAAATGACCATACCTTTAGTAGATAGCTCACAAATAATTATTAAAAATAATTAATAATAATAGGCCACATGTTTGTGGTATCTGGTATACGCGCACATTGCGTATTTTAAGAGAGATTCCACATAGACTGGTAGTTTTTAAACGATTTGGATATCGAATTACACCATCCAGAGAAAAGTGGGTCAGATTGTGAAGAATTTTGTCTATGTTATCGTTTTCATAAGTACCCATTGCTGACTATATCCCGAATATTTTCTAAACGTGTTAATGAAATTCAATATTTTTCCTTATTAGGTTCACACTTCACTGTATCTCCACTCTTATTGAAATGTTTAGATAAGCGCGGCGAGGGTGGATGATTTTTAAACATAAAAATAGTTTGCTGTTTAGTCTATGGTGAAACTTATTCCATGAAACATCTACATTTTATAACATGGCGCGATACGTTTATGCAAACATTGAATTGGCAGACATGTTTCTTATTTACGGTGAAACTCGGTGTAATTCCGCGGAAGCTGTAAGAATTTATCAAGAGCGATTTCCTGAACGACACTTACCACCGCCAAACCGATTTAGAAATTTATTACAAAGAGCACGCGACACTGGAAGTTTGCTGCCCGTCGCCGGAGCCGTTGGAGGTGGTGACCGTACAATGCGATATTTGCGAGCGGAAGATGAAATTTTGAATCTGTTGGAAGCGGATCCTGGTTTAAGTACCCGTATTATCGCCGCTCAGCTAAATGTATCGCATACATTTGTCAGCAGTGTTATACGAAATAATAATTTTTATCCGTATCACTACCAGCGTGTACAATATCTTCAACCCCATGATTTTCCCAAAAGAATTGCATTTTGTCAATGGATTTTGGCACAAAATGTTCAAAATCCTAACTTTACCAAAGACATTTTAGTGACCGACGAATCGTGCTTTACGCGTAATGGAAGTTTCAATTTCCATAATATGCATGTTTATGCAATAGAAAATCCTCGTGTTACGCGTAGAACTCATTTCCAGCATCGCTTCTCCCTTAATATCTGGGCAGGTATATTAAATGATCAATTAATTGGGCCATTTATGTTCCCATTTAATTTGAATGGAGAACGATATTTACGTTTTTTGAATTACCCAGTCTAAGAAAAACTAACAAGGATATATGGAGTGTTAAAACATCAACGAATTTTGAAAGACCCCGATATGTAATCGTCGCGTTTCAAGAAAACAGAAAAAAAGATTATTCGAAAGATGTTACACTATTTGATCACTGTCTAATTCGAAATATTAAGATTCATTTAAATTCAGAATCATATCGCTACGATAACATGAATCTAGATATTCAGAGGGGTGATTATTTGTTGGCATATCAAATGTACACAAGATTTCACGATAGTTATTATGGAAATCGTGATTCCGGTAGTGATCCATTTTTGGATTTTAATGAATTTAAATCTCGTATGTTATATGTATTCGATGTATCACAACAAAATGAAAGTCTGAAATCATCAACGATCGATTTAAAAATAGAGCTAGAAGCAACAGACCCATTTAATGACAATACTCGAGCACATTGTCTCATTTTGTGTGACTCTGTTGTTGAATATACACCGCTTTCGGGAACTGTTCGTAAGATTTACTAAAATGATTAAAAGTGTAATTTTCGATATCAATCCAGTAATTTATTACTATCAAAAATACGAGGAAGATTGCGATAATTGGATTATAACACACCTAGACCGATTACGATTTATACAACATATTAAGAAAATTGGAAAAATATTGGAACCTGTACTTCAAAAACAAATTATATCTCAAAAACAACGCAAATATTTGTTTGTGGATATTCAAGGATTCAACATTCCAGAATTCATTCCAAAAGAACTGGCGATTACTTATGATAGGGAAAATATTGAGTAATACATCTTCAAACCTCCTCAGCCTTTTCATACCTTGAATAAAAAAGTAAGACAGAAGTAAATTGGCTTGAAAAAAATTATTACGGAATAAGCTACAATTCGGGAAAAGAGTATTTATATTCTGTAGATACAATTTTTAATAAATTACCGGCAGATATTGTGTATGTAAAAGGATCACAAAAAAGAGAATATTTAAAACAATTTTATGAAAATGTTATTAATTTAGAGGTAGATTCTAATTGTACTAAATTTGAAAAAACTATTGATGTGTGTAAAAATCATAAAAATAACAAATTATTCATGTGTGCTAAGAATAATGTTAAATTATTATATAAGTGTGTAAATGAATGTATGACGCATTAAATTTAATAAAAATATTATGAATAAGCAGAACTCGTTTAATTTTTCCTTATATGTGGTTTTCCTTATTAATTTCCTAACAAAATTATCTTTGAGGTTTTTACATTACGCAATCACATTTACGTTTTGTGGTTACAATCGAAATTGTGAACTAATTTCGTCAGTATTAATTTATATTCCAAACAGGAAAAAGGTATAATAGTTCATTATGTTGGAAGAAGAGTTTGTTGCCATTCAAGAAATTATAAAGGAAACAACGCCTATTAAAGGTGGTGGCAAAGGTCGTAGAAAGACTATAATAGTAGGAGGAGAGATGTACAATCACACAGAAGAATATAAACAACTATACAAAGTGTGTTATATACTTTTATATTCTACGATGAACAGAGGAAATAATGTTCCCTTATTCTGTCTAGAATGGGTCCACGAGAATTTTCTGGATATTCTTGAAGAAAGACTTCAATCTACGAGTCATCATACAATAGTGCTCAATTTCAATAATTTAGAACATTTCAAATGCAGTTTGTGTAAACAAAAACTATATAAGTTATTTGAAAGAAATGGTTGCCCCGTGTGTAAATCAAATTCATTTTAAAACTAAATTGTATAATAAAGGATTTTTATTAGTGTTTTAATTTTATTCGTGCTTAATTGGTTTCAATGCGGTTTTTTGATTAGTAAAATCCCGTTGAATTACACTTCGTTTTTCTATTCAGTGTTATAGTGGTTTTCCTCGTTTAAATCGTGGTAATTAATTATTTCCTTTTGCAGTGGTTTTCCTTATCGATAACTAACATATATAAAGGTTTATTTTCTAGAATAATCGATATATTGCTTCGAGTCGTCGTGGTAGTTACAGTGTATACTAAATAGCTCTACAACGATTAAGATGAGTAGTTCTAATTTTGAATTTGAAGACTTAACAAAATTGTCTCAACTAAATGGGGCACGAAAAAAAAAAAGTTTGTAATAAAACTGGAAACTCAAAGTGCAAACGAAAGTTAGTGTTTAAAAACAGTGTTACAAAAAAGAATAACGATAATACAGCCCCAAGACATGTCATCCTGGACGACAACGACGACGACGACAACGTAGACGATGATGAAATTGTTGTAAGAAAAAAACAGAAGAACTTTAGTGACGTCCTCGAGAGTTTCTACAACGACGATGACGACGAAGAACAAGAGCGAGAATCATTAAGCAAAGGTGAACTATTGGAAGAATTAAACGATATCGGTAGAGGTGTTTACACAACAGTAATTCCATTGAGGGATTTGCAGCAAAATAAAATTTATCCAATCCATGAATTTAAATTGATTCAAACTAAAGAATATGGAAGGAAAGTAGCGGTAGATATTAATGACGGCAATAACACGGTTTACTTGCCAGACAGATTTAATAAAAAAATCAAGTCTATTGATAAAATAAACCGATTAAATAGTTCACAAAAGGGGCTTACTTATTGTTCGGATTTGGGCAAGAAATTTATTTTATAAATTTCCGCCTGCGTTCCGATCTTTTGTTTTGTCGTTTTGCGTCGCTAAAAACGGTACCCCTAATAAACCCCACGGACGGCGTGACCATCCCCCGGACCAGGGGGCCCAGGCCGCATTCCAATCCGTCCTTCCTGGAAATTTCGCCTGCCACGGAGATACGGGTTGTTTTTGATAACAACCAGTGCCCGCTTTCTCCTTGAGGGAGGAAAGAAAGAGACGGAAGATAACCACCCCACCCTGAGGACATTTTATTCTTTGTATATATTTTTGTAAATACTTTTAACCATTACCATACGAAACTCTGTACAGTAAAGAGCAATAGAAGCAGTTTTTAAAAGTGACCTCTTGTTATTTTTCGAGTCGTAACAACCACGTGTTCTTACAAAACACACCAAACCGATAAACAATTCTATTCATGGTCCTTCGAACCGGATAATATCGAAGGCGATATTATCTTCTGACTTGGTGAACTCAAGAGGAACACAGCACATCGTGGAAAGCGCCCATCCGTGTCCTGAGAGGAGATCTTGGCAGACTTTGGAGGCTTTTTCCAACCTTGTGAGCAGCGCGGGGAGACCAACAGACTTTTTGGAGGAATACGGTGAGTCTCTGACACTCTTTTCCATTATCCTACCTATGTCTTGGTATTCACGAATTTATTGTAAAATTTAAACTTGCTTCTATTTGGTAATCAGTGAAATATTTAATTTGTTATAAAATATTCATTAAATCAATCAAATTAAACAAAAATGGATTTAAAAGAGCTAGTGCAGCAACGTAGCATAATTAAAGCAAAATTAACCCGTACAAAAAATGCGTATTCTGGTGCTGATAAGTCAAAAGTAGAAGTTTCGGACTTAAGAGAAAAACTGTCACGTATAGAACCCGTATATGATGAATTTTATTCAGTTCAACCCAAAATAAGCGCATTAAATAAAGATGAAGATATGGAACAGGAGTGTGCCAGTTTCGATGACGCATTTTTTAGTACAGTAAAAATATTAAAAGATCTTATAAATGCCAAAATTAAGCCAAATGAAGCTATAAGTGAGTCTGGCAGTCAGATCAATAATAAAAAAAATAAACTGCCGACATTAGACATTCCTAAATTCTCGGGAGATCTTAATAGTTGGCTAGGTTTTAAAGATATGTTTGTGTCATTAATTAACGACGATGATGAACTCAGCTCGTTGCAAAAACAACAATATTTAATATCGTCATTAGAGGGTGATGCGGCTAGATTATTGAATGGTATTAGTCTGTCGGGAAATAATTACTCGGAAGCGTGGGAAACTTTGTTGGAAAGGTATGATTTCAAAAATAAAATTATACTTTTTCACCTAAATAACATCTTGCAAGCACCTGTGTGTGTTAAAGAGTCGGGCATTCAGTTAAGAAATATGTTAGACATCATTACACAAAATGTTAGGTCGTTGCGCGGGATGAAACGGCAAGTCGAAAATTACAATGATTTATTAGTCGCCATAATTTTATCGAAACTAGACTCAAACACAAAATTGGAATGGGATAGAACTATGAAACGCGAGGCCGACTTCATAACCGTAAAAGAGTTAACAGATTTTCTTAGACAAAAGTGCGATTCATTGACACCTGGACAATCGGCCCCGATTAAAAGCAGTCAGAAATTCAATAATCATTTTAATAAAATTGAAAAGAAATGCGCTTTGTGCAATCAGTCTCACCCGTTATACAAATGTGATGATTTTTTAAAACTTTCAGTCGAAATACGCATCGCTAAACTAAAAGAAATCAATTACTGTGCCAAATGCCTAAAGCTGGCTAATCATCCAATAAAAGAATGTTACGCGCGAGCGTGTTTTAAATGTTCAAAAAATCATCACACGCTTATTCATTTAGAATCCGCGAATAATCAAAATCAAGTAGAATGTTCCACGTCGACCCATGTTAGTTCGGAATATGAAGTTTGTTTATCAACTGCGTTGTTGACCGTTTTTGACATAAACGGAAAACAACACACGGCTAGGGCGTTACTTGATAACGGGTCGCAAGCAAACATCATGTCCTTCGAATTAGCAAATAAGCTACAAATTCCCCGTAACAAAATAAATTTTAATTTAGGTGGCATCGGTGAAGCAAATTTGACAGTCAAAGAAACGGGTACAATCAAAATTAAATCCAAAGTTAATAATTTTTCGACCGAAATCAGTTGGTTAATTCTTTTAAGAAAAATGTCTTTAAAATACCATCTAATATTAAATTGGCTGATCCACAATTCAACGTATCTAAGGGTATTGATTTATTGATTGGGGCGGATATTTATTGGCGCACTTTATGTGTTGGTCAAATAGACCTGGGCATTGGTAAACCGATCTTACATAAAACCCATTTCGGTTGCCATGCAATGTGGCTTCAGTTACGCCGAATTTTAATCTAGAGCGTTTTTGGGAGTTGGAGCATGTAAAAGAAGATAAGAGATGTTTTAATCCACAAGAAATAAAATGCGAAAATCATTTTAAATCTAATTATTCACGCGATAAAGAAACGGGTCGTTATACAGTATCACTTCCCTTCAAAGATGATTGTACACTGCTAGGAGAGTCTAGAAGCGTCGCGATCAAACGTTTTTATAATTTAGAAAATAAATTAAGCAAAAATTCAAATCTTAAATTAAAATATGCTGCATTTATGGCAGAGTATATTGAATTAAATCATATGCAGTTAGCGAAAAGTATTCATAAAGAAGAATACTATATGCCTCACCACGGTGTGATAAAAGAATCGAGTGTATCAACGAGTTGTTTTTGATGCGTCCGCGAAGTGGGTTCTCACTTAACGACATTTTAATGAAAGGGCCAGTTATTCAACAGGATTTGTTTTATATATTAACTAGATTTCGGTCATATTCATGCGGGATATCGGGAGATATAATCAAAATGTATCGCCAAATATGTCTTGATAAAGAGTCCTGTAAGTATCAAAAAATATTTTGGCGTTCTGATCCCAGTCAACCGTTACTTGAATACGAGTTACAAACTGTAACTTATGGCACCACTCCGGCTTCTTTTTTGGCAATCCGGTGTTTGCATCAACTTGCTGAAGATGAGAGAATTAATTATCCAAAAGAAAGTGAGATCACAAAAAATGAGTTTTATGTTGATGACCTCCTCACTGGGTCCAATGATTTAAATGAAATTGCGTCAATTAGGGACAACATAATAAAAATATTAAAGAAAGGTGGATTTCAATTAAATAAATGGAATGCTAATAAGCAAAATCTACTGGAAAATATTCCACGCGAGATTAATGATGCAATTATTTTGTTGGACAAAGATCAGAATGCTAAAATATTGGGGTTACAATGGGATTCGAATGCGGATATATTTTCATTTAAAGTCAGTGAATTCAGTAATTCGCGCATAACAAAGCGAATAATTTTATCCGAAACTGCGCAATTATTTGATCCACTCGGCTTAATCAATCCGGTAATTGTAACTGCCAAACTGATAATGCAGGAGCTATGGAAGGCAAACTTAAATTGGGACGAAAGTGTTCCCGTAAATATACATACTAATTGGAAAGTATTTCGAAGCAGCTTACCATTGATGAATCAATTAAAAATAGAAAGACATTTTGATTGTACCTCCATCTGGGAAATGCACGGATTTTCCGATGCGAGCGAGCGTGCTTACGGCGCATGCGTTTACGCGCGTTTTCAAATTAATGGTTCGTGGAAAGTTAGATTAATCGCCGCAAAATCACGTGTAGCGCCATTAAAAAGTCAATCACTCCCGCGACTTGAGTTATGCGGAGCGCTTCTTTTATCCCGACTAATTAAAGTTATAGACGATTCGCTAGCAGTGCGTAATTTAAAATACACAAAAACCTATTGGTGTGACTCAAGCATTGTAATATCTTGGATTCGGGCTCAAAGCGCAAATTTTAAAACGTTCATTTCGAATAGGGTGTCAGAAATACAGGAATTATCAACACCTGATAAGTGGTTTCATGTCTCTTCTAGCGATAACCCCGCGGATCTGCTAACACGCGGACTTATGCCTGCCGAATTGATTAATTCAACATTATGGTGGAATGGTCCGACGTGGTTAAGTGGTTGTAACGAGCAATGGCCAGACACTAAATTTAAGTTGGTAACAGATTTGCCAGAAATCCGTAAATTAAAACCTACCGCATTTGTAAATTTTGTATCAATTAATAAATTCGATTTAATTAGTAAATATTCAAGTTTAGCGAAATTGACCCGCGTCACCGCATATATATTACGATTTGTAAACATGTGTAGAAAAACGCACCAACACCCTAGCGGACCAATAACTGCTAAAGAAATTCGACAAGCTACACTTTTGTTGGTTAAAGTGACACAAATACAGACATTCCCTGATGAATATTACAGACTCAGTTCAGGCAGAGAAATTAAGAACAACAGCAAATTAATTCAATTAGCACCCTTTTTTTGATCACGGTATAATTAGAGTGGGTGGAAGATTAAAAAACTCTAATCTACCTTTATCTCAAAAATTTCCCGCTGTACTGCCTGGTTCAAATCCGTTAACCAATTTAATCATTAGAAATGAGCACATAAGAAACCTGCACGCAGGCGTGAATAGTACACTTGCTGCAGTGTGCTTGAATTATTGGCCGATTTCAGCAAAAAATGCTGTAAAAAACATTACACGAACATGTGTCGTTTGCTTTAAATCTAAACCCTCAGTAATTAATCCATTTATGGGCGATTTACCTGCAGCGCGTGTAAATATTGAAAAACCGTTTCATACTACCGGAATAGACTTATGCGGCCCGTTTTTAATCAAAGAGGGTAGCCGTAGTTCTAAGACGCGCAAAGCATATGGCGCGCTATTTATTTGCTTTGCTACAAGGGCTGTGCATTTAGAATTAATTAGCGCTTTGACGACTGAAGCATTTATTGCTTCTCTACGCCGATTTATCGCTCGCCGCGGGAGAGTCAGCCATATTTATAGTGATAATGCTACAAATTTTGTTGGTGCGAATAACGAGCTGAGGGAATTACACAAATTAGTGGTGGGTCAAGAACACAAATCTAAATTAATTAACGCATTTGCTTGTGAAGGTATAACTTGGCATTATATTCCTCCGCGTTCCCCGCACTTTGGCGGGCTTTGGGAAGCAGGAATAAAAAATGTAAAATATCACTTGCATAGGGTTATGGGGGACTGTAAATTAAATTTTGAAGAATTAACAACATTACTGTGCCGAATAGAAGCGATTTTAAACTCACGCCCTTTGACGCCCATGTCCAATGACCCCACTTATCTAACTCCCGGCCACTTCCTTGTCGGAGACTTTCTAACGTCGGTAGCCGACCCGGATTTATCCGGGATCAAATTAAATAGACTGTCTAGGTGGCAGCATATCCAATTTGTACAGCAGCAGTTCTGGAAACGCTGGACAAAGGAATATCTACCAAGCCGACAGGAGAGATTGAAGTGGCAGTCCAAGACGCAGACCCCAAAACTAGGCGACCTGGTGCTCGTGAGAGAAGACAATCTTCCGCCGATGCAGTGGATGGTGGGACGGATTACTCAACTCCATGCTGGAAGTGACGGTGTTCCTCGAGTGGTATCGATTAGGACGTCATCTGGAGAATATCGACGAGCTATAGCACGGATCGCAGTACTGCCCGTGGAGTAACCAAAGTAGGCTGCAGTCTTGCAGGGGGCGGCGGCATGTTCGGATTTGGACAAGAAATTTATTTTATAAATTTCCGCCTGCGTTCCGATCTTTTGTTTTGTCGTTTTGCGTCGCTAAAAACGGTACCCCTAATAAACCCCACGGACGGCGTGACCATCCCCCGGACCAGGGGGCCCAGGCCGCATTCCAATCCGTCCTTCCTGGAAATTTCGCCTGCCACGGAGATACGGGTTGTTTTTGATAACAACCAGTGCCCGCTTTCTCCTTGAGGGAGGAAAGAAAGAGACGGAAGATAACCACCCCACCCTGAGGACATTTTATTCTTTGTATATATTTTTGTAAATACTTTTAACCATTACCATACGAAACTCTGTACAGTAAAGAGCAATAGAAGCAGTTTTTAAAAGTGACCTCTTGTTATTTTTCGAGTCGTAACAACCACGTGTTCTTACAAAACACACCAAACCGATAAACAATTCTATTCACTTATGGAGGATTGAAAAAAATAGGTCAAGGCCGAACATGTCACTGCGTTGATTTTATTAATTACAAACAATAATATATTTCAATATGCAGTATATCGATTTACACAACCTGCTTAAACTTGTTATAAATGCTTTTCGCTTAATATTTTTATTTCTACTTTGCTCTCTACGTTAAACGCATCAAGATCAACAACGTCACCTACAAAATCAACATTATTATCATAAAAAGGTAAGTTTAAATGAATTTCATTTAAAATGTATAAATAGTTGCCTCTCATCCTCTACTATTAAATATTTAAAAACAAAAATGTTTCAATTAAGTAATTTTCCTTTCAGTTATTTTTATTACTCCACGACACAAGAAGGAAGATCCAGTTAGAGAATTCTTTACCAAACCCATTAAGAAGAAAAAATCCACTTAAAGGTTGTACACTTCTTTTACGTTTCTTAAAATTATAATTTTGATTTATAAACCATAATGGTTAAAATATGGAAAAAGTCAAAATCATTTCTCATGTCAACAGGTATGTTAGAAAATTTCGTTTGTACGGTCAACAAATAATTTTTAAAATTAATCCTATTCCTGTCGTTACTAACAATGACGATATAAATTGGGTTCGAGAAGCTATTAACGAATTAGTGACATATATTATGAATAAGTCAGATGTTGAAGATATGGTATGTTTTACTTTTCAATCCGAGGAATTTAAAGAGAAACATCCAGGCTGGATGTCATTCAGAAAAGTAACAACGGTAACATTTGATATGATATGGGATATTATTAATTCAATTTTTCAAAGTAACTCTGAAGGTATGAATACAGATACATTCCGAATTACAGCTACTTTTGTAAAAGTGCCTGCTGGCACTGGTAGAACACATTGTGGAGTTTATACTACATTTACAGAAGAGTGTAAAAAACGGCGTAGTATTATATCTATTAAAAATAAAGATAACTTTTGTTTACCGAGAGCTCTTGTTACCGCGATAGCACACGTTAAAAAAGACGATAATTTAAGGAAAATTAAGAATAACATAGGAAAAAGTCAAGATAATATGTTACATGAATTATTAGCTCAATCTAAAGTTAAAATCCCTAAAGATGGAGCAGGCATACCAGAACTAAATCAATTTCAAAATTTTCTAAAAACATTTAAAATTAATGTATATCAATACGGAAGTAAAGGCCGTAAATTAATATTTGAGGGAACAACGGTGCCAAACATGTCAAAAATTAATTTAAATTTATTATATCACAATAAACATTAAAATGTTATTACAAGTGTTACTTCGGCATTCGCTTGTAATTATTTTTGTGAAAACTGTCATACACCATTTAATAATAAACACCAACATTCTTGTGCTTCAATCTGTACGGCATGTAGAAGAACTCCACCGTGTAAACCCAATGATAAAAACGAATATTATTGTGAACAAAAACTTTATTAACAGAATTTGCTTCAATAACCATGTACAGATCAATACGAAAGATGATAATTCAACAAGTATTTGTTTAACAATTAAAACATCTCATACTTGTCTGAAAATGTATTATAAAAATCATGACTGCAAAAAGAGTTATTGTAAAATTTGTAAATTTGTAAAAGAGAATAATCATCAATGTTATATTCAATCTGATAATCGAAGTCCGCCTATAAAAGATTTTCTTTTTGTATTCTTTTCTTTGGAAACCATTCAACAAGAAAATGGAATACATATTCCTAATTTATGCATAGCTAATTTTATATGTGATAAGTGCTATACAATTGATAAACTATATTTTTGTCTGAAATGTGGAATTCGTGAGCGAATATTTCAAAATGAAAATATTGTTCGGTAGAGATATTGAATGGAAAGACAGATTGGCTCAAATTCCCAATTTATTTCTAAACCCTTTTTTTGTTTACCCCCATCACCCCACACTTATGCGCAGCGGGCGCGTGAGTGAAAGTTGCAAAAAAGTCACGGAAGATGGTGGACGTGAAACTCGTGTGACTAATGTGATCGTCTTTTTAAAGTCAAGTAATGAAGGCTTGACGCTATTTATGTTATTGTTGGGGACTGTAAAGGGCATCTGAGTATTAGTGACGTCGATAGTTTTTGTAGAATGCATTATTAACTTTATTAGTGATCAGCCGCATGTGTGTAGTGATCAGTGATCGCCTGCCAGAAACCTCTGGACCCGATCAAAACGTGGGGCAAACGCGCGTAAGGACCAGTTACCAGTTACAGTTTTTTTTTGCAGCACGTACGCTCGCTGCCTAAAATCATTTTTCTTTATTTATTAAAATACGTTAAGTTTGTTGCGTATATCAAAGGTTCCTGCTAAAAGCCAAGAGGTCGAGCATTGTTATAAACAACGGTTTATAACAATGCACGCGCCCCAAAAGGCTAAATAACGCACGCCAAAACCACATGAATGTTCCCTCCTACACAGATATTATTCTAGCATGTTTTTCAGGCCCAAATCTAGTAATATTAGAATACTTTCTGCTAAACAACAAACATTTTAAACCAAACAGGCCGAAAAACAATAAAGGGACATTCTGCCCGCTGAACACGGCAAACATAACTACATATAGTAAACATGTTACATTTCCGCAAGAAACAAACAACGCGCTACGCGCTTGTTTGTGCTTATTTTCCGCCTGGAAAAACATAAACTATATTGTACATGTGCATGCCCTAGGATAAAACATATAGCTAGCCCGATCCCGTACGCGCCTATTATTTAATAACACACAGCTTTAGTTAAGTTAGTTTTAGGTTTAGCTTTAGTTTTGTAAATATTCATTTAGGAAAGCTGTGTGTGTAAATTCTCGCGTGAAGGCTGGAGAAGAAGTGACAATCATCCCCCCCCCTTTTTTTTTGGGGAGAGAGGAGGAGAAAACCCTCATGGATACCTTCTGTTGTCCTGCCCACGGATGGGAGGGATAACAGTAGGTTATGTCAGACTCTTACTGACTAAAACCCCCTCTTGTACGTCAAGTTCAATAAAGAACTTTTTATACTTTATAGGAAGAAGTAGTAAAAATGGCTTTGTAGAAATTGACTGGTGTGAGTACTATAGCAGTATTCATATATTGGTTTCGGGTGGGTGGGGTAGCATTTAGGAAAGAGAATGTTTAAAGTTTTACAACTTTAGACCTTTTCTTTTTCTCCCAAAAATTAAAATAACTACTTCGGGATTGTTAAAAGCCATTTGTTTGGATTTATTATTGGTTCTGGGATTGGCCAAGGGCTGTGATAGTGGAAGCGAGTTTAACGAGCAAGGTAAGGAGCGCTGCCAGATTAGGATCAAGTAACGCTTCTTGGAGTTGTGGGATTTGCGGGTTTTGATGGATTTTATTGGGGGCCGCCGTTTGTGCTTGCGGCGGCGGTTGGGGTTCGGTTTGTGGCTGAGTTTGCCCCTGAGGTTTGACTACAGAGGAGTAGCTCTTGGTTTGGTTTTTCGGGAATAGGGAGCATCCGCGATAGTTCGCGGTGTGATTTTCGCCGCAATTGCAGCATTTGGGGGGAGGATCGTTATCTCTGACCTTCCTGGTGCAGTCTGCTGTCAAGTGCTCGCCGGCGCATTTTACGCAGCGCGGGTTGACATTGCATCGGTGGGAGGTGTGCCCGAAGTATTGGCACATGTGGCATTAAATGGAACCCTTGGAGGGTTTTTGTTTCTCCACAGTAATGGGAGAGTGACTTAGGGTTTCTAAGTTGTAAATTTGTCTGCCCTCTGGAGTGTTCTCCAGGTGCACTGAGACCACGGGGAATTTTTTGAATTTATTCCCCATGCGGCGGACTGACAGAACGGGTAGGGAGAGAGCTTTTAACTGCCTCACTATCCATTCGTCGGAGATCGAAGTGTCAACACCTCGGAGCACAACTTTGAGGTCTTTTTCCTCGCTGAGGGCATACGTGAAAAATTCCACGTTGTTGTTGCGGAGGTACCGGATTACGCAACGATAATTGTCAGCAGACTGCACTTGGAATTTCATGCAGCGGACGAAGAATTTACATTTGAGGCAGTTTACGCCTAATCGGGTTAAATCTCCGGAAATATTTTCCCAGAGATTTTTATTTAGGATTGTGATAGGTGGAGGGGTGTTTTTGAAATGCTCGAAACCTTCGTTCGAGGCTGCGATCTGATCGATCGATGGTAATTCGGTATTTATGACGACCGTGGTGGTGTAGGAAATGGTTGGTTTTGGAATTGCGGGGAGTTTTGCCTGGGGTTGTGGCTTTGGAGATGGTTTTTGGCTAGCCTTCAGGGTGGCGGAGGCGCGCACCAGGCTAGCGGGCGGAGGAGGGGTGTTTGCCGGTGAGCGGCGCTGTCTTTTCTGGACAGGGATGAAGTCGTCTTCGTCGAGGACGTCCTCGGCGAAGGCGGGGGAGGGAGTGCGTGGTTCGCTAGGGGCTGGCGAAAAGGATGGGCAGGGGGATCGGGTTCCCTCAGGGGCCTGGGGGGACATTACGTCCATGATTTCCGCGCTGTAATCAGTGGGACGTGAGTTGCGGAGTTGGATTAGCTGCTCGAGTTGCTGCTGGAGTTGCTGGTTTGCAACATTAGCAAGGCGGAGTTGCTCGGACAAGGCGGCGAATTGCGCGTCCTTGGCGATAGAGGAGGAGGTAAGGATGGCCAATTGCTTTTGCATTTCGCTAAGCTGTTGGCTAAAATCAGGGACTGCGTCGGCGGACTTATGGGGTTGCTTGGCCCTGGAGGAGTAAATGGGGTCGGAGGAATTTTCGGGGTCTGTCAACCGCTTTCCACGCCTGGACTTACCCATGGCGTAGAAGACGGGGTTGGCTAGGCACCGGGTTCAAAATCCCCCGGGCCTGCTTATCGTTAAGCGGAATCGAGATTAGAAATGTTGAGTGCAACACTCTAAAACTTGACTGCCTCCCGACAATCTCCGAGCGTTCCTCGCGGAAATCAAGGCAGATTCTCGGTTAGCGTGCTATAATAAGCGTGCTAATCTCTTAAAACCTAAACAGGCCCCCCTGCAAAGGTCGTAAGAAATTTTCTCGTTCGCGCCTTCCGGTGTCAGGGCAGTATAAAATACGCGCTAACCACGGAGACGTTCTCCACACTGAAAAGGAAAAAGATTACAGCTAGGCGGATGGCTCCTTTTCCGTGCTGGCAAAAACGAGCTAAAAAGCTCGGCCAGACAGCGGTAAAAGGGTGATGGATGTTCTGAAAAGAAAATTACTATTCTCAAAAAGAACAGCAATTTTCCCCAGAGCACCATTAACTGTAAAATAGCTAAAAAGCTTAAGAATAATTAATGACAAAGAGAGCAGCTCGAAAGCGACGGAGAGAGCTTCAGAGAGGAGAGACGAACAACCTGACTCTTCGCCGTCTCAAGTCTGAATGATCATCCCCCACCGTCGACCTTAATATTTATACGAGGGTGCGGCGGTGGCTCCTCGCGCTCCAGTGGCCAATCAGCGCGCCGCATTTTTTCACCCCTGTCGCAACCACCAATCAGAAAAAGTGGAATGGGGAGGTATTGGCCGCTGGGAGGAATAAATATACGCGCCCCAGCCTTCGAAAGAGGCCATTCAGACTTGAGACGGCGAACAGTCAGGTTGTTCGTCTCTCCACTCTGAAGCCCTCTCCGTCGCTTTCGAGCTGCTCTCTCTGTTATTAATTATTCTTAAGCTATTCAGCTACTTTACAGTTAAAGGTGCTCTGAGGAAAATTACTGTTCTTTTTAGAATAATAATTTTCTTTCAGAACATCCAACACCCTTTTACCGTTGTCTGGCCGAGCTTTTTAGCTCGTTTTTGCCAGCGCGGAAAAGGAGCCGCCGGACCTGGTGTTTGGAGAGAACTGAACACTCTACTCCATTCACCCAACACCCTTTATCGGGTTTGACCGAGCTTCTTAGCTCGTATTTGTCAAACACGGAAAAGGCGCCATCCGCCCAGCTGTAATCTTTTTCCCTTTCAGTGTGGAGAACGTCTCCGTGGTTAGCGCGTATTTTATACTGCCCTGACACCGGAAGGCGCGAACGAGAAAATTTCTTACGACCTTTGCAGGGGGACCTGTTTAGGTTTTAAGAAATTAAGCACGCTTATCATAGCACGCTAACCGAGAATCTGCCTTGATTTCCGCGAGGAACGCTCGGAGATTGCCGGGAGGCAGTCAAGTTTTAGAGTGTTGCACTCAGCATTTCTACTCTTGATACCGCTTAACAATAAGCAGGCCCGGGGGATTTTGAACCCGGTGCCTACCTAACACCCGTCTTCTACGCCATGGGTAAGTCCAGGCGTGGAAAGCGGTCCCAAGACCCCGAAGCCCACTTCGACCCTGTCTACCCCTCCGGGGAGAGATCCCGGCGTAAGCAACCCCAAGTGCCCGCCGACGTAGCATTCCATCAACAGATTAGCGATTTGCAACAGCAAATCGCCTCCCTTACCGCCTCCTTTGCGGAACAATCCCGTTCCTTTTCCGAACAATCCCGGCTCTTTGCCGAACAATCCCGCTCCAAGGATGCGCAACTCGCCGCCTTGACCGCGCAACTCCAACGCTCAAATGATGCAAATCAGAAGCTTCAACAGCAACTGAATCATTTTTTCCAAAACCCTCGTCCCGCTGATTACAGCGAGGAAATCACGGACATTATGTCCCCATCCTTCTCGCCTGCTCTAAGCGGGCCCCACACACCCGAACCACCGCGCACGCCCTCAGTATGCGACGAATCCTCCTCCTCCGACGACGAAAATCTGTCAGAAATGACACTTGTTCCGGAACTAGCTCCGCTAGCGCCACCCCAGCAACCGGCCGCCGAAGCTACTGCTCGGCGAGCCAGCCCCTCCCCACCGGCTAAGAAAGCCAAAACTACTTCGGCCTCCAAGCCGATCTCCACCGCCACTCCGAATGGTTCCAACGATGAAGGCTTCCAAGTCTACATCGATCGGAACCACCGGAAGAAGGCGATGCCTTCAACCTCGATGGCTCCGGAAAAGCTCACGTCTCACGACCGCCGCAAAACCAGCTCCCCAACCCCACCCATCGCTGTTAAACCAGCAAAAGCAAAGGCTCCGGCGAAAGCTGAGCCTGCGCCACCAACTCCGGCTATTGTTTACCACACCACCGTGGTAAACAAAAAACAACCGCTTCCGATCGATAAGATCGACGAAATCGAGGGGCTAGAGAATTTCTCTAGCAATCCTCCGCCCATCCATATCCAAGATGTCCACAAATGGGACGATATTTCCGCCCACCTATATAAGCACCTGAGAATTCCCGTCCTCAAGGCCAAAAATCTATCCAACTCGGTTAGATTTTGCGTGCAATCCGCTGATAACTACCGAGTAGTTATCAAATACCTTCGGAGCATAAATGCTCAATTCTACACTTACACTCTTAACGAGGAGAAAGAGTTGAAAGTAGTTATCCGCGGAGTTGGCACGCATGTGACTGATGAATCCATCATCAGACAACTCAAAACCGAGAGTTTCCCAGTCCTGTCTGTTCGCCGCATGGGCAACAGACACCGAAAATTCCCCCTGGTGGCTGTTCACCTAGAGAACACCCCCGAGGGGAAACGGATTTATAACCTCGAAACAATCAGTTTCGTTCCCGTCACTGTGGAGAAGCAAAAGCCTTCTAAACAGGTAATCCAATGCCACAAATGCCAACATTTTGGCCACAGCGCGCATAGATGCAACATTGCACCACGTTGTGTCAAATGCGCAGGCGATCACCAAACAGGCGATTGCACCCGTTCCGATCCCGATAACGATCCTCCACCAAAATGCTGTAATTGCGGCAGCGCCCACACCGCGAACTATCGAGGTTGTTCGCAATACAAAAAATCGAGCTACGCAAATGTAGCTCAACCAAAACCGGCCCCCAAACCGACCCCACAACCGGCTCCCAAACCGGCCCCAAAACCGGCTCCCAAACCGGCCCCAAAACCGGCTCCCAAACCGGCTCCCAAACCGGCCCAACAACAGGCCCATACGTCATATTACGATATGATGTTCGATGAGGAATTCATCAGAAGGGTAGAACGCCTTGAGCGTCTCGCCCCCCTAATGCGCCACTTAAACGCCTCACCGCTTTAAAATGGCTGCACAAAATTTACAAATTGCCACCGATCAGATGTGCAGAATATGCACCTGGAATGCCAACGGGCTTCCATCCCAAACGTCTCAATTAGAGGAATTTATGCATCGCCACAACGTTCACATCATGCTAGTGAACGAATCACACGCCAAAAACCGTCGTGGCCTGTTTATTAACGGGTACCGACTATATCTTAATAGCCGCCCCATTGAAAAAGGCGGCGGCACAGCCATTTATATTCAAAATGGCATAGAACACACTGTTCTTCCAAATCCCCAATCAGAGCACTTAGAACATACCTCCATTTTAGCCCGTATAAACGGAGAAAAAATCAAAATTATGCGTTTATATCACTCACCTTCAAGACCATTCACTGAAAACGACTACAAAAACATCTTCTCCGAAGATGTCCCCACAATTATAGGCGGCGACTTTAATGCCAAGCATCCTAGCTGGCAAAGTCGGCTCACAAACAGGCGAGGCCGCGAGTTATTTAACTTTATAACTCAACACCCTTACGACATCAAAGCCGTAAGCCAACCCTCCCCAACCTTCTATAGCCATGCAGGCTACAGGCCCGATATTCTCGATTTCTTTCTGATAAACCGAATCGAGTGCGACCATGACATCTGGTCAATTTCCGAACTCCACTCCGATCACAATCCTGTGTTTCTGGATATTCATGTCACTATATCCAAAGTGGAGAAAACTATAACCACGGTTAACTGGCAGCAGTTCAACCAAAAAATGCTCGAAAAACTCACTGCTATTCCGAAAATAAGGAATAAGGAGGAGATAAATGAGGCCATTACTTTCCTTACCAACTCAATCACGGATGCGGTTGAGACGGTTTCGAAAATCAAACCTGTCCCGAAAAACAGCCGCCCACTTCCAAATAACATCCTCGGTAAAATTCGAGAGAAAAACCGCATCCGCAGACAATGGCAACACACCCGTTGCCCGCAAATAAAAACAAACCTCAATAAACTCCAAGCAGAAATTCAGAAAGAAATCAAGTCATTTTCAAATTCCAACTGGAATCGAGTAATCGAGGATGCATCATTACACAAACCTCAAATGTGGAAACTCACTAAGAGATTCACAGCCAGACATCGAACGACCACTCCGGTTATTCACGGAAGAAACGGACTTGCCTTCCTTCCGGAGGACAAGGCCGAATCCTTCGCGGAAAGCCTAGAGTCACAGTTCTCCCCGAATCCGCTCACAACATGTGACGAATTACTCGACGAAGTTGAGGAAGCTTTGGATCGCCTTGAGCGAACCCCAACCCATACTCCGAAACCAACATCTCCTGCAGAGATCCGCAAAATTATCAAATATGCGCCAAGTAAAAAGGCGCCAGGTCACGATAGTATAAGCTACACCTGCTTAAAAAACCTCCCCAACAAAGGAATAGTTTTCCTAACTACCTTATTCAATGCATGCCTAAGGATAGGCTATTTTCCAAAAGCGTGGAAACACGCAATAGTGATTTTAATCCCAAAGCCTGGAAAAGACATGAAATTTCCACAAAATCACCGGCCTATTTCCCTTCTGTGCACACTGGGAAAACTATTCGAAAAAATTATCCATGTCCGCCTCAGTGAATGGTCGAATGATCATATGATCATCCCCAAAACGCAACACGGCTTCATAAAATGCCTCTCATGCAACCACCAACTTGTTAGAACCAGCGATTACATAATCGAAGGCTTTAACAGAAAGCAGAGCACGTTAGCCATCTTCCTCGATGTTGCGAAAGCATTCGATCGAGTGTGGCACGAAGGCTTGTTATATAAACTCATGTCACTTAATTACCCCACATATCTAATCCATCTGATCAGGGAATTCATACAAGACCGCACCTTTTCGGTTCGTTTCGAAAACGCCACATCTCCGCCACGCAAAATGACTGCTGGCGTCCCACAGGGGTCCGTACTTTCCCCGCTCCTTTTCAATATATATGTTTATGACCTGCCAACATTAAACAATGTAATTACGGCCCAATATGCAGATGATACTGCTTATCTATATCGAGGCAAACATCTGCCCTTTATGATTCCGAAACTCCAGACCGCACTTAACCAACTGGAAGAGTGGACAAACGACTGGTGTATTGCTATAAATGCTGAAAAAAGCCAAGCAGTTTACTTCACCCCATCTAATAGATCCCCACAAGAAAACCTCACCTTTGGAGGCACACCAATTCCATGGGTAAAACAAGTGAAATATCTAGGTTTACAAATGGATAACCACCTTAACTGGGCAAAACATGTTCAATCTGCGATCACTAAAGCTAATTCCGCCTTCGGGACTTTAAAATCATTGCTTTTAACAAAAAGCACCCTTTTCCTCGCCAGTAAAATTCACATTTACAAGGCAATGATTAGGTCAAAAATGACCTATGGTTGTCCGTCATGGATACACATCTCGAAAACGCAGATGAACAGACTGGAAGCCACGCAGAGCCGCATGATCCGCAGGATCGTAGGCGCTCCGTGGTTTGTCAGTAACGACCAAATCCGAAACGAAACGAAAGTACCGAAATTACAGGATTTTATCCGTCAATTGGCAATTGCACATTCCTCTAAATTCGACGTCTCCCTTTTAAAAGATACCCTTGAAGTTCCTGAAAACTTCAGAACTAGGAAAAAACGGCCACTACAACTGGACGTTACCAATTAATTTTTTAAAAATGTTTCAGTAATGATTCTGACCCTTTTTTAAAAAGTATACCCCACCCACTCGCCACCAATAAATGCTACTCATTTTGAGTAACAATAACAGTCACTTATCCAAAGTCACTAAACACACCAACATCACTACAAAGTAGTAAAAATTCCATTTCGAATTTGACCTATAAGAGGGGGTTTTTAGTCCGTGAGAGTCGGACATAATCACTGTTATCCTTCCCATACGTGGGTGGGATAACAGAAGGTATGCATAATGCATTTTCCTCCTCTCTCCCGAAAAAAAAAAAAAAAAAAATCGAAAGAGGCGGCCATTCAGACTTGAGACGGCGAACAGTCAGGTTGTTCGTCTCTCCTCTCTGGAGCCCTCTCCGTCGCTTTTGAGCTGCTTTCTTTGTCATTAATTATTCTTAAGCTTTTTAGCTATTTTACAGCCAAAGGTACTCTGAGGAAAATTGCTGTTCTTTTAGAATAGTAATTTTCTTTTCAGAACATCCAACACCCTTTTACCGTTGTCTGGCCGAGATTTTTAGCTCGTTTTTGCCAGCGCGGAGAAGGAGCCGCCGGACCTGGTGTTTGGAGAGAACTCACCACTCTACTCCATTCACCCAACACCCTTTACCGGGTTTGACCGAGCTTCTTAGCTCGTTTTAGTCAAACACGGCAAAGGCGCCATCCGCCCAGCTGTAATCTTTTCCCTTTCAGTGTGGAGAACGTCTCCGTGGTTAGCGCGTATTTTATACTGCCCTGACACCGGAAGGCGCGAACGAGAAAATTTCTTACGACCTTTGCAGGGGGACCTGTTTAGGTTTTAAGAGATTAGCACGCTTATTATAGCACGCTAACCGACAATCTGCCTTGATTTCCGCGAGGAACGCTCGGAGATTGTCGGGAGGCAGTCAAGTTTTAGAGTGTTGCACTCAGCATTTCTACTCTTGATTCCGCTTAACGATAAGCAGGCCCGGAGGATTTTGAACCCGGTGCCTACCCAACACCCGTCTTCTACGCCATGGGTAAGTCCAGGCGTGGAAAACGGTCCCAAGACCCCGAAGCCCACTTCGACCCCATCTACCCCTCCGTAGATAAATCCCGGCGAAAGCAACCCCAAGGGGAACCCCATATGCCCTCCGACGTAGACTTTCGCCAACAGATCTGCAATATGCAACTACAAATCGCCACCCTTACCTCCTCCTTTGCCGAACAATCCCGCTCCAAGGACGCGCAACTCGCCGCCTTGACAGAGCAACTCCGTCTTGCTAATGTTGCAAATCAGCAACTCCAGCAGCAAGTCAGTCATTTTCTCCGAAACCGTCGTCCCGCTGACTACAGCGAGGAAATCATGGACATTATGTCCCTCGCCCCTGAGGAAATCCGATCCCCCAGCCGCTCCTTCTCGCCTGTTCTAAGCGAGCCCCACACGCCCGAGCCGCCGCGCACGCCCTCAGTCTGCGACGAGGACGCGCGCGACGAAGACGACGGGGAAGGCGAGTTCGTCCCTGTCAAGAAAAGACAGCGCCGCTCGCCGGCAAAAACCCCTCCTCCCCCGCCCGCCCGCCTGGTGCGCCCCTCCGCCACCTTAAAGGCCAGCCTGAAACCGGCTCCCAAGCCACAACCCCAGGCCAACCTACCCGCCAAGCCCGCCCTAACCTACACCACCACGGTCGTCAAAAAGACCGAACTCCCATCGATCGAACAGATCGCGGCCTCCAATGAAGATTTCCAACACTTCAAAAACACCCCGCCTTCTATCACAATCCTAAATAAAAATCTCTGGGAAAGAATTTCCGGAGATTTATCCAAATCAGGCGTTAACTGCCTTAAATGCAAATTCTACAGCACCTGCATGAAATTCCAGGTGCAGTCCGCCAAAAATTATCGCAGCGTAATCCGCTATCTCCGCACCAACAACGTGGAATTCTACACGTACGCCCTCAGCGAGGAAAAGGACTTGAAAGTCGTGATCCGAAGTATTGACACTTCCATCTCCGATGAGTGGATTGTCAAGCAGCTGAAAGCACTCTCCTTACCCGTGCTTTCAGTCCGCCGCGTGGGGAACAAATTCAAAAAGTTCCCCATGGTGTCAGTTTACTTGGAGAATACTCCCAAAGGCAGAGAGATATATAATCTTGAGACCCTCAGTCACTGCAACATATATGTTGAAAAAAAAAACCCTCCACGGGATTTATTCAGTGCCACAAATGCCAATATTTCGGGCACAGCTCCCACCGTTGAAACGTCAACCCGCGTTGCGTAAAATGCGCCGGCGATCATTTAACGGCGGACTGCACCAGGAAGGACAGAAACGAAGATTCTCCCCCCAAATACTGCAATTGCGGCCTAAACCACACCGCGAATTATCGCGGTTGCTCCTTATTCCCCAAAAACCGGCCATCCAATAGCTACTCCAACGTAGTAAAACCTCAGGGGCAAATACAGCCACAACCCAAACCCCAACCGCCGCCACAAGCCCAAAATGCGGCCCCCAATGTAATCCCACAAATCCCTCAACTCCCTCAAATTTCACAACTTACTAATGCGGCACTTGATCCCAATCTAGTCGCACTCCTTACCTGGACCTTAACCCAAATCCAACAACAACAATCCCAGAATTAAAAATAACTGCACAAACTCAAATGGCTTCTGACAATTCCATCAGAATTTGTACATGGAATGCTAGTGGGCTTGCTAACCACACCACCGAACTCGAAGAGTTTTTACATCACCACAAAATCCACGTTATGCTCATAAGCGAATCACAGTCAAAAAGTACCCGGGGCCTATTCATTAACGGATACCGCCTTTACCTAATTCACCGCCCCGTTCAAAACGTCGGCGGCACAGCTATTTACATTCACAACGAAATTAAGCATACCGTGCTAACGAATCCGCAACTAGAAAACCTGGAATTAACCTAAATCCTAATTAAAGCGAACGGCGAAAAGTTTAAAATCATGAGTTTATACCAATCCCCCTCGAAACCCTTTATCGTAAACGATTACAGGAATATCTTCTCCGAAGATGTGCCTACTATAATCGGCGGCGATTTTAACACTAAACGCGCGAGCTGGCAAAGTCGCCGGTCCAATCAAAAAGGCAGAGAATTGCACAATTTCATCGTACAACACCCGTACGACATCAAGATAGCCAGTCAAGCGTCACCGACGTTTTACAGCCATGCCGGCCACTGGCCGGACATCCTTGTGTTCGATCACAATCCAGTTTTTCTGGAAATACACACAAACCTAACAAGAGTTGAAAGACTAATCACAACAGTAAACTGGCAGAAATACACCCAGAAAATGCTCGAAAATCTCACTCCCCTCCCGAAAATTAATACCAAAAAGCAAATCGATGAGGGAATTACTTTCCTCACAGATTTAATCACAAATACAATCGAATCGGTTTCGAAAACCAAAACCGTTCCGAAAAATAGCAACCCGCTACCAAATAACATCTTAATTAAAATTCGGGAGAAAAACCGCATCCGTCGGAATTGGCAGCACACACGCTGCCCCCTGTTAAAAAATAACCTCAACAGGCTAAACAGTGAGATTCGGAAAGAAATTAAAATATTCACAAATGATAGCTGGAACCATCTTATCGACGACGCGTCTCAACATAAACCCCAAATGTGGAAGCTCGCTAAGAGATTCACTAACAAAAACAGAATGGTTACCCCGGTTATTCACGGAAGAAACGGACTTGCCTTCCTATCGGAGGACAAGGCCGAGGCTTTCGCGGAGAGCGTGGAGTCTCAGTTCTCACCAAATCCGCTCACAACAAGCGAAGAGCTTCTCGAGGAAGTTGACGACGCATTGGATAGCCTAGAGCAATCCACATCCCACACACCAAAACCAACATCCCCCGGTGAAATCAGGTCAATCATAAAGCATGCGCCGAACAAAAAAGCGACCGGTCACGATAAAATCAGCTATACTTGCTTGAAAAACCTCCCGAACACCGGAGTAGTTTTCCTAACAAATATAATCAATGCCTGTCTAAGAACAGGTTATTTTCCACAAACGTGGAAACACGCAGTAGTGATACTTATTCCGAAACCTTTCAAGGACCACAAATTCCCGCAAAACCACCGGCCAATTTCACTGCTGTGTACGTTAGGAAAACTTTACGAAAAAATTCTGCATTCTCGCCTGACTGAATGGACAGACGACCACAAAATACTACCGCGCACTCAGCACGGTTTTATTAAAGGCCTCTCCTGTAACCACCAGCTTATTAGAACCAGCGACTTCATAACCAACGGTTTTAATAGAAAACATAGCACTCTCGCTGTTTTCCTCGACGTCGCGAAGGCGTTCGATCGAGTGTGGCACGAGGGACTGCTGTATAAACTCATGATACTTAACTACCCGTCTTATTTGGTAAAAATAATCGCAGAATTCATACGAAAACGCACTTTTTCGGTTCGCTTCGAAAATTCAACTTCGGCACCGCGCGAAATGGCCGCCGGTGCCCCCAGGAGTCAGAACTTTCCCCACTCCTGTTTAACATCTTTGTACATGACCTCCCAACTCCGAATAACATCTTAACGGCCCAGTATGCAGATGACACCGCATATCTGTACCGTGGTAAAAATATCCCACACAGTATTTCTAAAATCCAGGCCGCACTCAATGAACTGGAAGAGTGGACAGATGAATGGTGTATCTCTATTAACCGAGAGAAAAGCCAGGCTATCTACTTCACTCAAACCAGAAACACCCCCCAAGATAACCTCACCTTCAGATGCACACAAATTCCATGGGTAAATGAAGTGAGATACCTTGGTTTACAAATGGACAGACACCTAAACTGGACAAGTCATGTTAACTCTGCAATCAGAAAAGCAAAATGCGACTTCGGGCAACTAAAGTCACTTCTGGTTACAAATAGCATTCTCTTCCTAGCTAGTAAAATTCACATTTACAAAGCTATCATCAGGTCAAAATTGACTTACGGATGTCCCTCGTGGATCCATATCTCACAAACGCAGATGAACAAACAGGAAGCCACGCAGAGCGTCATGATCCGCCGGATCGTAGGCGCTCCGTGGTTTATCAGTAATGTCCAGTTACGAAGCGAAACGAAAGTGCCAAAACTCCAGGTTTTCATTCGCGATTTGGCGATTAAAAACTGCTCGAAATTCGACGTCTCCCTCCTCCAGGATCACTTAGGTGTACCTGAAAATTTCCGAACCAGGAAAAAACGTCCACTCCACCTAGACGTTGTCACTTAATTTTTAGGAAAACAGTTTAAAGTAGTGAAACTTTAAACCGCTTCCTTCCTAAATCCTACCCCATCCACCCGAAACCAATATATGAATACTGCTATAGTACTCACACCAGTCAATTTCTACAAAGCCATTTTTACTACTTCTTCCTATAAAGTATAAAAAGTTCTTTATTGGACTTGACATACACGAGGGGGTTTTAGTCAGTAAGAGTCTGACATAACCTATTGTTATCCCTCCCATCCGTGGGCAGGATAACAGAAGGTATCCATGAGGATTATCACATCCTCTCTCCCCAAAAAAAAAAAAAAATCGAAAAAGAAGTTCATCCTGACTAGCTCAGCCTGAACACTCGAGTCCGCTCTACAACTTCGCTTCGGTTGAATACACCGGTATTCTTCCAAGTTCGTCTCGCTTTCGCTTCGCCACTACACTTTGCTGCTAGCAAATAAAAACCCCGCCGCATTGCTGCTAGCAAATAAAAACCCCGCCGCATTGCTGCTAGCAAGTAAAAACCCCGACGTTTGCTGCTAGCAAAACAAACATCAATGCACCGGCATTTATCTGCTAGATAAATACGAAACTTGCTGCTAGCAAGTTACTTCCGCCCTTCTCTGCTAGAGAATCGAAATCCGTCGCTGACGGATATCCGCCGGGGATAACGTTGTACAGACGTTTCTTACGAAAACAAACACACACGATCATACATAAAGCTTTTCAAAGCACTTTCGCCCTGCCGTCGCTGACGCAGGCTACCACGACGCAAAGAGGAACGAGCACGTCGCCTTCTTGCCCTGCCGCCGCTGGCGCAGGCTACCACGACGCCCGAAGGACGCCGACGCCTCTTTGCCCGTTTGTCGCCGCCGGCGCAAATCTCCACCGTTCGAGCCCGACACAGCCGCCGTTTGAATACGGAAAATAAGCCTTTTACGACGTTTGGTCCGTGTGTGTTCGTTGAAACGCATACGCAGAAGAGAAGCCGGTTGCTAGAATCATCGAGGAAAGTCTCCACGCAGAACACGCCACCGACGTGCACCACCGAAGCGTGCCCATTGCACGCCACCGCAACACAGCGCCACCGGAAGGAACCACGGAAAAAGCGAAAAACCGCGAAACCGTCCCGCGTTCGGAATCCGTGTCCGCGTTAAACCGTGTCCGCGAACACGAGCGCCGCGTTTAGGGTGATTAGGAGTGCAGCTCTGTAATTTCTGTGTTGATTGATTCAGAATATAAACCGTGAATCTGAGTTTGTGGTGTTTTTAACTGTCTATTATTCACACTCCTTGTTTTCACCCCGTGCCAAGTGAAAGTGTTTGTGTGTGTGTGTGAGCCCAGCTGCCGAAGGAGAGGCCAGCTATAAGAAACGGAAGCCTAGCAGTCCGTGAAAGCCGCCGCTGTACGGAACGAGCCAGACGGAAGAATTAGTAACGGTAGGTGAAATTTCTGTACTAAAGTGAACCCCCAGTGCTTCGATACCGACAAAATTGAGCTAGCCCGTTATCTGGCCAGCAAGTCAGTTTCCTTGTTCGGGAAACCAACTTGTTCTGTGTTTTCACAAGCCGACCTGGTGCCGCTCCGCGAAAGCACCTAGCGGGAATTCAAACCCGCGAAAAGTCGCGCCCGTGGCCAGTTGGGGGAAACGCGCAACTCGCGCCCTCCTTCCCCCTTTGACAGACCTTACAACCCTTCCGCCTACGTTGCGCACGTCACAGAAGCTAAGTCAGGTGAGTGTGGGTTCCTTTTGCCACAATCAATCTAGCCTGGGTCAGTCTGTCTGTTTACAGCCCGGAAATATTCCGTACTCTCCTCTGAGAGGCTCGTTATCTCGACCGTTTCCGGAAAGTTTAAAAACCCCCCCAAACAAATATCATTGAAGCTTTTATGAAGTATTTACTGGAAAAGAAAAGTAATTTTAAAATTATTACATACATTGCTCATAATGGTCAGGCATTGGACAATCAGTTTATACTCAATTACATATTGCAAAACACAGATATAAAACCAACATCAATTATGCGCGGGACAAAAGTGTTGCTAATTCACATTTCAAATATTAGATTTATTGATTCATTAAATTACTTTTCGATGGCTTTAAGTAAATTACTAAAAGCATTTGGTTTAGAATCACCCATCAAAAAGGGATATTTTCCTTACATGTTCAATTCAATTGAAAATTCAAATTATGTAGGGGCTCTTCCCGACATTAAATTTTATGATCCTGATTCAATGATGGAGACGGACCGAAATGCATTTATTTATTGGTACCAAAATAAAAAAACATCCAATCACTTTTAAATTTGAAACAAGAACTGATTGAATATTGTCAAAATGATGTACTAATTTTAAAATTAAGTTGTTTGCGCTTTAGAGATATGTTTTTAGAAGAATGTAACATGTGTCCATTTAATGAAAGTATTACTATAGCTTCTGCATGTAACTTATTATTTCGGAGAAGATTTCTTAAAGAAGATTCAATTAGCATTATCCCCAAAACATTGTATCGTTCTAATAAAAAACAATCTATAACTGCGATTAAATGGTTAATTACAGAAGAATCGAAAAGGAATATTTTTATTGAACATGGTTATCGTTGTAAAGAAAGTTATTAAAGGATTTTCAGTAGACAATTTTTGTCCAGAAACTAAGCAGATTTTTGAATTTTACGGGTGTTAGTTATTATCATGGCTGTAAACATTGTTTTCCAACATGACGAGATGAAATTCTTCATGATAATTCAAATGAAACAATGAACACTCGATTTGAAACAACTACAGCTCGCGCAAAAATTCTGAATAGCACCGAAAATGAACTAATAGAAATGTGGGAATATAATTTTAAGAAAACATTTTCAAGTGAAATAATTAAAGTTAATGATCATCCATTAATAAGTCATGCGCCGTCAAATCCAAGAAATGCTTTTTATGGAGGTAGAACAGGTAATACAAAACTTTACTATAAATGCAAGCCCACCGAGAAAATTAAATACGGAGATGTATGCTCTCTTTATCCGTGGGTTTGTAAATATGGTAAATTTCCCATCGGACATCCTGAAGTTATTACGGGAGAATCCTTAAATTTCGAAAACTTAATGGAAATTAATGGTTTGATCAAATGTTCAATTTTACCACCGAGAAATTTATACCTTCCAGTACTGCCTGTTGAAATGCACAACAAGCTATTATTTATATTATGTAGAAAGTGTGGAGAAGAACAAAATATTAATAACTGTACATGGGTTATTGATGAAGTTCAAAAAGCAATTAATTTAGGATATAAAGTTATAAACATTTTTGAAATATGGAAATATAATATTTGTCAATATAATAAGGTATCTCGCGAACACGGTTTATTTACTAAATTTATTGATAAATTTTTCAAAATAAAGCAAGAAGCTAGCGGTTGGCCTCAAACTATAATTAATGACAATAATGCAAAAGAACAATACGAGCCCTAACAACTATACAGGGTGGGCCACGAATAACGCCCATTAAAAGTTTTCGGGGTTATTGACAGAGGAAAAATTTGAAAAAATTCTACATTGCACGGTTGAATGCGATCACCTCATGGAAAATATTTCGACTTTCTATCACTTCCGGTTGTACCGGAAATGGCTACCAACTTTGTTATTTTAAATGGAACATCCTATATATTAATTTTTTTTTAGATTCCCCGTTCAATTGTCTACCCTCTCATATGAATTTATATCCACTTAACTCTTACAGTTTTTGAGTTAAAAATTTATTTGTCAAATATTGACCTCAAATAGACGTTTTGAAAAATGCCTATAACTTCTAGTAGGGACAAGATAGACAGACGAGCGGCATCTTGAATTGTTACTTATAGATCCCTCTAGAATAAAAAAAAAATGACATCTGTCAATTTTGACAATAGGTATTTCAAAAATGTCAATATTTCAGTGCCCACTTAAAAACATCATAATTTAATGTTTTCAAATGGAATGACCAATAATTTATCCCATATGGTGATTGGCAAGACAATTTGCAACATAAAAGTATTATGTCTCCCTATATCTAGAGCAAGTAGTTTTTGAGTTATTTCGAAATTTCTTTCCTCCCAGAATGCTTGCACAATTGAATAATTCCTGTACAATTCACACATGCACCATACTAGGCTACTGTCAATATTCACTGAACCGAATCTAGAAAAATTCGTTTCCAAATGCTTTGTGTAAAATTTCTTGTGTGACAGTGGGTTTTCGGCTCTACGTGCCCGATGAGGCGCAATAGGCGCTAATCCGTCGCCGAAAAATGTTCGTCAAAGTTATAAAATGCAGGCCAGTCGGAGAGATAATTTATTCTGTTTTTTCCACTTCTATTTTCCTTCTTTGCATGCTCTATGTTCTTCTTTCTTTATCTAAAATTTCTCCCACTTTTCACACCCTTGAGAATTCTCGTTTTCAAAACTAAAAATCGAAGAGTCTTGTTTTGAACAGCAAACGAGTAAGTTCTCTCTTTGAATCGAAAACGTGAAACTTTGTATTTTTCTTATAACTTTAACTTGTTCTTTCACCGTGTATCTTTGCTCATTTTTCCTGATCTCTACTTCAATCTTTTCTTAACTTAATTCATTTCTTTGTGTTTGTTGTTTATTTAAATTATTATTTTAACTTGATATTTGTAAATATTTATGTAACTAATCTGATGCACATTATTTGAGAATATACATTTTATTACAAATTTTGTGTTTAAGTAATTTTTAAAACCAAATCGCGTAATTCGCGTAAACACCTCCACAATACATTTTTTTTTTTAAAGTTAAAAGTTTCTGCTGTGTATAAACCCAAACGTGTTTCATTCAATACACAAGACAAATACCGATTACAATTAGAATTACATTGTCAAAATACAATTACATTAGATATTCTGGATGATTACATCGTCTGGACATTTTTCAGTTATTCGTCGTTTTAATAAAAAAACGTTCATTTTGAAGCTTTTAACGTGTGTTTCCACTCCCAGACTAAGCATGAAGTAAAATTTTGAGTTTAGAAAAGCCCCGCGTAGAAAATTTGTCGAGGGTCGCGCAGCGACCCGAGACAAATTTTCACGGGGTTTTACTAAACTCGAAATTTTACTTCATGCGCCACGCGTATAAAACACTGATTTAAATTGAAGTTAAAAATGCACTGAAAACCACCCCAACGTCGATTAATTCAAAATTAGATATTTTCTTTCCTATCCATGATGTACACCTTCAGATATTCATAGTTTTCTTGTAAAAAAACTTCGATTCCCTGTAGTCTTTCGGTCTCCGAAGACCATGATTGGTCCTTCGAGCTGTAGCCTTTGTAAAATGGTAATAAACTTAGTAATCTAAAGTGATACTTCAATTTGAAACTTCTAAGAACGAGTGTTGTCCACTCCCACACTAAGCATGAAGTAAAATTTCGAGTTTAGAAAAGCCCCGTGAAAATTTGTTTCGGGTCGCGCAGCGACCCGAGACTAATTTTCGGGCTTTTCTAAACTCGAAATTTTACTTCATGCGTCACCCGTATAAAACATTGATTTCAAGTGATTTCAAATATACATACACTAAACCGTGTTTAGTGTTTTATACGCGTGGCGCATGAAGTAAAATTTCGAGTTTAGAAAAGCCCGAAAATTTGTCTCGGGTCGCTGCGCGACCCGAAACAAATGTTCACGGGGCTTTTCTAAACTCGAAATTTTACTTTATGCTTAGTCTGGGAGTGAAAAACACTCGTTTAAAGCTTCAAATTGAACTCCTAACAAAAAAAACAAGGAATCTCTAAAGATTTAAATAAAATAAGCACAATTTGGAATACGTCTACTTTAAAGAAAAACTCTAGAACACTTTTTTAAAGAGTTTAATTTAAAGCTTTAAATGAGTGTTTTTTTTTTTTTATATAGTTTAATTTAAAACTTTAAACGAGTGTTTTACACTCCCAGACTAAGCATGAAGTAAAATTTCGAGTTTAGAAAAGCCACGTGAAAATTTGTCGAGGGTCGCGCAGCGACCCTCGACAAATTTTCGCGGGGCTTTTCTAAACTCGAAAATTTACTTCATGCGTCACCCGTATAAGACATTGATTTCAAGTGATTTCAAATATACATACATTTCACGGTATTTTAGTATTTTATACGCCTGGCGCATGAAGTAAAATTTCGAGTTTAGAAAAGCCCGAAAATTTGTCTCGGGTCGCTGCGCGACCCTCGACAAATTTTCACGGGGCTTTTCTAAACTCGAAATTTTACTTCATGCTTAGTCTGGGAGTGTAAAACACTCGTTTAAAGTTTTAAATTAAACTATATAAAAAAAACACTAATTTAAAGCTTTAACTTAAACTCTTTAAAAAAGTGTTCTAGAGTTTTTCTTTAAAGTAGACGTATTCCAAATTCTGCTTATTTTATTTAAAACTTTAGATATTCGTTGTTTTTTTTTATAGAGTTTAATTTAGAGCTTTAAACGAGTGTTTTCCACTCCCAGACTAAGCATGAAGTAAAATTTCGAGTTTAGAAAAGCCCCGCGTAGAAAATTTGTCGAGGGTCGCGTAGCGACCCGAGACAAATTTTCACGGGGCTTTTCTAAACTCGAAATTTTACTTCATGCGCCACGCGTATACAACACTGATTTAGTGTTAAGTTAAAAATACACTGGTAAAGTTTAATCTCGCGTGTCAATATTTTTGAACACTTCGAGTAATATTATAATAAATAAGTGTAGCAATCGAGAAATTATGAATGTATTCGTCATATATGGCTAGTGCGACAGAATTGTTGTTTCAACGAAACTTATCCACACTTACAACTTACAAACAAAACAAAAGCAAGAAGATTGAAATAAAGTAATTTTCAAACGAATAATTAAATGCAAGAACAGAAAAAAAAATTATAACAATTGTTTGAAATGATGACCATTAACGTATAAGCACTGTGCAGCACGTGTTGCGACACCCTCTGTTGTTGCTCGCCTAATTTCTTCTGCACTTAATTCCGCGAATGCAGCTCGCACCCTTGCTTCCAATTCTTCTCGGGTATTGACGACAGTGGCATAAACGTTATTTTTTATACGACCCCAAATAAAAAAGTCGAGTGGAGTAAGATGTGAAGATCTAGCGGGCCAGTTCCACGGACCTAACCTTCGAATCCATCTATCTTTGAACATATTCGTCAGTTGCTGCGATATTTCGTGTGTGCAAATTTAAAGGAAGCTCATCCAAAAAATTCTCTACAAAATTTCTTAAAATTTGTAAATATCTACCACTATTTAATCTTTCGTGGTACAAATAAAAAGTAACACGCGTGTCCATCAAAAGGCAAAATAAGTTGAAACTAAATGTGTGTTGGGATTTATGTACAAGCGTTGCATGTGGATTTTCAGTTGACCACATATGATTGTTTTTTCTATTGAAAATACCTTCACAAGAGAAATTTGATTCGTCGGTCCAAATAATTTTTTTTAAAAAGTCATTGTCTTCTTGATTTTTAACAAACAAAATCTCACAAAAATCAATCCTGTTCACTGCATCTTGAGGAAATAATTCTCGCACCAAATTAAATTTATAATTATGCATACGATAAATTTTCAAAATTCTTCGCAGTGATGTTCTGCTTACTCCCAAATCCTCCTGACAACTACGGGTGGATGCGCGTGGATTTGCTTGAAAATAAGCCAAAACATTCACTTGAACTTCCTCGTTCTGCGTTATTGGCTTTGATTGATTTTTTTCTGCGTTTAGTTTTCCAAATTGTACAAAATTTGACTCCAGTGTTCTAAATTTTCTTCTATCCATCGGCGGTAAGTGTGGGTAAGTTTTGTTGAAAATTCTACAAGTTCTCTCAACAATTCTGTCGCACTGACCATGTATGACGAATAAATTCATAATTTCTTGATTGGTATACTTATTCATTTTAATTTTACTCGAACGGAGCGTTCAAAAATATTGACAGATTCGGTTCAGCGAATATTGACAGTAGCCTACTATGGTGCACGTGTGAATAGTACAGGAATTATTCAATTGTGCAAGCATTCTGGGAGGAAAGAAATTTCGAAATAACTCAAAAAGTACTTGCTCTAGATATAGGGAGACATAATACTTTTATGTTGCAAATTGTCTTGCCAATCACCATATGAGATAAAATATTGGTCATTCCATTTGAAAACATTCAATTATGATGTTTTAAAGTGGGCACTGAAATATTGACATTTTTGAAATACCTATTGACAGATGTAAATTTTTTTTAATTCTAGAGAGATCTATAAGTAACAATTCAAGATGCCGCTCGTCTGTCTATCTTGTCCCTACTAGAAGTTATAGGCATTTTTCAAAACGTCTATTTGAGGTCAATATTTGACAAATAAATTTTTAACTCAAAAACTGTAAGAGTTAAGTGGATATAAATTCATATGAGAGGGTAGACAATTGAACGGGGAATCTAAAAAAAAATTAATATATAGGATGTTCTATTTAAAACAACAAAGTTGGTAGCCATTTCCGGTACAACCGGAAGTGATAGAAAGTCGAAATATTTTCCATGAGGTGATCGCATTCAACCGTGCAATGTAGAATTTTTTCAAATTTTTCCTCTGTCAGGAATCCCGAAAACATTTAATGGGCGTTATTCGTGGCCCACCCTGTATATTGGGACGAAATCAAATTCATGTATAATTCAGGTATTAGACAATTTCTTTTTTTCTTTTTTTAAATTTAATTCTATGTAATTAGTTAATTAACATCAATGAGGGCCAATCAGCAACACAAAAAACAAAATTATTATACTATTCTATTCTATCATCTCTAATTAACAAGGAAAATGTTCATTTTGTGTGGCAACTAAATATTGGGACAGTATAAAATAACTGTTAAAAATGAAACAAAATAAGACAAGTAAGCTGTGAAAACAATGCAGAACAAAACGTCAGATTACTTTGTTGTTGCTTTCTTATCGTATCGGGTGAACCGCTGCTTTTATTGGACAAAATGGTGCGTGGTATCTCTACAAGTTCCAAAATTCGTGAGTTAGTGATTAAAAATTATTGCCGAAATACAACGATACGTGAAATGGCGGATGAACTAAATATTCCTAAAACAACAGTGTGGAAAATAATTAAGCATTATGGAAAAACCGGAAATATCATAGACAAAAAAGACAAAAGTTCGGGTCGTCCAACATTAGTTTCTGATAGAAACAAGAGATTATTAGTAAAACTGTGCAAAAAAGGGAGAAGAAATACTTTAAGGCAAATTACGACTGAATGGAATCACGAAACTGGATTAAATCTGTCAAGGGAATGCTGCCGCCAGTGGATTCATAAATGTGGACTCAAGTTTTATAAGGTAGAATTTCAAGTAGCAATTTAAAAGTGCATTTAAAAAGAAATATTTTCTTGTAGGCAAAGGAAAAACCACTCTTGACGGAAAAACAAAAGAAAGCCAGACTCGCATGGGCAAAATCTAAATTATCTTGGTCAGCTACAGACTGGTCCAGAGTAATTTTTAGTGACGAATCAAAATTCGACGTATGTGTTGGTGATTACCGCAAACCCGTGATTCGCTCAAAACATGAGGCATTTCACAAGGATTGCCTAAAACGTACCGTAAAATTTCCTAAAGGAGTGATGATTTGGGGCTGCATGGCAGCTTCAGGATTAGGATGTTTTGAATTTATTGATGGTACCGTGAATGCTGCGAAATATCAACAAATACTGCAAAACAGTTTGCTACCAAGTATCGCCAAGTTAAATGTTGACGAAAATTACATTTTCAACAGGATGGTGCGGCCTGTCATACGGCCAAAACCACAAAAAAATGGTTTGGCGACCACAACGTAAATGTTCTTTCTTGGCCTTCCAGCAGTCCTGACCTTAATGTCATTGAAACAGTATGGCATAAAATGAAACAAACATTGAGGAACAACCCACAACGGACATTACCTGAACTTAGAGACAAGATAGAGCATATTTGGAATGAAATTTCTCCTGAAACGTGCAGATCCTTAGTTGAGTCAATGCCTAGCCGAATTCGAGCTGTCATAAAATATAAGGGCGATGTTACTCCTTTTTAGAAATAAAATTCGTGTAATGTCCCAATATTTAGTTGACAAACAAAATTAACATATTTCTTGTAAATTAGAGGTGATTGAATAATTCATTTGTTTTTTGTGTTGTTGATTGGCCATAACTGTTGCTAATTAACTAATTACATAGTATTAAATTAAAAAAATACTAGAAAACTTAAATAAACTGTCCATTACCTGAATTTTATATGAATTTGATTTTGTTCCAATATATAGTTGTTAGGGCTCGTACACAAAGAGTTACTTTGAAAATGAAGGTATAATTCTCGAATCAAGTAACATTAAAAATAATCCAGCAATAATCCAGCATTGCGTCAAACATCCATTTTTAGAACATATGTATTATGAATTATTGAATTTACTAACATCTCCAGGTGTAGAAGTAAATTGAATTAAAGAAATAAATGAGGAAACAGAACTTGCTAATTGGGTCTATTTAGACGAAGCCTCTGACAGTCTATCAACAATTAATGTTGCCATTGCTGCATATGTAACTGCACAAGCTAGACTTAAACTATTTTCTTTATTAGAAGCAGTAGGAGAACGAGTATTATATTATGACACTGATTCGATAATTTATATTTCACGACCACCCGAACTAGATTTATCTATTGGTTGTTTTTTGGGAGAATTAACTGATGAATTAGAAAGTGTATTGGTACGGGATCGATCATAACTGAATTTGTTTCAGGTGGTCCTAAAAATTATGCATATAAAGTATATTCAACAAAGTTTGATACATTTTTGTCTGTATGTAAAGTGAAAGGTATTAGAATTAATTATAGTATAGGACAACAAATTAATTTTGAATCAATTAAAAATATGATTTTAAACATTGATAACGACAACGATGACGAATATGAGAGTAATACTATTGTAACTAGTAATAATTTTATAAGGACAGATACACACGAAATTATGTTTAAACCTAACAAAAAATTATATAGAATTAATTTTAAGAAACGTAAAAGATATGACAACTTCGATTCTTTACCTTTTGGATACAAATTATAAATATATACTGTATTGTCGTAATTGTAATTTATATTATTTTCTATTATTTATAATTTAAAAATAAATATTGTAGTGCTTAAATCCATTGTGTGTTCATTATTTATTTATTTTACCGAACTCCATCCATTATCCACACATTATCCATTCTTCCTTTTGGGACACAAGGTCAATTCATTTCCCAAATACCGAACGCAATGGCTTCAGAAATATATAAAAGCTTATCAGGGTGTGTCCGGATTGATGATAAGGTATGCCAACGCGCGTTTGTTATATTTCAAAATGTGTGTGTGTGTGTGTGTGTGTGTTATCAGTAGTTTTGCATCCGCGAAACGAGCGCGAACATCCACTTGCAGGGACATCTACTGATAAGAGATCGACGACGTAACGAACTAATATTGACATAACAGATGTCACAAGATGCAACAGATGAGCTACTATCTATCTTCTTATTCTGCATACCACTCTTGCATTCACTTCAGAGTCTCACTCCAACACAATGATTCTTATGGAACTTCCGCACTAAAGTGCACACACGAACGGTGACCACAACATCCTGTCGCATCTGACCACAACTGATAACAACAAATTTTCCCACGCTGAGGAGGCCTACTAACTACTGATGATCGTATTGAATTTGAGGTGGGGACTGCTTTTAAATCAAGCACTCGTTGTTATTGCCTCATACTGAATGATAATCTTGTTGAGTATACACCACTGTCGGGCACCGTGACAAAAATACTTTAAATTTACCATGTTCAGAATTGCAATTGATTTGCAAGGATTTATGGTGGGAGATGTTTTTGAACCTAAGGAAATGTCAATTGGGTATGAAGATGATAGGATATTTAGTTTTCTATTCAAATCACCAATCCCTCACCAATATCTAACGGAAACCGAAAAAGTGTCAGTACGTTGGTTGGAAAAGCATCACCACTGTTTACGCTACACCGATGGCTACGTGAATCTTTCAAGTGTTGGGGATATTCTTCAACGATTCGTAGAAAGTGATGAAGATGTTATATACGTGAAGGACGATCAGAAACAAGCATTTCCAGAACGTTATTTAGTGAATAATAATATTGTAAATTTAGAAAACGTTGATAATTGTGTTAATTTAAAAAAGTATATGCATACGTGCATTTATCACAATAATCAAAACAGCGTATGCTCATATGAAAATGTGAAATTGTTAATTGCATATTTAAAGAATGATGTTTTCTGAATTAAAATAAAATGCTTATAATTTAATTTTATATAACTTTAAACAGTAAAAAATAATAAAATGCTTATATTTTTATTTATATAAAATTGAATAGTGGAAAAATAAATTGTTTATATTATATATTACATAATAATTTTTTAATAAAATAAAAATTATAATAGAAATATATTGTGTTTTTCCTACATCCTCTTATTTGCATGGATAAGAAATAAATAAATAGTAATGTATACAATTCCTTTATTACAAAATTAAAATAACAAAAAAATCATATGATATACACGTAAAAAAAGCATGTAATAGGTTGTACATTTATAAAGATAAAAAAACATTACGAGTAATTATTAAAAATATAATATAAATATATTTATATATATATATATATATATATATATATATATATATATATATATATATATATATATATATATATTTATATATATATATATATATATATATATATATATATATATATATATATATATATATATATATATATATATATATATATATATATATATATATATATATATATATATATATATATATATATATATATATATATATATACAGGGTGAGTTTTTTTCGATGTTCTCTATGGGGATCTCGGAAACTATAAGAGATAGAAAAACGGTTAAATGGGGAAAGAAGTGTAGTTTTATAGGACGAATAAAATGACACTTTCAAAATATTTGAAAAATCAAGGGTAACTAGATATTTTGAATAAAGTAAAATGTGTCAATTTTTTGAAATCAATATATCTCTATTATTATCATAAATAGAAAAAAACTGTAAGGGACAAAGTTGTAGAAAATTTTACACAGATTAATAACAAAAAATAAAAAAAGAATTCGCCCATATTTTAGGAGATATGACACAAACTTACCTTTTTTTAAATGGACGTTTGTGTATTCACAACGCAGTGGCACCGAAATATTACGGGTTACCTAAAATTCATAAACCTGACATCCCTCTCGCCCTATAATCTCCTAGCGGAGATTTTAAGTAAGGCTTTCGCAACTAGAACACAGTACAATATCATTGATTCATTTCACTTCGCCGAGGAGTTTAACGACTTCCAACTACCTGATGGTCATGAGGTCGCCTCTCTGGATGTGGTCTCGCTTTTCACAAATATCCCTATGGATCTGGCGCTGGGGATCGTGGAATCGGGTTTCGACAGGGTGGCACCCCACACCGACCTGACGAAGCCTGATTTCATGTCCCTGCTCAGATTCGTAGGAGATAACACCTTTTTCACTTTCAATAACATATTTTTCAAACAAACCTTTGGCACCCCTATGGGCACACCCATTAGTCCGGTGTTGGCTCTCATCGTCATGGATGAGCTGTTAGATAACGTAATTCCCAAACTGCCCTTCAGGCCATCATTTGTCAAAAAATATGTAGATGATCTGCTACTTGGATTGCCTACAGGCTCTACGCAGACGGTATGTGATATTTTCAATAGCTACAACACACACATTCAGTTCACAACCGAACAGGAGGTGAATAGATCTATTCCCTTCCTGGATACAAGAGTTATCCGTACAGCCTGTAACAAGATCATACTGGATTGGTATCAGAAACCAACCAACTCCGGCAGATACATCAATTATCACTCATATGCCCCCATGACGATGAAAGCCAACACCATCATAGCACTGAAAAATAGAATAACCCGCATATCACACCCTACCTTATTACAACAAAACCTACACAGGCTAAAAATGATAGCACTTAACAACGGCTACCCCAGACCGATTGTCAACAAAATAATCTTCTCAACGGCACCCACCCCTGATAGAAACGCACCCATTCACCACAACCATTACACAACTCCACTGCAATAGAAGCTGACCCCACCCCCAACCCCGAACCTAAACCAACCTACTACAGAAAACTCCCCTATTTAGAAAAAAATACAGGGCACATAGCCAGAATCCTGAGGAACGACAAGTGACATTAAGATAGCAAAATACGGTGTGGCTCCACTAAAAAGATTCTACACAAAACTGAAGGACCCGGTGCCCACGGCTGAAATGTCTAATGTAATTTACAGCATCCCTTGCACTGAATTCCCCCTCCGATATGTAGGTCAAACTTCTCAATGGATAAAAAGCAGAATAATTCAACATAAAAGTGACATAAGACTGAATAAGAAGTCATGTGCATTGTCTATACACTGTAACAGTGAGGACCATGCACCTGACTTCACAAACGTCGAAATTATAGATAAGTCAATGTTTTATAAAAGTCGTTTATTCCTTGAGATGTTCCACATAAAAAAAGCAGGCGTTGCAACGATGAATTTCAAGGCAGACACGGAGGGCCTTAGTTGCATTTATTCCTATTTAATAGACATGGACAGATCAGAGCCGTTAGCACCGGTCTCCTTCAGCTTAACAGGTTAATAACATTCAGCAATAGTTTAGATAGTGGTAGTTTGTCTGAAATTTGCCTCATGAATCGTCAATTAAACACATTTAGGTAATTTATTCATCAATTCACATTTAGCTAGATAAGGCCCAACAATTTCTTGGTCTGTTAGAAATGGGTAAACTGACGGCGGAATCGTCGAGTGAGTCTCAGGTTGGTGGTGACACTCTACGGAGTTAATTTGATTGCGCTTAAAATTATAATTTCATTACATTTTTAGTTGGATTTTTTCATTTACATCTTTTACTCTTCCAAACCTTTCTATTGAAACGTGTGAGCGCACCAAGTTAAATCTATTTCGTGCACCTAACCTAAACCCGGCATCAATAACAGTAACCATATGCATAATAGTCATTTCACGGCAATAAACAGTGGAACACAGTGACAGTTTCCAGTTTTAAAATGTGAATGTGCCGTTTGTTTTTAAAATTTCACTTCTGCCGTAACCACGCGGTTACGATTTTTTGTACGCAATAACCTCACTCTTAAAATTTAAATTCAACAACCATCATGAGTATCGATAAGATAATTAAACAAATGCAGCGTCAGTTTAACAATAGTTTGTTCAAATAATCACAAATGTAAGCTCAAAATTTATTCGCTAATTATTATTTTTTCAAGATTTCGTCATTAACTAATAGTTTAATTCAGATCAGTAATTGTTTGTTTTTTGCTCATTGTTTTTAGTGTTAACCCTGAGGAAGGGACAAAATGAGTCCCGAAAGCTTGGTATTACAATAAAGTAGATTACGCACATCTCTCCTGCCGTATTATTGGTTGAATGCCCTGTTAGGAAATTTTCCGAACTCTGCCTCTAACGTAGTACGACCGTTACTTCTTGTGCTGGTATATGTATATATATATATATATGTATCACTGTTTCTTCGGGTTTGGTCCCGCGTATTTTCTTGGCTCTGGTCCATTTTATTTTTAATTCGACGTTTCGATGACGTCGCAGTCATCATCGTCAGGAATAACTATCAAAATTCCATTGCTCTAGCAACCACTTGTTTGACTTTTACGTACTACTTGATGCGTGAATTTCTTGTTTGGCTTCGTGTTACTCTTCTGTTTTGTTCTTCTAATGATATAGTAGTGACAATTTCAATATTATTTTCGGAAGGAGTTGGATTTTGAATTTCTTGGTTGTTGTTCGGAGATAATATATTTTGACCAGAATTTATACAAGTTTTCCAAATTGGTGGTAGTCTTTTAGCATCATCTCTTTGATTTAGACTGTTCGGCCTTTTTTCAATTTCTATCGCTTCTCTAATAATCCTCGCGTGGAAGAAGTCTATCTTTTTTAAAATTCTCGTTTTTTCGAAATTTATTGTATGTTTAGAAATGTTTACGTGTTGAAATAAAGAAGATTGTGGATCAGACTTTCTTACTGCTAAAATGTGTTCATCTCGACGAGTACTAATTTTCCGGTTTGTTTGTCCTACATAGCTCTTTTCACACATACCACATGGAATTTCATATACGCCTTGAGCTTCAAGTGGGATAATTTCTTTTGGAGTTCGGAGTAAATTTTGAATTTTTGTTTGTATATTGAAACAAGTTCTAATATTGTATTTGGAGAGGACTTTTCCGATTTTATCAGTTGTTCCTTTAATGTAGGGAAGGGTGACGTTGCCACACGGACTTTCACTTCTTGTTTTTGGACTTTTGTTTCTGTTTAATTTATTGATTGTTTTTTTGGAAAACCCATTTTGCATTAATGCCTTTTTGACATTGGATATTTCATTATTTAAGTGGTGTTCGTCCGATAGCGTACGTGCTCTTAGCAGAAGCGATTTTGCGATTTTTTTAAAAATAAAATGGACCAGAGCTAAGAAAATACGCGGGACCAAACCCGAAGAAACAGTGATACATGTTACACCCGCGAAAATCTACGTTATAACATATATATATATATATATATATATATAGATAGATAAAAAAATCGAAAATTTCTCTAGAAACTACAAATTGTCTTGTTTCTTTTCTAAAATCATTAAAAGGCCGGAAAGGTCACTATAGCCTTAAAGTTAGCAGCAAAATTTATTTATCAGAGGACCTGAACATCAAAAAGTTACATAATATGTACTCTTCGAAGCATCCTGGAAACTTGATTTCGTATGACAAATTTCGTGAAATATTTTCCACAAAATTTAATATTTTATTCGGGTATCCTCGAAGTGACACGTGTAGGACATGTGATAAATTTAAGGTTGATGAACAAAAGCTACAAGGGGATCTAGCTGTACTTGCAAATAAAGAAGAATCGGTGAACAAGATTAAAAAAGAAATTCGCCATGTGCAATTGAATATGAAGTTGCGTAAGTTAAGGGCTGACACTTTTTATAAACGGAAGAGGCAAGCCAGAAAGAAAGCTAAGAAAGATACAACCGTAGAAGCTATAACTATGGACTTCCAAAAGAACCTGCCATTGCCAAGTATAAGCACAAATGATGTATACTATCGCAGACAGTTATCGTTTTACAGTTTTAATGTACATATTCTTTCCGATCAGCGATCATTTTTCTATACCTACAACGAAACCATTGCTAAAAAAGGATCAGAAGAGGTATGTTCAATGTTGTATCATTTCACAACAAACATTTTGAGTAGTTCTGTTCAATACCTAATCATCTTTTGTGACTCATGTGCTGGCCAGAACAAGAATTACATTGTCTTTCGCTTTTTGCATTATCTTACTGCAGGACTGAAACGATTCAAAACTATTGAAGTTTATTTTCCAGTTCGCGGACATTCCTACCTTGAGTGCGACCGTAATATGGGACTAATTAAACAAAAAGCTCTAGCCAAAACTCCCGACGACTGGAATTACATTATACGTAACAGCAGAAAAAACCCTTCACCATTTATTGTAATAGATTGCAAACAAGAGATGTTTAAACGATGGGACGAATATCTTAGTTCGTTTTACAAGAAGGCATGCCCTTTCCCTTCAAGACCAGTAAAAGTATTTCGAGTAACTCAAGAACATTGCAGTTTAGTGGAACATAAAGACTCTTATAACGGCTTATTAAAAAAAAAGTGCCTTAAGAAAAGATAGAAAACCATATAAAACTGCCGGACATGAATATTTGCCTAATTCCTACAGTAGACCGTTACCCTTAAGTGCTCCAAAACTTAACGATATCAAACATTTGGTGCAGTTTTGTTCAGTAAGTTCGCGTAAATTCTTCGACGATTTAGTAAGCTCTCCTAAAACTCGATGTGAAGATCCTGAAGAGCTTATTCCCCTGTACGATCTTGAGACAACTGCCGCAGAAGATGATCCCGACGATCTTATCTCACTTGCCGAACTCTCCAGAAAAATTCAAAACCGCGGATGTGAATAGCCTTGTGTTTGTTAATCAATATGCATATATTTTTTGTCAACTATTGACATATTTTGTAATATGTTTATTTTAGTAATCATTTTTCCTTGCAAATGTCTGTTTTTTTATAATGAATAACATTAAAAGAAAAGTATGCTTTGCTGAAGCTAACGACGCAACAAAACAAAAAAATGCAAAAACGATCACAGTTCAGGTCCTATGATCTATTTCACTTTTTTTATTTTGTGGTGACGGTTCGTTTTTGTCCCTAAAATAGTGAATGTCTGTCGAAAATAGCTCAAGTATGTACTAGGCACAGCAAATTAATAAGTATTGATGCCCTAATATATATATTTTTAATTAAATAATTATAGCTACTTAATTCGACTCTGTAAACTCTGTTTTTGTCGTTCCCTAAAAAATGCTCTTTGTGACTATGATCATTTTTCCCCTGTACTCTTCATATATATAACATAAGTAAATAAAAATTAAAAAGAAAATCTATGCAAAGTAACATAAATGTTACTTTGCATACCTTGTACATTTATCCTATCCTTCAGGAAAAGCATTAAAATGAATAATTAAGCATTAAAAATTAATAAAGTGTGTAAAAAAAATTAAATGTGATTATATATACAGGGTTCGGCAATGAAACGGGAAGATTTGGGGTGGGGCTTGCAGCGCGAGGTGAAGTGGTAGGGAAGACAGTCCCAGGCCTGTCGGGACCCGAGTGACTTGCCATTTAGTCTACAATGGAGCGTTGGACGGGTGAGCATCGCGGTTACGCAATTAAGGCATATTATGTAAATGGCGAGAGTTTAGTGCAAACGCGTCGGGATTTTAGACGACATTTTAACATACCGCGTAACCAACCTGTTCCGTCAGACCATGCGATTAAAATATGGGTAAACAACCTCGAGCAAACTGGATCGACGTCTAGAAAAAGAGGTGGTAGTGCCAGAACGATTCGAACCCCTGAAAATATCGAACGTGTTCGACAAGCAATGTTAAGAAGTCCACGTCGATCGGCCGTCCGTCACGCCACACGCCTTCGAATAAGTGAAAGATCGGTAAGAAGGATACTCCACCAAGATCTTCGATATCACCCGTATAAAATACAGGTTGTTCAATCTCTTCACCTGGGTGATTATCAACAGCGTCTCAGATTTTGTGAGGTTATGCTTGTCAGGTTGGAAGAAAATGATGATCAAATTAACAACTTGTGGATGAGTGATGAGGCACACTTTCACCTCTCTGGTTTTGTAAACAAACATAACAGCATGGTGTGCAATGTCGGCAAGTGGAATAATCGGTCCGTATTTTTTTGAGGATGAGGCTGAAAATGCCGTTACCGTTAATTCTGCGAGATACGTTGCAATGATTCAGAACTTCCTCACACCTCAACTTCAACGCTTTCCAGGTAATGAAAACACACTTTTTCAACAAGACGGTGCAACAAGCCACACTGCAAGAAATTCAATGAATGCAGTGAATGCTTTGTTTACGGGGCGTGTCGTTTCTCGAAACGGGGATATCGCTTGGCCACCTCGGTCTCCCGACCTTACGGTCTGCGACTTCTTTTTATGGGGTTATCTGAAAACGAAAGTGTTTGAAACTGATCCACCCAGGACAATCCCGGACCTCAAACAACGAATTCGTGACGAGATTGCAGCAATACCTGTTGAGATGCTGCGAATAGTTATGCAGAACTTTCAGGCACGACTCCATGAATGCATAGGTGTCAATGGAGGACATTTGGCAGATGTAGTTTTCAAAAAACAAATTTTTTCAACAATAAAATTATTTACGATATCTTCCCGTTTCATTGCCGAACCCTTTATATAGACATATATGTTAAAACGTATATATGTACATATAAATTTAAAAAATTATAAATTAAACGGTTACACTATATATATAAAATTATAAAGTTTTATAATGACCAAATGGTAAGGTAGTAATATTATCATCTAAAATAAATCGTTTGTCATTGGAACTATCTAAACATAATTTATTTATTTTAACAGAATGCAATTTATGTTTAAACGATCGAATAGTATTAAACTGTGTATAAACAGTATTTTTATTCATCAAAACATTAAAAAAATCATCAAATACTAAACGATTTACTCCAGATTTACTTATAAGGTCACCCGGGGTAAGTGTAAATTGGGGGCAAGTGGAACCTATGCATATTATAATTGTTTTAAATAAGTGTAAGGTGGAGGCAGTGCTGACAAGAGGGGGGGTTGGCGGGAAAAATACCAGGGGCCCCTGGGTTCTAGGGGCCCCGGAGAAAAAATCTATCATGATTTAAATCACTTGATTTTTTTATGAAAAAATCATGATTTCAATTTGTAGGAACTATGTTCCTCCTTTTGTAGTGCGTGTGTGTGGGGTACGTCTGGAGAGTGTCCGTTGCCAAGATTGCTTTCGGAACCCCCGTTGCGAAAAAGTCTACACGGCACAAACGCATCTTGCAGTAATGGTAAGCACATGTGGCAATCTTTTGTTTGTCAAGAGTCAAGTGCTTGCTATCACTGGTCTGGAGCCAGCGCCTTAAGGCCCTTAAGGGATGCGTGTGGGCCGACTAGGGAACCGTGTGCGGGAGACGGTTATTTTCACGCGAGTTCATCCTGTACCGCACACGATCAGTCAATCCAGTCGAGTCCAGTCGCAACCAAATATATACTAGTTTTTGACATTTTGAGCCTGTTTCATTATTTACAAACTCTATTATTATTTAACTAAAAGAAAAATTACAAACATTAATAGTGTAGTAAGTGTAGTTTGATCAATGTGAAAATCCTGAGTCGTCGGCGGTCCCTTTGTGGGCAGCAGCGCCGCGTTGTCTTGCTCGCCGCGAATATCGGAGTCGTTGGCGGTCCCCTAATCGAAATCGATAATCAAATTAGACTCCAGCACCGATAGAGAAACGCTTGTAGCCCAACGCTAAGGTAAGTGAATTTAAATATTTTTAATATTGTGGGTTTGTTGTGCGCAATTAACAAATCCTGTGATGTTTTAACAGTAATTGGTTTATTCTAAATTCAATCCGTTTCAATCTTTACATCGACAATCTTAAACTCTTAATTCAATCTGTTTCAATCTTTACATAAATCTTAAAATCTTAAATCGTGTGGACTTAAAAAGCGACTTGAAGCGACTGTCGCACGTCGCAGTTGCCAAGGGCATCGTCGCACTTTGGGGGGATACGTCCCGTTCCCTCTTTCTTGCATGCCGGTGCATGCGGACGCGAACTTCGGTCAGCTTACGCCGCACAACTGGCCACGCACATACGCGAATTCACACACTCACACTATTGTTAATGCATTTACATCAGTGGTGTCCATAACGTCGATCGCGAAGCCTTTAAACTTTAAACCTTTAAATGAAGATAAATATGTGGGAAGAATAAGATTTTTTTTGTCTTCACATTTTGTCGATCTTGGCAAGACATTTTTATAATCGATCTTCGAAAAGTCGATCGGTCAAAAATTAGTGGACACCACTGATTTATATGATTGAAACGTGAAACGTGTCGACCTTATTAGCAAAGCGATAATTTGCTTATCAACATGCAGCATCATTAAAAAAAATAATTAAATTTTAAAAAAATTAATAAATGATATTAATTTATGTGCAGAGCATAATGAGTCAGCGTTATAAATCCGGATGCGAAAAGCGTAAAGAACGACAAAAGAAGCTTGAAGAAAATGCTAGAGGAAGAAGAACATTGGAAAATTTGGGTTTCATAACTTTATCGAAATCCCAACAAGATGAAAAACAAAACCCTTCCGAATCAATAAATGCAAAGGAATCTGATGGAATTCCTACACTTTTCTTGTCTACGGATGTTGCGGATCCTTCAAGTTCAAGAAACAACATTTCCCTTGTCTGAAGAATCGGCCAACTGTGAAATGGAAGAAGCATCCACCAGTGAATCTATGGATGTGAATTTACTAAACATCGACATTGGATTGTTGAAATTACATTTAATGAGAAAGGATGTAGAAGAGGCTATTCAACGAGGTCCAGAATCACATCCAGCAACCTTCCTGTTGATAAACAGGCAGGGTTGGCAAAAATCCGGGTTTTTTCAAAAGTTATCTACCCAGTGGGTTTTTCGGTGGGGTTTTCCGGGATTTATTGGGTTTTTTCGGTTTTTATTGGGTTTTTTCGGGGCTTTTTAATTTACGTCGAACAAAAACAAAAATGATTCAATTACGATTTTCAGGTCTTTTATTAATAACTCAAAAACCATGTTATTAACGAGAGTATTTTTAAAAATATAATATTCCAAATAATATTTTCATTGAGTATTAGCATTAGCAGTATCATTAACAAAAATCTCGAATACTATAGTAGCTCCCGTTTGCTGGGTTAAAATTAAAATATGTAATTGTGTACAAACATTCATGCATAAATTACAGTTTTTTTTTTTTAAATATAATATATATTAAAAAAAAACTGTAATTTATGCCCATCATAATAAAAAAAAAATGTCTTCAATAAAATTTTATCGTATTAGTATTTATAATAAGGGACATTTTACCGTCTGGGTTCGGAATAGAATAAACCCAGAGTGTGCTCGCTTGTCGTAAAAGGCGACTAAAGAGCCTTCTGTCCGAAGTCCTCATAATGCCCTTTCTTGTCACCCAACAACCCTACCCAGCTGTCGTGTCGTGGCTAAGGGTCAGTACAGGGTTCCCAACGGCGCCTGCTGCTGTGAGGCTTTGGCACCACAGTAGCAGTCATACCGTACTTCTACAGCATTCTGCTGTAGTGGTATAGGGGGTCTTGGCTTAATTGCCCGGGCCGAGAGGAGACAACCTCAACATCAAATCCCCATGGTTAGCGTGGAACTGCTTATGCGAAGACCATGGCTACTGGCAGTGTGCCGGTAGCTGGCCAGATGGGAAAGTCTGGTTCCTATTAAGCGAACTCTGGATACCGGCCGACCTCCAAGAGCTAAATAGGCTTGTCCAGGTATAGGAGCACTGCCTGGATCGACCTTTTATTTCTTCCTGACTCGTGGGACTAAAATGGACAACGACTCAAAACAAAAACCCAACGAGGGGGGTACCCTCGATCCTCACTTTGAGGACAAAACGGAGACTGGGGTCGAACCCACTCCTAACAAGCCCCAGACCTCGACAAGGCGTGAGCGGGAGACCAATTCCCCTCACTCCGAGTCCGAGGCAGGGTGTGAGCGGGAGATCATTTCTCCTCACGCCGTGTCCGAGGCAGGGCCCAGCGAAGAGGCTGCCGACAAAATGCGCAACCTCTCGCTGACACACAAGAGGTTTGGAGGGGCTGCAAGAAAGCGACTCTCCAAACTCATCAAGAGCGGAATACCATACGAAACTGCCTTGAATACGGTGCTGGAGCAAGTCCGTAAGAGCAGGGAGGCAGAGGGGGCTAAATCCCCCTCTACTGCCAAGCCAGCCAAAAAACGGCAACGCTCCGACACCAGTATACCTGAGCAGGAAAATAATATTAAGAAACCCTGCAAGCAGGATACACCAAATATCTCTGCGCCGGCGCCGAAGCCTTCATACAGGGCAGCGGCTGGGGGCGTCAGGGTGGGCATTATCCACGCTGATTATCCTGGCTCTGCCCTGACGGCTGAACAACTATCGACCCTGCGCAGAGGCATACTAACCGAGGTGGACAGCATCCCGGATGATGGCCCCTCGGTAAGATTCCAGGCCTGTTCACTTAGACCTGGATGGCTTCTGCTGACGTGCGCTGATGAGTCGACCGTCACCTGGCTTAGGAGCGCGATAACATGCCTCCAGCCATGGGAGAACGCGAAACTCAGATGTGTACAGGGTAAGGAGCTACCCAAACCACACATCTGCGTGGCATACATCCCGGATGACGAACCTGGACATCGGCTTACGCAGGATGTTGTCCTCAAACGTCTGAGGATTATGAACCCGGGACTTAATACCCGCGATTGGTCGGTTCTACGTCAGGAGACGGCAGGACCCGGCCAAACATGGACATTCTCCCTGGACGACGGGTCTATGGCCTGTCTCAGGGAGATGCAGCTCAAACCATACTTTGGTTTTGGACAAGTACTGTTCAGAACCAAAGGAGGGGACAAGAGCCAAGACAAAACCACTGCCACAGAGCCGAAAAAGGGTGAGGAAGAGCGACTAATAACGCCCCCCTCAGCTGAACAGGCCTGTGGCAGTGGCTCAAATACCACCACAAAATCAGTGGTTCCTGAGGCAGCCCAATCCGCCAAAGGAAAAGGCCCTGCGAAGGGAAAAATGCATCCTAAGAAGGGCGGTAAATCGACCTTCAAAGGACGCAAACCACCGGAGGGAAAATGACTCCCCCGGTGAAGTGTGTGCAGGCAAACCTGCAACACGCCAAGGGGGCATCCTTCCTCCTTGGCAAGAAATTTATTGAAGAGCGGATCGACCTCGCCTTCATTCAGGAACCATGGGTGTCCAGCTCAGGCCGAATAAACGGCCTCAGCAACCTATCCGGAAAGGTAATATCATATGGCTCTGGCGAAAAACCCAGAGCGTGTATTATAGTCCGGAATAACATCCAATACTTTCTGTTAACAGAATTCTGCACCAGGGACATCGTAACCGTCCAGCTGAATCTCCCGGTGGGGAACGGCAGGCTAGACATAATAGCCTGCTCGGCATACTTCCCGGGAGACAGCGCAGAATTACCACCTCCTACGGCGGTGAGACAACTTGTGGCCCACAGCAGGAGGAACAATATCCACCTGGTTGTTGCCTGTGATGCCAATGCCCATCACACTGTGTGGGGCAGCACGGACATCAACCAGAGAGGTGAGTTTTTACTAAATTTTATCATAGGTGAAGGGCTAGAGGTGAATAACACTGGCAACGAACCAACCTTTGTAACGAAAAATCGTGCAGAGGTCTTAGACATTACGTTCTGCTCCAAACTTATGAGCACAAAAATTTCCGATTGGAAGGTATCTACCGAACCATCGTGTTCGGACCATCGGAATATTCAATTTAATATTGAAGGCAGTCTTAGACCTGTAGTGGAATATCGAAATGTCAGAGGCACTAATTGGGACGGATATAAGCGTACTCTTAGTGATCTGCTGGGACAAACGACCCCTACAATTAAACGCCATGAAGACATTGAGACGGCGGCGGAGCATATCTGCCAGTCTATCGTCTCAGCGTATCATGAAAACTGCCCACTAAAATGTAAAAGAGACAGCAAAAATGCCTCTTGGTGGAATCACTCACTTGAGAAAATGCGGAAAGAAGTCCGAACACTATTCAACCGGGCTAGGGAAGCAGGCAACTGGGAACTTTATAAAACTTCTCTAACCGAATATAATAAACAAATCCGCAGGGCAAAAAGGGAGTCCTGGAGGAAATTCTGCGGGGATATCAATGATACCCCCTGCAGTGCAAGAATCCACAAGGTCCTAGCCAGGGAACCGGGGCAGGCACTCGGATCGATAAAACGACCGGATGGCTCGTACACAGGCTCTGGTAAAGAAACGTTAGAGATTCTGGCCCAAAATCACTTCCCAGATTGCTTGTTTCTAGGTGACACTACATCTGCCGCGGTGCGCTCATGGGATCGAATCAAACGACCCAGAAAGCAGGACTGGGCGGTGGCAAATAAAATCGTTACCTATGGAACTGTAAGCTTGGCTGTAAAATCCTTCCAACCTTACAAAGCACCAGGTTTGGACGGGATCTTTCCAGCTCTGATTCAACAGGGCTTGGAGAGTGTCATCCGCCATCTCATAAAACTCTTCAGAGCTAGCCTAGCTTGGAATTATATACCGACTAGCTGGTCGGAGGTAAAGGTGGTATATTTACCAAAAGCGGGCCGTAAGGATCCGCTGCCTAAATCCTTCCGGCCTATTAGCCTGATGTCTTTTATTCTAAAGACCCTGGAGAAGGTGCTGGATGGATACATCAGGAGGGAAGTACTGGGTACCAACCCTCTCAATGTACATCAGTATGCCTATCAAAAGGGGAAGTCCACGGACCTGGCGTTGAACAATCTAGTCGGGAAAGTCTCGCAGACCCTCGACTCAAAGGGAATTGCGTTAACGGCTTTCCTTGACATTGAAGGTGCGTTCAATGCAGCATTAACGGAATCCCTCTGTAAGTCTGTAAAAGATAGAGGGGTTCCGACGGCCGTAACAGGCTGGATACGAGCAATGCTAGACGCGAGGACAGTTACGACGTCACTCTGTGGTGACGTTGTCAGGCTAAGAACCTCCAGGGGATGCCCGCAGGGCGGGGTTTTGTCTCCCCTGCTTTGGTCCCTACTGGTGGATGACCTACTCGCGATTTTAGATACGTTTGACGTGGAAGTACAGGCGTATGCGGATGACATAGTCATCCTTGCAAGGGGAACAGACGAAAACACAGTCTGGTGTGCCCTGCAAGAAGCACTGGATGCGACGAGGAGCTGGTGTGAAGGGGAACGACTTAGCGTAAACCCAAGTAAAACACTAATTCTCCCGTTCACCAGAAGGAGGAAATTGAAAATAAAACCTCTCACCCTACACGGTGAAACAATTCCATTTGTGGAGGAAGCGAAATATCTGGGTGTCACCCTAGATAGATCTCTAACCTGGAACTCCCATTTAGACAAGACCATACACAAAGCGAGACACTCGCTTTGGACATGCCGTCGTATATGTGGCAGGTCTTGGGGTCTTAACCCCAAACAAATGTACTGGCTGTATGGTGCGGTTATTAAACCGATTATCACCTACGGCTGTGTTGCCTGGTGGCCGATTACAACTCGCAAAACGGCCATAAATAGGCTCACTGCACTGCAGAGAATGGCAATGGTGGCGGTAACGGGAGCTATCCGAACTACACCGTCAGCAGCTATGGAAATGCTACTGAACCTGACCCCTCTACATATCTTAATACAGGGGGAGGCCAGATTGGCAACATATCGATTCCATCATGCGGCTCTAATAGACCCGCAAAGAATAGTCTTCATACCGAACGGACTGTCTAAGGCCATCGAGTCAGAAGACAGTCTGAATATGAAGACAGACTTTACAGTCACAGAGTACAGTGAGCATCAACCGTACAAAGTCCTATTTCCGGATAGAGACGACTGGGAGCGATACAAAACCGCCCCAGGACAGGTTGATTCCTACTGGTATACCGACGGCTCAAAACTGCCATCTGGTACAGGAGCCGCAGTAGTCGGATGTAAACCAAGGACTGAACTTTCCTACAGCCTCGGTAAACATGCCACGATACAACAGGCAGAAATATTTGCCATTGAGATGTGCGCTCGGGAGCTCCTACAAAGGGGTTGGGTGCGCAGATCAATTAATATCTGTTCCGACAGCCAGGCGGCTTTGAAGGCTTTGGAAACAACCCGAACCTCATCCCTGCTGGTGTGGAACTGCAAGCAGATACTTTGCCAACTGGCAGAGAACAACAGGGTCAGTCTGATGTGGGTGCCCGGGCACTCTGGCATACAGGGAAACGAACTAGCCGATTCCCTGGCCAGGAAGGGAGCGGATACCGCATTCATCGGACCAGAACCTGCTCTTGGAATACCTAGAGTAGTAGCCAAGAACACTAACAGGAGATGGCTGAATGATCAGATGCTAAACTACTGGCAACAGTGCCCTGGGATGAGACATTCCAGAGCAGTGATAAGTGAAGCATCCACCTCCAGAACAGAGTCATGGCTGAAGCAGAGCAGGTCGGGTATACACACCCTGACTGCTCTCTTCACTGGACACTGCCGCCTACGGCACCATCTGCACAAAATGGGACTGAGTGATAACACGGAGTGTCGCCTGTGCCTAGAAGATGATGAAACAGCAGAGCACGTTATTTGTGCCTGCCCCGCTGGAAATCAGCTCAGGCTCACAGTGCTCGGACAATCCATACTAACACTGAAGGACCTTGACAAGATTCCACCCGACAAGCTCGTAGACTTCATCAAGAGGTTGGGCTTGGAGGGTGAACTATAAGGACACGCGACTGGCCTTAAATTGTGAGCCACAATAGACCCTCGCGGTCGCAGTGGAGGGCCGTATAGCGACCCACTCACTTTGGAAAAAAAAAAAAAAAAAAAAAAAAAAAAAAGGGACATTTTGTTTGTTAGAAATAGAAAAGTGTATGCAACGTACTTTTTTGTTCCGCGGTAAAACAAACACAGGCGCTCGTGTAAGATTTTGTTTACCTATAAAAAGTTAAAATAAATACGAGCGCACATTGGGTCTGTGAGAGCAATTAAGATGATTTTGCTTTATTATTTTAATTTTGATGTATATTCTTAAGTAATACAGTTTCGTCAGTTTCAATCTAATTTGTGCAGAGTGAACACGTATAAGTTTATCCAAAAATATGCCGAAAATTACGGGAAGTGGTAGAAAAGGAGCACCAGAATGGAGTGATGTTATACAAATAGATAAAAGCAAAGTTGAGTGTAAAAAGTGTAAAATTCAAATTAGTGGAAAAATTGAACGAATAAGAACACATTTGAAAAAGTGTACATTGCGTCGACGGGAACGAGAACCATTAGATGAAGCATTAGCTTCGGCAAGTTCGGTGTCATTAGACTCATTGGTATCATCCACCGCCGTCCCCCCGGGAACATCTCGCTTAGTATCCGAATCGTTAATGGAGCAGTTTGCAAGTGACAGTGTCAGTGAGGGCTCTAATTTAATGAAGATAAAGCAGACTACTATGAATGAGTTCGCTATCAAAACTACAGAAGCTCAAAAGGACATACTAGATCGTAAAATTGCGTCTTTCTTTTATTCCTGTAATATTCCCTTCAATGTAATTGAAAATAAGGAATGTGTAGATATGGTTGAAGCTCTTCGTCCTGGATACAAACCACCAAATAGAAAGCAGCTTGGAGGGAAGCTCTTGGACGAAGCGGCGAGTGAAATCGAGGGACATTTTAAGGAGGAATTGGAGAATGCTACAATTACTTTAATTCAAGATGGATGGTCCAGTGTAACCAATGATTCAATTATCGCTTCAAGTTTGGCAACTGGTTCCAAGGTATACCTCGTCGACGCCATAGACACAGGAGATAACAAGAAAACAGCGAAATACTGTGCAACAATTGCTGAAGAAGTAATTAAAAAAATTGAAGAGAAATACAACAAAAAGGTGTTTGCGCTCTGCACGGACAACGAGAACAAGATGAAGAAGATGAAGCAGATTCTCAAACAACCCGAAAAATTCCCCAAACTGTTAACCTACGGCTGCAATGCGCATTACGTGAATTTGTTGGAGAAAGAGGTGTCTCCTGCATCGGTTGTAAAACAAATTGTAATAGTACACAAATATTTTCGCAACCACCACCAACCTCATGCATGGCTAAAGAAGAAGGGTGGCTTGATGCCGCAACTACCCAACGATACACGGTGGAACTCACAGGGGGATTGTCTCAACACATTTATTACAAACTTCCACAAGTACATTGAGATTCGTATGGACGTTGAAGCTGATCCCGATCCACAGGTGAAGTTTGATGAAGGGGTAGCCCACGTACTGAACAATGTTGGGCTTCATACACAAGCAATACATCTTCACAAACAACTTAATCAAGTATCTGTGACACTTGATAAATTGCAGGCCGACAACGCAACAATTTCAGATGCTGTTGAGATATGGCTCGATCTGTTGGAAAGTCATGAACTGGAGCCATACAAAGAAGTTATAAGAGCGAGATTTCAAGATGCCATGGAACCTTTCCACTTCTTGGCCAACATGATGGATCCGCGGTATACAGGTAGACGCCTGACAACTAAGCAAGAGGAAGCTGCAGAAAATTGGGTTAAGGATCAATACCCTCAGTACCTGCCTGGGGTGATGGCATTTACAATCAAGGATACAGATGTTTTTCCACCTACGCTATTTCAAGAAACGGTAGTTTCAAACATCTTGCCAACAAAGTGGTGGAAAATAGCTCGGCTGAAAACAGACAAAACCAATACCTTGCCTGAAGGATTTTGCAATTTTTTTTCTTCATTACATACTTGCCCGGCTAGTTCAGCTTCCATAGAAAGATTATTTTCAACATTTGGTGCGGTGTGCTCAAAATTACGAAATAGGCTGGGAGTGGAAAAGGCGCAAAAGCTTGTAACTGTATATAGATATCTTCGTGATAAGAATCAGTGCGAGAGCGAGTGGTAGAATTAAATTAAACGTTATAATTATGATTACATTTTCTTAGTTTAGTTTTACAATTCACATTTACCAGATTTAACTGACAATGAACATTACATTACATAAGTTTTATATGTCTTTCACAAGTATTTTCGTTTTGAAATAAATATGTACCTACTAGGCTTATGTAACTTTTTTTGTATTTTCTCGAGTTTACCTATTGTTTATGTGAAAGTTTAGAAGGAAAAATAAATGATTGGGATTTCAAACAAAACATGAGTTAAACATGTTTATTTCAATATGTATTTTTCAAAATAAGAAAAATTCCATTAATTTAATTTCCGTTTTTATTAAAATGATTACTTTTTATTTTAAAAAATCCGGTGGGTTTTATTCGAAAAAACCCAGGGGTTTTTTCAAGTGGGTTTAATCCGAAAAAACCCATTGGGTTTTTTTGGGTTGGGGAAAATCATGCCAAGCCTGTAAACAGGGCAATCAATGTCCAGTAAATTTGTTAAAATTGCGTTTAAAAAATAATGAAATTGTTGCTCGAGATTAGCTTGCTTGGATCAAATCGAAAAATGCTCTGTTTTGTTTTCCTTGTCGTTTATTTTATAATTTCGAGAAGATCAAAGATCAGTTTTGGCTACGGAATTGGGTTGGCAGCCTGATAGAGGATATAAAAAACTATATGATAGAATACCTGAGCATGAAAAATCAACCCACCATAAATCTTGTTATATCCAGTGGCGAACTGTAGAAATTAATATTAGTAAAAATAGAACAATTGATTGCCTTTTAGTACAACAAATACGAAATGAGATACAAAAATGGACAAATTTATTAAAACGATTCTTAGATGTAACTTTATTTTTGGCTGAACGAGGTTTGGCTTTCAGGGGCAGTTCACATTTGATTGGAGATTCAAACAATGGAAATTTTCTCGGAATATTAGAACTTGTCAGTCGTTATGATCCACTTTTGGAAGCACATTTAAAAATGGTGAAACAATCACAAATCGAGAAACAGAGATTGCAAGTACATTATTTATCGGCAGACATTCAAAATGAATTCATATCATGCTGTGCCGATTATTTGAGAACTTGCATTTTGAGGGAAAGAGAAACTGTAAAATATTATTCTGTAATTGTAGATGCAACTCCCGATTCCGCCCATATAAAACAAACTACACATATTTTACGATACGTCTCTGAAAATAATCATTCAGATGAATACGAAATTAAGGAAAGATTTCTTGCATTTGTAAACTGCAATAAGAAGACTGGAGAAGATATTGCAAATTTAATTCTCGAAACGCTTGGAAAATATAATATTCCTATAAGCGAATGTCGTGCACAAGGGTACGATAATGGATCCAATATGAGTGGCTCATATAAAGGTGCTCAAGCTCGTATTTTGCAAATCAATCCACTGGCAATATTTTCCCCTTGTGCATGTCATAGTTTAAATTTGTGTGGTGTTCATGCAGCAGAATCTTGTCATGAGGTTGTAACGTTTTTTGGTACGGTACAAAAATTATACAATATTTTTAGCAGTAGCCCTCAAAGATGGGAAATATTAAAAAATAATACTGGACGTTCATTGCACTCTATGTCAAATACACGTTGGTCTGCTAGATTGAATGTATTAAACCAATTGCTGAAAATATTCCTGCAATTAAAAGTGCCATAGATTATGTTCTAGAATTAAACTTAACATGGGAAATTCGTTCAGATCTGAACGGAATAAAAAAATATATGGAATCGTTTGAATTCTTAGTAATGGCTAAAATTTGGTACAAAGTCCTTCAAGCTATAAATTATAGAAATATTGTTTTATAAGCTCGTGATGCGACAATTGATGTAGAAGTAGCGAATTTGTCAAGTCTTCTCGATGAATTACAAACAATAAGAGATAGTTGGGAAACTCTCTTCAATGAATGTAAATTGTTTGGTTCATCTTTAGAGATAAATACAGATTTTGAAACAAAACGTAGTAAAAGGAAAAAATGGGGGAACGAATTAGAAATGACACCAAGTGACGAATTCAGAACAATTGTTTTCAATGTTTTCTTAGATTGTATTATTGGAAATATTGCAAGAAGATTTAATGCGGCTAAAGAAATTGATTCGTTATTCAATGTATTATGGTTATTTCATAACCTTAATGATGAAGAAATACAAAAGAAGTCCGAAAAATTACAAAAAGTATATGAAAATGATATTGACCATAATCTTGGTGAAGAAATACTCCATTTAAAATCAATTTATGATGCCAATATACAAAACAAATCTCTCTCGCCCATTGAGTTACTAAACATCATTAAAAAAATGAAACTGGATGTATTGTTTCCCAACATAATAATAGCAATAAGATTATTTTGTACGATCCCTGTAACCGTTGCTGAAGCGGAACGATCCTTTAGTGTTTTAAAAAGGATAAAAGATGTTTTGAGATCCACAATGTCACAACACCGATTGAATGATTTAGGAATGTTGTCGATTGAATATAAAATGGCTAAGAAAATTGATTTTCAAGACGTAATTAATTTGTTTGCTAGGCGCAAGGTTCGGAAAGCAACATTCTAAAAAATAATTTGTTTTTTGTACTTTTTTTTGTAATTTTAGTTGTAAACGTTTTCATTTTTGTAAGAGAATCATTGATGAATACATTGTTCCAATAACAATTAGGATATTTTTCGGTTTCCCGCTTCATTTATAAATAGCCCAAAGTCCGAGGGGAATTTTTTTTTTCACGCTCTTGGCAGGGGTCCCGACAAGAAGTATATCCCCGGGCCCCAAAAGTCCTCTCGGCGGCCCTGACGACCAATACCCTTTTCTTGGAGCCACACCAGACGGCATTGTTTATGCAACAAATTATATAGTTGAAGTCAAATGTGTGTACTCTGCCAAAGAAATGACTCCGGAGGAAGGTATTGCTAAAAGAAAAATTACATTCTGGGACAAATCATTTAAAGTAAATACGAACCATCTGTAACGAAAATTTCGAAATTTAATTAATTTTCGTTACGTCAGTCTTCCACTATTTAAAATAATTAAATTATGGACTTTTATTATAGGCAACTTAAGTTACTCAACGGAATTGTCAGATTCGGCTCAAGCGTCCTGCGTGCGAATCTGGTGCTTCCTTAGGTCTTGGGGTCTTCTCTTGTTGACAGCCGTCACGCACGGTTTGGTTCTTGGTTTTATGGGGACAGTCCCATAGGGTGGCGCATGGGGAATCTAAAATAAATCTCGTCCATCCGGGGTTTGGAAGCTGGCGTGTGAGTATTCTTTGAACCTTTTTTCTTTAAACTTCTGTTCTGCTGGTGGAAATATTTTTGTAGTTACTTTAAAATTATTAGCCTGTTTCATTAATCGCAAATTTTGAGGTTAGGTACTGCAAGGAAATTAGTGAAGGGTTAGGCCCATTAGTGCAGTTTTGATTTAGGTTTCTTGCAGTAAGATTTTGTGTAAAGTGCACGTAATTCATTGGTGTATTTTGCATGCGGTGAAACTACGGCGTTATTCAGTACAGTTTTTGTTTCCACCAGGTGGACTTTATTGTTTTTGTTCATGGAATCCTCACACACGCGTGCTCGCTCCAAGCTGCGGATGACTTAGATTTTAATTAATATTATTTTTTTGTTTTGAACTTCGTCACATTTCACTTTGTTTTTATTAAATTTATATTTTCTCTATTAACACTAACATTGCGCACAGCGTAGTTTAAATTGAGCAGTATTTCTGTAAATTTCAGGCACATGGTTGTTATAAGTTTTGAAACAATTCATTGTGTCTATAACCTTAAAAATAAAAAGGTATTATTGATTAATTACTATTTGGCCAATTATTTTGTTTGCATTAAATTCATTTTGTTGAGCAACTAATTTTTTTTGTAAATATTCATATTAAAATTTTCCTTGTGAATATTCATACTGTTGAATTTTTTATGTTATCGACAACGGGCCAATCCCTGGTGTTTCCGTGAAAAGGGTCAGAAGAGGACAGAAGAGGATTCCGACCAGCTTCCGGTTTCGTTACAAAACCATTGAATTGAGGAATCGCCCCACCACTTTTGACAGCAGGCGCAAAACAACTGAGCCGTAGTAATCAACCCGCAAACTAACCGTAAAGCAGCAGGGTGGAGATTGGCGATACTGCAACTTAACAACTCAATGACAACAGGACTGGAGGACCTTGACCTGGCCAGGAGACAAGATTGGTGCCGCTCCATATTTTTTGACAAGGAAAATTTAAGTATTGTTCTAATTTACCTATATTTTATAAGAGAAAGTTAATTATTTTAATTAAAGAACGTTGTTAAATTGTTACTTAGTCTTTTTGTATTATTTAATTGAGTATGCTGGCGCCCATAAATAAATTTCTTACTAACCCACGACCTACCGGGAAATAAACTGAGCAGCCCAAAGGCAAGTATAAAATTGTGTAAGACTTATTTAGTTTTCGTTACACATCATTGGTATTATCAGATCCAAGGACAGCTTCACATCACAAATACCGAGAAATGTCATTTTGCAGTATGGACTCCTCAAGGTCTTTATCATCAAATTATTGAAAAAAATGATGATTTTTGGAAAACAAAAATGGAAAACCAATTAGTGAATTGTTATACAAATTATATATTACCAGAAATTTTAGATCCTAGATTTACTAGGAATATGCCGATACGAATTTAACAATGTAACAATTACTCAATAAAGATGTTTGTATATAAAGGGTAATTCAATTTGAATTTCTACATTACAATCTAAAATATTTTTGACACGCCACTGTATTTGTCAAGGGCAGCGTGTGATTTGTAACCTAAAAAGTTAAACAAAAGTAGTCATGGAGCAATATACGCAAGAACAACGTGTTAAAATTATCTAAGCATATTATGAAAATGGCCGATCGAGGAAAAGTGCATTTCGTGCTTTACGTGAAGTTTGTGGTGCGCAAAATCGACCTTGTGAGAGGACAATTTGGAATGTGGTCTAAAAATTCGAACAAACTGGATCCGTAGCTAACATCAAAACCCCTCAGCGTGCTCGTAGAGGTCATTCGGAACAAAATATTGCGATTGTTCGCGAAAGCGTGGCCGAAAATCCAAGCACATCGATTCGTCATTGATCGCAGCAAGTGGGCTTTACGTATTCCACTACACAGCAAATTTTAACAAAAGATTTGAAGTTACACCCGTACAAACTCCAAATAACACAGGAATTGAAGCCTCGAGACCATCAACAGCGCCGTGTGTTTGCCGAATGGATAAGAGAACAAGGGGTAAATTTTTCAATGAAAATTATCTTTAGCGATGGCTTCGTAAATAAGCACAATTATCGTATTTGGGGATTGGAAAATCCAAGAGAGATTGTTGAAACGAAAATGCATCCTCAAAAGGTCACTGTTTGGTGTGCCTTTTGGTCCGGAGGCGTAATTGGCCCATTTTTTTTCGAGGATCATGCGGAGAACTCTGTTACGGTTAATGGCGTTCGTTATAGAAACATGATAACAGATTTTCTTTGGGAGCAGTTGGAAGATATGGATATCGAAGATTTATGGTTTCAACAGGACGGTGCCACCTGCCACACAGCAGGAGAAACGATACAATTACTGCGCGGCAAGTTTCCCGGTCGCATTATTTCACGTAACGGTGACTTCAATTGGCCGCCGCGATCGTGTGATTTAACTCCCGCAGATTTTTTCCTTTGGGGGTATCTGAAGAGCAGAGTATACAAGAATAAACCGAACACCATTGCAGAGCTGAAACAGGAGATCAGACGCGAAATAGCCGGCATAGAACCTGATTTGTGTCGCAGAGTAGTCGAAAATTTTAACAAACGAATTACGTCATGTCACATGAGCCGCGGCGGTCATTTACATGATATCATCTTTCACACATAATTGTAATGAACTAACCTTAAAGGGCAAATAATTTTTTTAATATTTTTCAACTTCTACGTGTTTTTTTTTATTATTTTTAATGTGGAAATCCAAAATGAATCACCCTTTATAATAAAATTCTATTTTCTATCAAGAATAAACATTATTTGATTTTTATTGTATTTTGATTTCGATGTTTATATTGTTTATATATAATGTAAAATTATGATGATATTCGTATATACCGCAAACAATATGTTTTAATTATTGTTAAAACAATATGTTTTAACAATAGACCACTGAAACATTACTTCCCGTTCAAACCGCTGGATATGGAGTTATACAATGAAATATTTAAAATTTTATTTGAGTAAAACTTGTTGTTTCTAGTTTATACGAATTTTATCATAATTTTATATTGAAAGCACGGTTGTTTGAAATACCGTTTAAAACTGCTTTTTACATATATGTATTTTTGTGACGTGTTCATAACTTTATATGTATAGGATTGTATTTCAACTTGTATATGTATTATTTTTGAATAAAGATTGATTTGATTTGATTTGAAAACATTTAAAATTAACACTCTGGCTGCCATGTCAGTCATATTCGACTGACAGCGGATTTACAATTGAGGCCAGGCATAAAAATGTATATAACTCGTATCAGGCCACGTATGTAGAAAGACAACTAGTGGTCATACCGCAAATTTATTGGTAGGGATTTATTCACCAAAATAAAGCGCATGCGCATATGCGGTGTATAGTGCGTCAGTCTTTTTTGACTGACGCGGCTCTGTTAAAGATTTTTTTCTTTGGGCGCCATGTCAGTCATTTTGAGGTTATAGTATAGTGTTGTGCATGTGCAACAAAAATGTAAGTACAATTGGTTATTCTTTGGTAGTTTGTTTATTGTTGTATTTATATGTACTTAGGGACCCTAACAAAGCATTGACAGATTCCCAGTTGGAAGCATATTGGGAAAATTATGAAAGTGATCATGATCCTTTTTCTACCGACTCCGGTTCAAATTACATGCCTAGTGACTCTGAGTATGCGTCCTCTGAGTTAGATCATGATATTTCCGTGGATGAAGATGAAGAAGAAGAAAGGCAGGCTGATGTATCAGAGATCGATAAATCAGATAATTCTAATTTAAGTTGGAATGTGTACACGGGAAATCAAGCTGATTTTCCGTTTATTGGACAGGCTGGAATTCAAATGGATTTATCGGAATATATAGCACCGGGGGATGTTTTCAAACTTTTCATCAATGATGCTGTTTTAGATCTTATTGTAAATGAGACAAATAAATATGCTACAGATATGGTCAACAGTGGAATACTAAGCAAGTCATCGAGACTGCATAATTGGCAGGCAACAACTCCTAAAGAAATAGAAAAATTCTTAGGCATAATGCTCTGGATGGGATTGAGTTGTCGTCCAAAGCTCCGAGACTACTGGAGCAGTGATTCCTTGTATTCAAATTCTATAAGCAAATTCATGTCCAGAAATCGATTTGAAATTTTGTTAAGAATGATTCATTTCTCAGACAACGATATACCGGCAGATGGGAATCGATTAAAAAAAATACAACCGTTATTAGATATTTTACAAAAAAACTTTCAAGAAGTATATACCATTGGCAAAAAAATGGTAATCGATGAAAGTATGGTTCCATGGCGGGGACGTCTTTCATTTCGTCAGTATATTCCAGGCAAACGTCATAAATACGGTGTCAAATTATTTAAAATTTGTTCACTTGAGGGATTCACATGGAAAATACAAATTTACTGTGGTAAACATGAATGTTCTGGAGTAGGTTTGCCAGAGAAAGTAGCTATGAACTTATGTGAGGGACTTTTAGATGAAGGTAGAATACTCTACACTGACAATTTTTATACAAGCATCCCATTGGCAAAGAACCTGTTAACAAGACATACACATCTGGTCGGTACATTACGACGAAACAGAAAGTATTTACCTAAAGATGTGATTAACCGCAAGTTAAATTTAAATGAAATATATGGATTGGAATCAGATGAAGGAATAGTCGTTTCTAAATGGAAACCAAAAAAGAATAAAGAAGTTATTATGCTCTCAACCATACACAATTTGGAGCAGAGTTGTGTGGCATCAAGAAACTCTAAAAAAAAAGTAGCTGACCAGCCCCTGCCCCAAAAACCGAATGTAATTATAGATTATAATAATGGGAAAATAGGAATAGACAAATCCGATCAAATGTCTTCATACAACACAAGCGTTCGGAAAGGCATTAAATGGTATCGAAAAGTAGCCTTTGAATTACTGACAGGAGTTGCAATTGTCAATGCACATATCATCTACAAATCGATTACTAATTCTAAGTCGACAATCACCACATTCAGAGAAGAAGTTTGCAGAAATTTATTAGATCTAGAAGTTAGAGAACGCATCAAAAAAATAAAATTTAATCACTTGCTAAAAAAAAGAGACGGCGGCGGTACAAAAGACCGTAGAAATTGTGTAGAATGCTATGACAATTTGCTGAAAAATATGACAAGAGTCGAAGCTCGAAGGAAAGTAAGAAAAGTTAAAACATATTGTGACGGTTGTGAGAATAAGCCGACTATTTGTTATGAATGCTATCTACGAGTGCACGGCGAAGGATCCAAATAAAAATGTTTATTTTTATAATAGTTTATATGAATATTTGTTAAGTTGCAAATTATTTACTTTTTTATAAAAGTATTTTTATTTTTATCATTATTGAAATAAAATGGCAAAACTGTTCCGCCAGCCCAAGCCGTTTTAATTACCTTATTTCTACCAGGCCAGAACACTATTCCATGCACTTAATTCAAATACAACTTTTGCCATATGTGACTGACATGCCTTTAAACATATAAATGACTGTCAGTCGGATTTGTCTGACAAAGCCTCAAATGTGAGTATAGGTGTCAGACCAATACGACTGACAAAACCTGCTGAAGAACAGCATGAAAAACACTCTGGCAGCCAGAGTGTTAAATTATGTTTGAAACATATTTAAAACATGTATAAAACGTATCTAAAACATGTTTAAAAGTGTTTAAAACATTTTAAAAGAAAATATGATGAAAACGTGTTAAAAACATGTATAAAATTAAATAAAGTTGTATGCTACGCTAAAATTCAGGTCTAACCTAACCTTTAAATCCATATCTAACCTCAACTTCAAATGAATACCTAACCTTACCTTTGAATTGATACCTAACTTAACCTTCGATTTGAGATCTAACCCAACCTTCAAAATAATATCTGACCTTTTCAAAATTTCATAAATTTTTCAATAAAGGTAAACTGCTGAATACGAGCGATTAACGCGGATGCTCTTTTTCAATATCGCTCTTATTGGTCGGTCACTAAATACTAGTTCACGTGACGACGCGCCGTCGTCCCGCCCTTCTCTAGTTCCTTTGCGTCACCTCGCTGCCCCTGAGAAACTCAAATGATTGTACCGATTGGCCTTAATGAATGTGAATGAACTTGAGGAATGTTTATCTTTTACAAAAAAACGTGATTACACTTCAAATTTCGAAGGCAAAGACTCTCGCGTTTAAAGTAAACAAACACGCATTCCACGCAGACCGAATTAAACGAGAAAAGCATTGGTTCTCAAAATGTATAGAAAAAAACTCGAAAAAATGTTGAAAAATAAAAAAAAATTCGAAAAAATTTTGGTGGAGATAGGTTCACACATATTTTGTGTATGTGCCCTTAAATGCCTGTTCGTTATTTCAAATACACCCTGTATATTGAGTAATTATAGAATTAATGTCAGTATGAGTTCATTAAGATTTTGCTGTAATCCGCAAAAAAGCGAATCATTGTAGAGTAAGTTAAAATGTTTCACTGCCCTTATCGATATATAATTTTGATAGCTAAACGTGCAAATCCTTTATAATGTTAGATAAACTGTATTAGTGACTTTATTTCAGGTAAAACAATAAATAAATAAAGTTCTCTTGGTTTATTAAGCGGGACTCGCAGCGCACACCGCGATCCGGGCCATTACACCATTGGCGGGAGCGCCTCATGTCAATGTAGCGCTCGGGTAAAAAAATCATATCTCAAAAAGTTTTAAAGTGCCCTTTAGAAAACACTTTAGAAAACGGAAAAATTCTTAGGAAGGATCAGGGTATAACATATATTTTCTTAAAGAAAATTTAATTATTTTTTGAGGTATGTTTTATTTATTAAAAAAAATCTATATAAATAAAGTTTTTTCGTTTTGGAAAGAATGTATTTTAAACTTTGAACATTTAAGCACAAAAAAGTACAGAATAACTTTTTTTGTATAGGTAACGGTTTGAAAAATGTGTTTAATCTCTAGTAACAACCAAAAGCGATGTCTTGATAGCCTTTATAATATATGTGAAATTCCCTAAAATCCCTGATGTACCCCAAAAAGAGTGCACTTATTTATGGAATGGCCGATATGTGTATAAGGTATGCTTCACCACAGTCTCCCATATTTTCAGCAGCCACCTTACCCTACCGGTCCTGTGACGTAGTCTTATGTGCAGGGCCGGCGCTAGGGTTTTTGCCGCTACAGGCGAACTAGATTTTGCTGCCCCTATCTAAATATTTGGTTAAGATACAAGTTTCCTTATACAGGGTGAGTCGGGAGGAGCGCACCAAACTCTAGGAGTGTATTATACACGTGAAAATAATGTAAAAAAACTCATTTGTTCTTATCCGATTTTCATTTGTTTTCAAGTTATGGCGTAATTAAAAATGGTCATCTAGCTTTCCACTTCTATCTGAATTTTAACATTATCAAAGTATGCCATGTTCGAGGCTTATAAACATTTGATAATTCTGACGTTTTGATGAACTGTCAGTGTACGGTGAACAGTAACTGAACGTTTGAAGTTTGAATTAATGTGATTGTTAGTGTTGCAAAATGCCACATACTTATTCAAATTTAGAATATGCAAATATGGTGTTTGTATATGGTTTCTGTAATGGAAATGCTACAGCTGCTGTTGAAGAATATCGTGAACGTTTTCCACACCAAAGACATCCTGATAAAAACATATTTATTAGAGTTTTCAACAAATTGTGCGAAACTGGTAAGCTTCGCAGTGCTAACATAACATATGAGCGCGCTGCTCGACAAGGTTTTGTAGAAGTAGAAAATATTCTGCATCTAGTAGAATAAGATGCAACTACTAGCTCACGGAGAATTGCCACTCAATTGGCAATTCCACAAAAAAGAGTGATGAACACGCTACACGAGCAAGGCTTATATCCTTATCACGTTCAGAGAGTACAGCACCTACAACCAGGGGATTACGCTAACCGTACGGAATTTTGTCGGTGGATAAATAATAATCATCGTAATGTATCGAGTATACTCTTTACAGATGAAGCTACATTTACCCGTGATGGCATTAACAACACTCGTAACTCTCATGTATGGTCTGATGAAAATCCCCACGCAACAGTCGAAAGCAATTTTCAACATCGGTTTTCTGTAAACGTGTGGTGTGGTATGGTTGACAGTTATTTAATCGGCCCTTTCATTTTGGAGAATCGTCTCACAGGAGGCAACTACCTCAATTTTTTACAAAATGAATTACAAGGCCTGCTAGAAGATGTTCCTATAAATATTAGAATGCAGATGTACTATCAGCACGATGGAGCTCCTGCACATGTCGCTCGTCAAGTCAAGCAACATTTGGACGACCGTTTTCCAGGGCGTTGGATTGGTCGTGGAGGTCCTATTAATTGGCCTGCAAGATCTCCGGACCTCACACTACTAGATTTTTGTTTATGGGGCTGGATGAAAAATGAAGTCTACAAAATAAAAGTAGACACACGGGAATCACTAATTAGACGAATTGAGAATACTGCAGCCCATATAAAAGAAGAAAGAAATGAATCAATTGGGAGACCAACAAACGCTCTTCGTAGACGAAGCAGAAAATGTTTAGAAGTCAATGGCGGTATTTTTGAACATCTGTTGAAAGAACGCTATGATTAAGAAATTTTTTTTGTATAATAACTTGTTTATTTGTTAATATGCTATAACTTGAAAACAAATAAAAATCGGATAAGAACAAATGAGTTTTTTTACATTATTTTCACGTGTATAATACACTCCTAGAGTTTGGTGCGCTCCTCCCGACTCACCCTGTATATAGATATTGAAAAGTAGGTGTATGTAAGGAACATTCATTTCACTTTAAAACATTTATTGTTTATATTTTCTTAATAAAACTTGATAACAAAAACAAATGTAAAAGAAAACTGTTTATATTTTATAGAAAAACTTCATAACATAAACAAATGTAAAAGAAAACTGTAGAATAATTACATTTTATAAAATATGTAATAAAAATTGAACAATACGTAACAATTACATTATTCTTCAACTTTAATCATTGCAAAATGCCGAATTATATCATCTTTATCGATGGATCTAGCTATATCATTTTCAATAGATAATAGCGCTAGTCCCGACAATCGACTCTGTGTCATTGTTGATCGTAGATAAGTTTTAATTAACTTAAGACGAGAAAAACTTCTTTCTCCACTAGCTACACCAACAGGTATTGTTAGGAGAATTTTTAAAGCAATATATACATTTGGGTATATTACTATTAATTCATTGTTTAGAATATATTTTAAAATGTCGTTAGTGGTGTCTGATGATTTTACGATTTTTGAAATAAATATTAAATCTTCTGACAACAGAATTCCATTAATATCATTTTTGTCATTTAGCATAAGGGTATTTTCAAGTTCCATGCACGATTTTAATATGTCCTCTTGTTTCCAAATTGATAATTCCTAGAGGTTGTGTAAAAATCCAAATATTTTATTGTAAGATGATAATTGTTGGAAGCGCTCCTCTATTGATTGTATCGCGATATCTAATAAATTATAATAAACTTCAACTTTGAATTTTTGCGGTGCATCTTCAAAAATATTTTCATCCTTTCCTTCATAATCAAAATTCTGTTTTCGCCTTCTTATTCTAAGATTAATTAATGTTAGTTTTAAGTCTATTAATTGGGCTAATTCAGTAGTTGTAATGAATAGTTTTTGGTACTCACAACACACAAATATTATTCCATCTGTGTAGTTATTCTAAGAAAACATCGGAGACATTGACAGTACATTTACATTTACATTTGGCCACGATGTCAAGCAATGAAGCCGATCGGCCAGTTGGCGTTTTTTTACCGTCGCATCAAAGAAATTGTTGCGTTACACGACTTTTGTAGTTAGGATGGGTAGGCGTTTCAATGCAGTTTGTCTTTGTTTGCCTGCCATTCGTGCAATTTTGTCACAGATCCATGGCGAATGTTACAAATAGCTCGCTCTCGTGTGTTCTCAGCTCATTGTTTCTGAATAATCACGTCCATAATACTGGTTAAAATAAGCAATCTGTAATACCGTTGCATGACACAAAATGTCACGTTACAGGGGACACGTTTTAATCAATACGAGAGTCTTTATGTCGGGGGGTTTATAGGATGTTTAACATTTAGTGATTATCGTTTAGTGTATAATAATAACTGTCATGAACCATATTACTATACTGTATTATTGTATTATATTTTACATTAATGTTATTGTTATATTTGTATTGTATATTTTTACCTATTTTCACTTATACATTTTAATTATATTTTACCGATGAGAAGTTGGCCACGACTTTCCAGCCACGGATTTTGGCGCCTCCACCATCGCCCGATTTTCAATGAATAACAAATTATTATCAATTGGCTGAAACCACAACATATTTTTGGCACAATTGAATTTCTGAATAGCTAGTAAACAAATACAAATAATCTATTTGCAGTTTACGTTAAAATTTTCCGATAAAATGAATTTTTCGGACATGTTTAAAAAAAATCATAACTTCTGTTTGGACAAGGAAACCCTAAATTTTCTCATCAGATATGAACTAAGCACACTCTAATTAGCAATATTAAGCAATTTATTTATAGTGGCAATCATAAATTACGACTTGGCATGACTTTGAAAGTGACATATATTCCCAGCCAAGGATCGGACGAAATGTTTAAAAAAATTATAACTTCTGTTTGGACAAGGAAACCCTAAAATTTCTCATCAAATATGAACTAAGCACACTCTAATTAACAATATTAAGCAATTTATTTATAGTGGCACTCAAAACTTACGACTTGGTATGACTTTAAATCTGACATATATTCCCATCCACGGATCGGACGAAATGTTTAAACAAATCATAACTTCTGTTTGGACAAGGAAACCCTAAAATTTCGCATCAAATATGAACTAAGCACACTCTAATTACCAATATTAAGCAATTTATTTATAGTGGCACTCATAAATTACGACTTGGCATGACTTTGAAAGTGACATATATTCCCAGCCACGGATCGGACGAAATGTTTAAAAAAATCATAACTTCTGTTTGGACAAGGAAACCCTAAAATTTCTCATCAGATATGAACTAAGCACACTCTAATTAGCAATATTAAGCAATTTATTTATAGTGGCAATCATAAATTACGACTTGGCATGACTTTGAAAGTGACATATATTCCCAGCCAAGGATCGGACGAAATGTTTAAAAAAATTATTACTTCTGTTTGGACAAGGAAACCCTAAAATTTCTCATCAATTATGAACTAAGCACACTCTAATTAACTATATTAAGCAATTTACTTATAGGGGCACTCATAAATTACAACTTGGCATGACTTTGAAAGTGACATATATTCCCAGCCACGGATCGGACGAAATGTTTAAAAAAATTATAACTTCTGTTTGGACAAGGAAACCCTAAAATTTCTCATCAAATATGAACTAAGCACACTCTAATGAACAATTTTAAGCAATTTATTTTTAGTGGCACTCAAAAATTACGACTTGGTATGACTTTAAATCTGACATATATTCCCAGCCACGGATCGGACGGAATGTTTAAAAAAATCATAACTTCTGTTTGGACAAGGAAACCCTAAAATTTCGCATCAAATATGAACTAAGCACACTCTAATTACCAATATTAAGCAATTTATTTATAGTGGCACTCATAAATTACGACTTGGTATGACTTTGAAAGTGACATATATTCCCAGCCACGGATCGGACGAAATGTTTAAAAAAATCATAACTTCTGTTTGGACAAGGAAACCCTAAAATTTCTCATCAGATATGAACTAAGCACACTCTAATTAGCAATATTAAGCAATTTATTTATAGTGGCAATCATAAATTACGACTTGGCATGACTTTGAAAGTGACATATATTCCCAGCCACGGATCGGACGGAATGTTTAAGAAAATCATAACTTCTGTTTGGACAAGGAAACCGTAAAATTTCGCATCAAATATGAACTAAGCACACTCTAATTAACAATATTAAGCAATTTATTTTAGTGGCACTCATAAATTACGACTTGGCATGACTTTGAAAGTGATATATATTCCCAGCCACGGATCGGACAAAATGTTTAAAAAAATTATAACTTCTGTTTGGACAAGGAAACCCTAAAATTTCTCATCAAATATGAACTAAGCACACTCTAATGAACAATTTTAAGCAATTTAATTTTAGTGGCACTCATAAATTACGACTTGGCATGACTTTAAAAGATCGGATGAAATTAAAGAAAGAAATCATAACTTCTGTTTGAACAGGGAACATTTTACAAGAGTATTTTTATTCTCCTCGTTAAACTGCACTACTTTGCTAACCGTTTCTATTATTTTTTTTTTAAAATAAGTCAAGTTTCTGTAGCTGTTATAGTAGCCGAGATTCCCATAGTGAAAACTCACCATAATCCCGACTTTAAATTAGTTCGTGTAAAAAATGAAAAATGATAAGAGTAGACTCTAAGTTATAGGAATTTATATATTATTCATATTATTTTTTACTTAACACTCCTGTGTAAAATTGGAGGTTTATTATATAATGGAAAAGTATTCGGAATGTTGCCAGAAAATAGAAAAAAATACGGTATTCGAGACGCCCACTTGAAAAGGATATTATTAATGATAAAATAATACACAGAATTGAATTGGATCACTTATTGAGGCGATATTTATCAATTTTTTTCGGATTTTGATGTGCATGCACATTTATTACAACATCATTCATTTATAAGAGGCAAAGTGTACGTTAGCCAGTTTGAGTAATTTACTGAAAACGAATTCATTCTTGTTGTAATCGTTAGATTGATCACATCGATTTTAATCTAGTGCCAGATAATGCTACAAGAATTCTCTTATTAAGTTAAGTATTTTTCTTTGTTTATTGCATGAGTTTATTATTGATTGCCTTATCAGATATATTTTGGCCTAAGTTCATTTACAAACATTTTTTTTAAATTTGTTTATAATGGCCAAAACAATTGGTGATCTGGCCGAGTTTTTCGTGGGAAAAACTTCAGATCGTTTTATAGTGACGATAAAATTTTCAAATCCAATAATTAAAACGGCCAGTACATTTCTATACAATGACGATTCTGATTCATCTAAAAAAAAAGTATACTCAATGATTAAGCGAAATGTGTCATATATTCGGCATCAGATGCAGTTAATCTCTTCTGTTGAAAATAAAGATATTAAAAATGATAATAATATTGAAAAATATGAGATGACAAACCTATATCCGGTTAGTATAATAAATAACGAGTCAGTGGATATAAATATTGATAAAGGTGTATCGGATATTTTACTTAATGATTTTATTAAAGTCCCGAATAATGCTAACGTTGAATCATTTGATAATAGCATAACAGACGTTACTAATACAACTCTTGATGTTTCAAATGAGCTTCCACATCTGCCTTATCAAATGGAAATCCTTCCTATGCAATCCAATCAAGTACTTCCGCCTGGAAGTAAAAACATATATCCTGCGACAATTTTGAACTATGACTATAATTTTACCGAGGGCAATATCACAGTTAGTGAGAATCTAATGACTTCCATTTTCGACAAATCAAAAAATAAATTAAATCCTTTTGTGTATCCTTCGTTAATTAAACAACTCATGAAAATGGTCAACAATACTTGCTTAATTAATATAAAGTCATGTAATTACACAAAATATAATATCAATATTTATGCCAATTGTGGGTTTATTGGATGTAAAAAGTTTAAATTGAAATGTTTAAGAAATCATGATAAATTATTATTTACAGTATTGAGTTCACATTTAAATTTTTCGCATAGTCACAAATGTACAAGTCATGTTAAAGGGCTGGAACGAATTGCGTTAGATCTTAAATTAAAATATAGTACAGCACTCAATATAAGAAGTACCGATATTAATAACACAAATATAAAATTAATGGAGTTGTCAAAGAACCTTGGGAACATAAAGTCCGAATCGGTATATAGAAAAGTTAAAACAGAGACAATGGCATACAATGATCGATCAAAAAATGATGCGTGGGATATGCATCTAATGTACCTAGATAATAAAAATTATATTAGGCGTGTGCTTAGTCCTTTCCAGGTATATATTTACAGTAAAGAGCAGTTATATCTTTATAAATATGCAGAAAATTCCACCAATCAAATAACATTATATATAGATGCAACTGGATCAGTTGTTAGAAAAATTAGTAATAATAAGAGAATTCTATATTATTGTGGTGTTATCAAAACACGCAATCATAGAATATTACCTGTTCTTGAAATGGTCTCATCTGTACATGCTACTGAAGGAATATCATTGTGGCTTTCTGCCTATAAAAGTTTTTGTAAAAAGAATAATGTTTGTTGGCCACCAGTTAAAACAATTGTTTCTGATTTCAGTTTAGCCATAATAAATGCTACATGCGAAGTTTTTAATAACTCCTCTTTACTATCATACTGTAATTCCAAGTTCAACTTAAGAGGATGATAATGTAACTTTAAAATTATGTTGTGCTCATTTAATGAAGATCATGTGTAAGGATGTTAATACACACATCATCTCACCCAATAAATCTATAGGCACTTTTTATAAGAAAGTCTTGGCATCAATATATGACATCAATTGCTTTGAAACTGTGTCAAACATAATTAGATGCATTTTTATAATTTGCAACTCAAAGTACGAGCACAAACTTTTAATAGAATCAAAGCAATATTTATTAAATTGTATTTATAATAAAGATGTGGAAGATGACCATCAAGAGTTTGATTTACAACTTGCAATCAAACATCAAAACTTGTTTTATAAAGATAACAAATTTTACCAGAAATTTTACCAGACATTTTAACAGACGTCAAAGAATTAATTAGATTACAAAGCAATAGTGGCACCCTTAATGATTATTATTGTAAGACTTTGGGCGAACTAATTTTAAAAAAATACATTCCATATCTCCCTTTATGAGCGGGTGTTTGGGGAGAACGATGCAGTAATGCAAATGTAGAAAATTGGTTTGGTTTATTAAAAAATAATATCTTGAATGGAAACCTTCGACAAAAATGTTCCCGCTTTGTTAGAATAGTTAGAAAATATATTATTTCTGCATATAGAGAATTAAAATTAGAAATTCCAAGAGAGGGTTGCGCAAGGAAAAGAAATATAGATGTTGTAGAAGAACAATGGAATAAATGAAAGGAAAAATAAACATTCATATTTTAAAAAAGCATTCACAAAACAAATGTTTGATGCAAGTGATGTAAATCAGAACTTGACGCTTAAAGACAATTATTACGAGTTAATTAAATATGACGAGATTCCAAAATTGAACTCTACAAAAGATTATGTCGTGACTATGTATGGCCAAGAAATATTATATTATAGTAGTTACAATACTTTGAATTTACATTCAGCATCCAACGATATGTAGTTAGACAACTTTATAATAGATTATATATTAAAAATATTTTCGTCACACAATCCATCCATACACGTTTTTTTAGAACACGAAGCCAGCTCAATATTGAAGCAAAGTAATCAAGTACGAAATACTAATTTTATTATGCCGGTTTTCGAAAATAATCACTGGATGTTGATTTACACAAATCCAGAAGGACTTCAGTTTTTTGATCCCAATTCAACCAAAAGTCATTATAGAAATTTGTACTGGCATAAGATTAAAAATATTGTCTCTAACCGTATCCCTCTGTCTAAAATCACATACCTAACACAAACTGATGGTTGGAATTGCGGAATATTTATTATATATTATGCAGAATGTATAATCCGCAATATTACAATATCTCACAATTTTAATCCTGAAATTTATCGAAAGTACTTAAAGTCAGTAATAATTAATTCGTCAACAATGACCAAAAATAATTGTAGAAAATGTGGCGGCAATACTAACGAAACCATGTGTCGAAACTGTGGCTATTTTTATCACAACTCTTGTATATTTATAAAAATTACTAATTCAAATTACCTTTGTGAAGTTTGCAGTGTTGGTTAGTTTATATTAGATTTATCTTCTTAATTTGATGAAGAGTAACACATTCTTGTCTCTAGATTGCAATTAACATGTTGACGGACAGTTGCGTCTATAGCCGTCAAGTTCAAGTTCACTATGTGACATGACGGCAATAGCCGTCCAATACGAAACGGTCGTTTTTAGACACTGCGGCTGTAGCAGCACAAATGTGCATTTACCAGCGTACAAGTAGAAGCCTAGTGTCATGTTTTCGAAAAAAAATTTAGTATGCAAGGTTAACACATTGAGTATGCACGTGGTTGTGAACGGAGTAGTGCGATCTTGTTTTCTCTTCAATTTACAGTTGCTATTGATACATTTAACGATATTTTTTGTTTATACTGGTAAGTATTTGTTTATGATTGATTTTACACTTTAAATAGAAAAAAAAATTAAAATTTAGCATTTTTTGCTACATTTAGCGATATTTATAGTTATACTGTTTACTTTTTGTTTTTTATGATATTACATTTGAAATATAAAAACAATAATGTAAATAATAAATATATAAATAATATACAATAAATAATAATATAAAATAATAAGTAAGTATTTGTTTATGATTGATTTTACACTTTAAATAGAAAAAAAAATTAAAATTTAGCATTTTTTGCTACATTTAGCGATATTTATGGTTATACTGTTTACTTTTTGTTTTTTATGATATTACATTTGAAATATAAAAATTATAATGTAAATAATAAATGTATAAATAATATACAATAAATAATAATATAAAATAAAATTGAATGTTTTATTCAATATTTATAGAAAATGGCCAGTTGGGAAAAAGAACAGGCTAGGCTGCTGAAGCTTTTTGAGGAAACAGGTAGTGGGTCAAGCAACAGTGAATCTGAACCTGATGCTGACTGTGCTGAAAATAACAGTTCGGGTAATGAAGAAAATGAATCAACTACAGATGAGGAATATGAAGCACCAGAAGAACCAGAAAATGATGAGACATGGCATATCAATACAACACCTATAAGAAACTTTTCTTTTGATGCAGATGCGGCTGGGATTCTTTTGGATATAGACGAAAATGTGTCTCCAATTCAGGTTTTTGAAAAAATTTGGGATGGCCAAGTAATGGAAATGATTATAAAATCTACGAATGATTACGGCCTAAAACTTTGCAATCAAACACGGCCACATACAAGGCATAGTAGGAAGGCAAATTTCAAAAATACTGATACGATTGAAATGAGAAAGTTTTTGGGTTTGTGTTTGCTTCAGTCCCAGCTAAAATTCTCCAGTATTAGAAAACTCTTTTCCATTGATGCATTACATTACCACCCAGCTTTTCCTTCACAAATGTCTGGAAGGAGGTTTGAGCAAATATTGAGATGCTTTTGTGTAGAAGAAGAAAATTCAAACAACCGTTTGAGGAAAATAAAAATATTTCTTGATTTGCTCATAAAAAAGTTTGCGAATGCATATGCACCAAATGAGGCATTATCATTAGACAAATCTTTGTTATTATTTCGAGGAAGGCTTTCTTTTCGCACGTACATGAAAGGCAAAAAGGCAAAATACGGAATTAAATTGTACGAACTTTGTTCTGCCCAAGGTTATGTTTTGAACATAGAAATATACAAAGGCCATCGAGAAAACGAAGAAAACATGACAACTATTGAAAGTCTTGTGATGCGATTGATGCAGTCATATTTAAACAAAGGGCATCATTTGTTCATGGATAACTATTACAACAGTGTACCATTGGCTAACAAATTACTGAGCAAAAAGACACATGTGACAGGAACTCTTCGTGTAAATAGGAAGGGTCTGCCGCAAGAAATAACAGGTCGTAAGCTTAGAAAAGGAGAACATGTATGGCGACGCCAAAATCAGACATACGTGTCCAAATGGAAAGATAAACGGGATGTGCTATGTCTAACAACAGCTTACCACCCAAGTATGATAAACACAGCTAACCGTCGACAACAGGAAAAGAGAAAACCAATTGAAATAGTGAATTATAATCAGAATATGTCAGGTGTCGACAGAGCAGATCAGATGATGTCCTATTATTCCTGTCCACGAAAAACAATTAGATGGTATAAAAAGATAATCTTTCATCTACTGGATGTAGCAGTGTGGAATTCTTACTACATCTTTAAAGAAAAGACAGGTTCTCAAATGAAGTTTATAGAATTCAGGGAAGCAATTATACGATCTCTAACTGGCATAGATTATAAACAGGATGGAAGGTCTTTGGTTCAATTTAAACGTGCACGAATCCAAACCAATGAAATCAACAACAATGGAACACAGCATTTTCCTGAGAAAATTTCTCCTCCTGAAAATTATCAGCGAAAAACATATTTTCAGCGTTGTAAACAATGTTATAAACAGGGAGTAAGGAAGGAAACATCATATTGCTGCAAGAATTGCATATCAAAACCTGCACTGTGTCCTGCACCATGCTTTGAAACATGGCATACCGAAAATAATGTATAATAATTATAAAATTATAATAAATTTATTTGTCATTTATTTATTTTTGTTTGATCATGAACTAACATTTCGTGTAAAACTCCCAAAAATACTTTGTTGCTCACAAAAAATTGCTTATTTCAGTCATTAAACCTGTCATTTACGTTTTTAAATTTTTGCTGTTATAGCCGCCATCGTCCCATTACATAGTGTCTAGAGTCCGCTGGCGCCATGACGGTTGTAGCCGCAACCTAATTAAAGGTGCTGAATTAATCAAAATTAAGTGTATTTAAGCAGAAAGAGTAAAACTATACTTCTAATATTCTAAAAATTACAAAAACATATAGTGTCAATTTTCGAATTTCACTTGTTTCTACTGTCCGTCAACGTGTTAAATATTTTCTCACTTTCCGTGGTTGCATTAAATACAACAAATAGTTGACTTTCCTTAGAATAATTAAAGCTAAGAGTTGCCTCGTACCTTTTATCAGAATAGTAATCAGCAACAAAAAAATCAGCAACACTTTACTGGCAATCTATTTCTTATAATAAGCGAAATTCCCAAGGCGACACTCCAAATTATGAAATACCCAGTATATCTATTCAGAAAACCTAAATCTGCTTATTTGAAATTATTTTACTAAGTAAATAGTATAATAATTTTTAAAAAGCGCGTGTCTGCGATTTCCTTTAATTGGATATATCGCACTGAAGAGATCAAAGAAGATCGAAACACAATAAAATATACACACCAACAAATTATTCAATATTGATAACTGGAGTGTGCTTAGTTCACATCCGATAAGAATTTTTATGGTTTCCTTGTCCAAACATTAGTTGTGTTTTTTTTAAACATTTCGTCCGATCCGTGGCTGGGAATATATGTCACTTTACAATTGCTTAATATTGTTAATTAGAGTGTACTTAGTTCATATTTGATGAGAAATTTTAGGATTTCCTTGTCCAAACAGAAGTTATGATTTTTTTAAACATTCCGTCCGATCCTTGGCTGGGAATATATGTCAGATTTAAAGTCATACCAAGTCGTAATTTATGAGTGCCACTATAAAGAAATTGCTTAATATTGTTAATTAGAGTGTGCTTAGTTCATATTTGATGAGAAATTTTAGGGTTTCCTTGTCCAAACAAAAGTTATGATTTTTTTAAACATTTCGTCCGATCCGTGGCTGGGAATATATGTCACTTTCAAAGTCATACCAAGTCGTAATTTTTGAGTGCCACTAAAAATAAATTGCTTAAAATTGTTAATTAGAGTGTGCTTAGTTTATATTTGATGAGAAATTTTAGGGTTTCCTTGTCCAAACAGAAGATATGATTTTTTTAAACATTTCGTTCGACCCGTGGCTGGGAATATATGCCAGATTTAAAGTCATACCAAGTCGTAATTTATGAGTGCCACTATAAATAAATTGCTTAATATTGTTAATTAGAGTGTGCTTAGTTCATATTTGATGAGTAATTTTAGGGTTTCCTTGTCCAAACAGAAGTTATGATTTTTTTAAACATTTCGTCCGATCCGTGGCTGGGAATATATGTCACTTTCAAAGTCATACCAAGTCCTAATTTTTGAGTGCCACTAAAAATAAATTGCTTAAAATTGTTAATTAGAGTGTGCTTAGTTTATATTTGATGAGAAATTTTAGGGTTTCCTTGTCCAAACAGAAGTTATGATTTTTTTAAATATTTCGTTCGATCCGTGGCTGGGAATATATGCCAGATTTAAAGTCATACCAAGTCGTAATTTATGAGTGCCACTATAAATAAAGTGCTTAATATTGTTAATTAGAGTGTGCTTAGTTCATATTTGATGAGAAATTTTAGGGTTTCCTTGTCCAAACAGAAGTTATGATTTTTTTAAACATTTCGTCCGATCCGTGGCTGGGAATATATGTCACTTTCAAAGTCATACCAAGTCGTAATTTTTGAGTGCCACTAAAAACAAATTGCTTAAAATTGTTAATTAGTGTGTGCTTAGTTTATATTTGATGAGAAATTTTAGGGTTTCCTTGTCCAAACAGAAGTTATGATTTTTTTAAATATTTCGTTCGATCCGTGGCTGGGAATATATGCCAGATTTAAAGTCATACCAAGTCGTAATTTAAGAGTGCCACTATAAATAAAGTGCTTAATATTGTTAATTAGAGTGTGCTTAGTTCATATTTGATGAGAAATTTTAGGGTTTCCTTGTCCAAACAGAAGTTATGATTTTTTTTAAACATGTCCGAAAAATTCATTTTATCGGAAAATTTTAACGTAAACTGTAAATAGATTATTTGTATTTTTTTCCTAGCTGTTCAGGAATTCAATTGTGCCAAAAATATGTTGTGGTTTCAGCCAATTGATAATAATTTATTATTCATTGAAAATCGGGCGATGGTGGAGGCGCCAAAATCCGTGGCTGGAAAGTCGTGGCCAACTTCTCATCGGTTTATATTTTCACTTGTAATTTTCCGCTAAGATATATTTTTGTATTTCTAATCACTGAAATATTTGAAAGTGCAAAGGTCTTTATGCGTACGTGCAGGAACGCTATTAACGGTTAATTGATAATTATTTGTATATAAACTGAACGCATTTCCAAATAAAGAGGACATTTGTTTAGAAGTCTATGAATGAACATCAAGAGTCTTTCAATCTTCACAACCCTTTGAGCCGGTAACATAACGTTTAAGAAAATCATGCCTTTCATACGAGAATTAAGATTTAAGCATTTTAGGTTATGTGTCTGCATGTGGATGTTGCCACCATTTCATCATATATTTGTAAAAATACTGTTCTAGAAGTAATTCTTACAATTAACAGAGAAGAAATTTAAAATTATCGTTTGTAATTTCCAATTCCTCTTTTTTACCATTAACAATTCTGCTCTGCTGTACTCAAATAATAGAGTATAAATTTAGAAAGTGTCGGAGCAAAAATTGTGCGCAGAACCATTAATGTTTAAGGATATTTAAAAAAAAGGTTGAAAATAGCAAACTCATAAATGCCAATTTTTAAAACCTTAAACGGTGTATGAACGCGTTCGTAAGAATGCATTTGTGTTACTCGGTTTTAATGCTAAACCTTACACTCTTAAAAGTTAAACGTCTTATAACCATTATTTGCTCAATTTTCATTCGTTATATTTGTTTTAGTATCAATATGGTGAAGTTTAATTCATTGCACTTTAATGTGTTGTACAATGTCATCTTCAAACCACAAGGTAAAATTTGAATGAGTAATTAAAACACAATTTACTTTATAAACATTATCAATTAAATTGCACACACAAATCAATTGATTCCTATATCCCTTTAATTGAAATAACACAATTTTAATTACAAATGTTTGTGTTGATGTCTGTTTTGAACCAAAGTGGTGAAGTGTAATCCATTGCACATTTCAAACGTTTTCGAGTTGTACAATGTCGCCTTCAAACCACACGGTAAAACTTACATCACCTATTACAGTTTACACTTGCAAATAAAATGTTTCTTCAACTTTGTTCAACCACTGCATTTAAACTTAACTTATGACTATAAATACAGTGTTAAAAAACGTTTCATTTACAAGCGTAATCAAAATGTACCAGAGTTTAACACAAAAAAATTATAGTTTATACACAGGTTAAATTAAATGTTCTATGCAGATCAATTAATTTATTTACCGGCAGGAGTGCTTTGTTTGGTGTAAACGTGGAGTACTAAACCACGTAGTTATCAGACTAACATGGCGTACAGAAATGCGGCAAATGCGGCCATGGCCACATAGTTTGCTGACGTGCATTTCATGATGCTTTGGTGACTCGAAAGGCCCGTTTTACAGTATACCAAATTAGAATAAAAAGTAGCTAAAAGAGGAAAACAAAGTTTAAATGTGCAACAGGAATTACGAAATATTTGATTATTCTTGTTGAACGCGTTGATGCTATTACTTAAAAATAAATATCAGGTTTCGCTAAGCAAAAGTTATCCAAAATAAGTTGAATTTTCTCTATGTGCGTCTTTCTTAATCATGAAGTTAGGCAATCTGTCACAAGATGGCGCCGTGTTTCTTACATAATGCCATTTACGAAAATTATCTCGGATTAAAGTAAGCACGTACACAGAGTATGGAGTAACCAGAGTATTCACGCTGGCTGTGCGGGGTCAGGGGGGGCGGCTCTGTCAGGTGGCTCACCCAGCAGGCGTGTGATTTAGAATAACTACTAGGTTTCCCCACTCTTCCCAATTCATTTGTATATCGGATCCGCAGAGGAATGTTTATATTTTTTCCTCTCTAACGGTACCGACGGAACGAAAAATGATGACGCTCGGTTTGTTTATTTTATCAAAATAAACAAATCGAGCGTGAATCTACACCATTCAATTTTTAATTCCACATATAATATTGAAATTTAGATTTACTCTCATGTAATGCAATTTAAATTAAAATAAATACAGTTATATGATACAGGTAGGGATTGGAATACCGGCATACCGGTTAAACGCAAAAATTGCTCTTCAAAATGTACCGGTATTTTGATAAATCATATCAACATTATGTACATTTATTTCACATCTTTAACTATACTTCTGACAAAAATAGTAGATCGATTATGTGTTTTTGAACTTCATAATAAATCAGTGTTTGTACGTGTTGTAAATTTCGAGTTTAGAAAAGCCTGAACTCGCTTCGCTCGTGCCGCCAAATCCAAATGTTCAGGGTTTTTTAAACTCGAAATTTTACTTCATGCTTAATCGGGGAGTGGAAAACACTCACACAAATCCATGTTTTATATTTACAGATTTTTTAAATAGATTTTTCATTAATTTCCACGATTTCTTATTAATCCACTTCTTTTGAAATGTAAAGTTTTTGCCAAGATTTTATAAATAAAATTTAATATTCAATATAATTTGTCAATCAACCGAACAAAATAAAGGCTAGTATTTTTAAATTTTACAATATGTCAGTGTTTTATACGCGTGGCGCATGAAGTAAAATTTCGAGTTTAGAAAAGCCCCGTGAAAATTTGTCTCGGGTCGCTAGCGCGACCCTCGACAAATTTTTTTTTCTTTTCTAAACTCGAAATTTTACTTCATGCTTAGCCTGGGATTGAAAACACTCGTTCGAATTTTAAATTAGACTCTTTTATAGAATCAACGAATGTCCGCAAATGTACAGAGTATACGAATATATAAGGATATGATATATAAAAAAAAGTAAATTATTATGTGATATATTAAAAATTTTTGTTTATTTTTGGGGTTAAAAACCTTACTTCTTTGGATGTAGATGGCAAATCCTCTTCCAATTTTCGGGTGTACATGTGAAGCCCATTAACACTTCTAAATCGGAATCCGAATCACTTAATACTATGTCAAATGGTTTTGGAATTGCTGATTTTAACAGTCTATTTTGTTGGTAATTTGTAAAATCACTTACTCGAAAATGTTTATTACACAGGCGCTTTGAAGAAAGTTTCTTTTCGGACAAAATAAAGAGATCCATATTACCACAATTTTTTAACCAATGATCACATCTTTCGCTATTATTTACAGGAAATGTAAAGAAGTGTACTGTACATCCTCGGTTTTCCTCGCGCTACAATCACGATAGGCGCATTTTAAATAATTAGCCATATTTTTACAACTAAATATCACTAGAACTACAACTATTATGTAAAAACACTAACATCTGTGTGCACCAAACTAAGTTCTGAACCTAGGTCAGACCTAGGTCTGCAATCTATTTTAAAGTGCTGCACCAACGTAAAATGGACATTTTAAGACACAACGGCGACCCACATTTCAGGTCACCGATTTAGTGATCCTAGGTCGGTGTTCATAACCTCGTTAAATCAAACAGACGTTAGATTTGAGTGTAAAGTGAAATCAAGTGAAAAATCTCGAAAAATGGATTTCATAGAAAATGTTGATATTGTTGACGATATTGAAATTATAAACTTTGTGGACGTACGAGTTCCGCGTCAACATTTTCAAAGAACGAACTTCTTTGAATCATTAACAGAAAAAGAGTTTTTCCGACGATTTCGATTAAGAAAAATGACAGTAATGTATATTTTAAAAAATATTGAAAACAAGTTAGAGTTTTGGCACAATCGGTAAGGTGTTTTGCAAGAACATATTTTCATTATAAAAATTAAATTACATTTTTATTTCAGTAATAATTCAATAAGCCCTGTAAACCAATTGCTGCTAACACTGCGTACATTTGCTACAGGCGGACACCAGATAGCAATAGGAGATTTTATGAATTGTGACCGATCCACTGTATCCAGAATTGTTTCAAAAGTGTCCCGGGCTATCGCAAATTTGGCACCTAAATTTATTTATATGCCCAGAAATGCAACTGAAGTAGCTAATCAACAAAATAAATTTTTTGAAATTGCTGGTTTTCCAAAAGTCATCGGAGCCATTGATGGTACACACATCCGTATATTGTCGCAAGGTTTGTATATTTGTATTTTTTTTAATAAGATAATCACTATCTAATATTACAGGTGGAATTGATGCAGAAGTATTCCGTAACAGAAAAGGATATTTCTCTGTAAATGTTCAAGCTGTTGCGAGTGCTGACTTGCATTTTCAGGACATAGTAGCTAGGTGGCCTGGATCCACTCATGACTCGTTTATTTTTAACAGCAGCAGGTTAAAGAACTCTTTTAAAAGTGGTGTTTTTGGGAATGGATTACTTCTTGGTGAGTTTTTTTGCTATCCATACTTAATTTAAAATTATGAAAACATTTTTAGGTGACAGTGCTTATGTAAATTCTGCATATTTAGTAACTCCTTTTCTACATCCACAAGATGAAGGTAAAAGAAAATATAATTTTATTTGGTGTTTGGAAAAGGAGGTTCCCTATTATGGGTTATGGATGCCGTATGAAATTGAAAAATATTTTGCCTTCCATTGTTGCAACAGCGGTATTACATAACATTGCCCAACTACACAACGAATCTGAACCCCCTGTGGATAATGAAATATGGAACCATAATATGCAAAATATTTTAAGACAAGGAAATATTGATGAACCAATTATTTATGATAATAATCAATATGATAACAGACGACATCTTGTCAATACTTATTTTATGCACTTATAAATCAGTTTTCTTAGTAATAAATATTTCCGTATAAACAATATGTACCTACCTTTACTTGTTAGCAATATTTTACCAAAAATACAATTATGATATAAAACAAAACAAAAATAAATTCTGGTAATTAAAAAATACAACATACAAAAATTCTAAGAATAATATTTGCTTATATTTTATAAACTGACCACAAAAAAAATAATTTGGTTTAATTTTTTTTACAATTGCATTTCATTGCCGCCAATTCCAATTTGTATAGTTCTTTTTTGTGGGAAAATTCTAAGTCGTGCATTTCTTTTTTTCTTGCATTCTCGTCTATATAATATTTTTTTTGTGCTGACAAAACATCAATTTTTGCTTGTTCTAAATTACCAACTTTTGTCACATCCGGTCTACGTTTTGTTGCCCATGAAGCTCTTACAGAATCTTCCTTTGTGTTTTTCGTTTGAGCAGTTTGCAAAATATCTAAAGCAGGGTCTATAGTGACATCCTCTATATTTTCATTGTTTATTGTAACAATTTCTTCTTGTGACTCATTTTCTATTTGAATATCTTCAATAACTTCTAAATTGTATTGATTAATAAGAATATAAAATAGTTTTTTTAAAGATGACTTACCAATATTAATTGCATCACAATCATAATTGTTTTCAAGTCCTTCTACTGTTTTAGTATTTAATATAGATAAAGTAAATTCATCTACTTTATCAAGTATTTGTTCACAAGAGCCACCACCAGTTTTATACAGCTCCTGTCTTTGTTTGGCTGCCTTTTTCTTAGTGTCCATTTTTATGTGTGCCCATTGCTTACGCAATGAATTTCCATCACGATATACATTTACATTTTTCGAATTGAACATTTTTTCAACTATCTTCCATGTTTTTTCTTTTTGTTGGTTAGTGTTGGCATTTGTTTCTTTCGATTCAAGTATTCCTTTGTATTTATTCACAAGTTCAATTAACAATTTCCTTTCTTCATGGGTATAATTAATTCGTTTTGAATTTCCACTCATTTTTTCTAGAAATTTATATTCTTATATATAAATTAGTATTTAGTACGGCTGAGAAAAATCTCATTACAATTAATTATGCAGATATACTGCTTTTTACTAGTACGTAGGAATGACTAAATCAGGGAAAAATATGTAAAAACTGTTTTCAGTCATATGAACTACTTTAAGGTATTTTTTTCTTTAACTATCTTTTCAGGTTAAATAAAAATCATGTAAATGAATACAATTCCACCGCACTTGTAAGGTAAAGTATTTAAAACATAAATGATATTTTACTTACCAATAAGAAAAAGAAACAGTAAAAATGTCAGCAAAATAAACCGTAAACACCGTTTCACACTTTTTGAGCGCTTTTGACAATGTTTTTGACGTTAGCTTAGTGCTATTTTATTTTAATTTTACAACGTTGCCGGACATTAACGGAAATTTAGTGAGGATGCAGTTCGAAAAGTTTGGTGCACCACAATTGAGATCCTAGGTCGAACCTGATGTGGGTCGAACCTACTTAAAACAGAACCTAGGACATGTTGGTGCACACGGGCATAAATGTTCACTATACTTAATTAAATTATAGTTTGTCCGTATAAAATTAGAAACCGTTAACGTGCACACTGGAGAGCGAAAAACATACTGATTATTTTTCTTAAAATATTTCTCACTGACGATTTCCTATAAGTACTTTGAAGAGGGTACTTTTACAAATATTTTTCTATGTATTTTTTACATCCTTAGTAATTGATTTCTAGGGCTTAAGGACAAAGGCAGATAAGAAGGGTACGAATTTGGACTGTTTTTTTAGATCATCTGTGGGGCGAGTGAACACTTGAAAACGAACACTTGAGACCAAATTATCAGTAGATTTATGGGTTTCCAAACAGTCGTATGATGCATTATTTTTACTAACAAATTTAACTATGTATATTAAATAAATCGATAAAAGTTGTGATAAAAATATAATTCATTGCTCTCTATAAAGAAAATACGGTATGTCCATTTCAAGACGCATATATACTTGAAAAATAGTTTCAATATTTAGGGTGTCCCGGTTAAGCAATCCATGCATGTGTATCTTCTAAACGGCAAGAGATACAGATCTGTTAAATAGTGTTAAATTAACAAAAAAGTTGAACCATTAGAGCACATTGCGAAAAAACTGATTTTTGCAATTTTTTTATTTTCCTTTATAACTTGGTTATTATTAAGGGAGTATTACCGTTGGTGGACCCTGTTTTTAGGCTTTTCTAAACATTTTTTTTTTTTTCGGGGCTAATTAAACACCGACAAGACTGGAGTTTTTTGGGTTTTATTAAGTCAATGTTGATCTATAAAATCTGAATTTTTCACCCGCTTCCGGCGACTGGGTTCCGAGAAAAGTCGGGTCAACTGCACCAATGTTATCCGGGAATTGGTCCACGGCCGGAAACGATTTGTCGTGTGGGTTATCTGAAACACAAAATGGGTTTCCGTCCTTTAATCTATATTGAATTCTCTTCGGATTGGACCAGTTTGGCTTCAAAATATTGAAAATTGCCATAATGGTGGCCATCTGAAAAAAAAAGTTTTTTTTTTTACCCCTTTTTTTAGACTTTGAGGCTGACGGAAAAATACTTAATATCGATCAATTGGCTTCAGAGTGGTCCAATCACAGGGCAATAATGTTCTTAATCAAAATCCCAAAGCCCAAGTCGATCCGTCCCATAGGGAAAATAAAACCTTTCCAGCCAGCAGGAAAAATAGGGTTTCGAGAAAAACGCGTTTGAAGTTTTCAAACGATTTTAAACTGGTTTCAGTCTGCGATGCCGGGCCCGTACATCAGGCCTTCCTCCTCCTCGTAGAAGGCGTCTTGCAGAAGTCTGTCGCTCCGGTGTCGTTGCAGAGCCTCAATCGTCGCCGGAGACAAGCGCAGCTCCGCCCTCCTCTCGCGGTCTGCGTCAGTTTGGGCAGCAAAAGCTCTGCATTGGAGACCAACCCGGATCCCCAGCGTCGTCATCGTCTTCAACACTGCTTTGTAGCCTTCATTGAAGACGCTGGTGGCCAGGAAGGTCGCCACAGCCACGGTCTTGGCACCGCAGTTGACGTGTTTCGGAGTTAGCTTCCACACACACGCATTCAAACTTTCATTTGAGTTCTGGGTGTTTCCACCAAGGCACCGGTTCAACAAATCATCGTTTGAAAGTGATTCATAGATCGGGCGAAGAATCTCTTGAACTTTGTTCTGCTTTTTGGCCGCACGTAGTCTGGTTCCCATACGCTTTAGGACGTGCCCGACACACTCTCTCTTCTCTGCAGTTAAGTCGGGGTAGGGATCCATATCCAAGAGGGATTTGAACGTCTTTGTGTCTCCGTCACCAATGTAGTACCTGTACTTAACTCCATGCAACTCCTCGGATCTGCCAAACATCTCCAGAACTGCGTCGACTTCCATTTTTCCTGAACTGCCTTGATGATTGATCGAACATGTCTCCTGATGAATCTCCTGCCATTCTTCGTACTCAGGTGAACCCACAGCGCCTTTTTTCAAATTGCACCCCTGGCAAAATGCTGACTTGACGACGACATCGACAACTTTCTTGGAATAAATCCCTATCAGTGAGCAAATGCCGTACAATCATGAGAAGCCGCGCTTTTTCCATGAGCCGTCGCCTGACACTGACAGATGCGTAGGTTCATTTCCGTGTTCCCGGTTTTTCGCGATTTCTTTTCGAACTGCTTTACTGCGAACGTAGTCAAAAACGGCCTTCGACGCGGAATAAAGATTATCCAGAAACGCGTAGTACGTGGAATTACCGAAGCCCGTTGATAAGTCCATCAGCCCGCAGAAAACGTTGACTCCTCGCTGTCCCAAGCCAAGCAGACGCATCGCGAACATCAGACGTCGATTGACTTCAAGGGACAAGACGCCACAGAACTGGTATACCGGGGGCACTTGCAGATGATTTCCAACTTGAATCCGAGGCCTCGCGTTGCAGTCTGAGAGAACGAGACGTCACCATCGCAGGATTTGCACTTCAGGTGGAGTGACAAGAAGTTGAACACCAACAAAAAGTTCAGCAGCACGTAGGTACTGCTGGGGTCCACCGATATGTCGTCGGTGTCGTGTAACTTTTCCGCCGACGTGCTCGCGTAGGAAGTGTCATTTTCCTTCGTGTGCTGGTTCGCCGAAAACCGTCTTCTTTTCCTCTTTACGAAACCGCTGGAAACTTTCGTGCCTTTCCGTGGCATTTTCTAGGTTATGAATGCACGCTGGACCGAATTCACGTGACAACTGACTCGAATCGTGATGTATAAGCGTTTCAGAACGCGGACTCACATAATAAGAAGTGCCCCTTACCGACTTTGAAAGTTGCGCAGGTGGCGCCCTCTATGAACCCTTACAAGTCACTAAAAGCGTCGGTAAATCGATGTGACAGAAACTATTATACCTGCGGCGCCATATCAGCCCGACCGCACAGCTACGCGCTCGGGTCGTTTTCAGGCTGGTGAATTGCATTCTTAAACATGCGAAAAACTTATGAAGGACTTCGCCGATGTTCAAATGGCTTCGGGGCATTAAAGTACACATTATAAGGTATCCAAAAATGCAAAAATTGAAAAGGTAATTTTTTCAATTTTACCAACGGTAATACCCCCTTAATGATAGAACGATATTGAGCAAAAACCGCTGAAGATATCAAGATGAAACTTAAAACTTAAGCTTTTTGAAAGGAAAACCGGAAGTGGTACTTTACTCTTAGCGTTTTTTAGTTTTTTCCAGATATTCACAAAACTAAAAAATGTTTCAAATAAACATTGTATACAATAAAAAATGAAGATATATTGTATATTCACTTTTTATCATAGCACTCTTAGTTTAGGAGTTATTTAAAAATAGTGTTTTTTTTAGATAATTATTGTTGGTTATAACATCGATAGGCCATGAAGAGTCGTGGCGCCGGCGGTAACGCGGACGAAAGGTCCCGGGTTGAAATGCAGTCGCCGGTTGCTTTTTCTTTTTTATTAATTTATATTTAATTACATTTAATTCAAAAATATTAAATCTAAACGGGGAAAGTACTATGATGGACACATCACCATTTTTTTATATGGGCGTCAAAGTTGGCCATGATATCATTTTGTAGACATTTCTTTTTTAATTTGATGTATCATATGGTAGGTTTGTTTTCATTAATAGAAAAACTGGACGATATTTTCATAGTATTTGAAGTTGGCTATGAATATATCAAAATAAATGAAATAATAACAATAACAATACTAACATAAAGCGTTATTTGTTTTTGAAAAAATAAACACATCGTATGATATACCAAATTAAAGAGAATTAAAAATCTATAAAATTAGCTCATGGTTAACTTTGACGCCTATATAAAAAAAATTAAGTTAGTATGCATATATTGGAAAATATTTGCTTTATGATAAATCTGACTACATATTATTAAAAAGCATAAAAAAGTGCGCCAATAATGTCAAAATATTATCCTTCTATCATCAATAATAAGTATGGTCTGAACTTTCAACTGTTTTGTTAATTATATAACGGATATAGCTAGTTCTCATCGTCCTGCATATTTTCTCCCCTTTAACCAAATCTCTATCTCTTACCATTTAGAAGATACCTATGCATGGGCTGCTTAATCGGAACACCGTGTATAGTTTATTTAACTTTGTTTTAATTTAGTAAACCTTCATGGAATTCGTTTAAATGTCAATTTTGAACTTGAAAATATTACAAAAAGCATTTCTGTGTTTGCCTCCCGGCAAATCCAAATTTTCACGCTTTTTTAAACTCGAAATTTTACTTCATGCTTAACCAGGTAGTGGAAAACACCTGTTTATAGCCTCAAATTGAACTTTTATAAACAATAGAAAGACGGAAAATGTGTACTTAAATATTACATACTTACTTAATTTTAATATTTTTCATTACAAGAATATTTATATAGGAACTATAAATTGTAGGCGTTAATTCCAAAGACAATTTATGTATTAAATAATCATCAATTTTATTTATTAAATTTGATTATACAATAAACAAAATATCCAAATTTTCAGGCGTTTCTAAACTCGATTTTACTTCATGCGCCACGCGTATAAAACACTGATTTAATGAGATGTTTAAAAAACGTATTCTTTTTAATCACTCTTGTTCCCTCATGAACACCGATAATAATAAAATAAACCGTTCAAAATACACGTTTTTATTTTTCAAATATTATATTATAAGCTCCCCCAGTTACCCCCCCCCCCCCCCCCCCGTGGATCCGTACCTGATTGACATAATTAGTTCTCAGGTAATACCTCGGCGGTGGCGGAGAACTTTGCTTAATCGCAGAGGAAACAATATTATTGTTTACTCTGTGGCTATATATTAGTGGAGATATAAAAGATGAAATTATCTATAAACTGAACGCATTAAAACAATAATGTTTTTATTTCACATCTGTCAGTCAGCAGTAAATTGGTGTATGGGTCTATTGAAATATGAGTATATTTATGTTTACATTAGCATTCCAATGAACGAATCATCCTTTAACTTATGTTTTTGTGCCTTAAATCGCCATCAAAATTACAGGAAACTGTTTTGGTTGAAGGTTTTAATAGGTGGATGTTTTGATAATTGCCTCCGAGATGGCTACACTATGCAAACTGTGGATTCCGAGTTACAGGCGTGATTACTCTGTTATTCTTTCCTCTGTGGCACGTAATACCGAAGCGACATTTTATAATTTATAATAAACTTACAGTTTCCGTATACAGGGTGATTTATTTAAAGACACTAGATTACATAAATAAAGGTCCGGTTTTTATTATTTACAAAACTAGAGCTCTTTATAGTTTGTGATATAAAAAAGAAATAATTTTAATTTTTTAATTTAATAAATAATTGAACGAAGCGCATCTATTTTCCTTAATAACGAAAGGAAAAACAGGTATAAGGAATGTTGGTATAGAAAAATGCAAATTATATTCCGTGTAAGAATATGTAAACATAAACAGGATATTTGACCAAATATGGTATAAAATGTTGAACACTCTGTATATTATTGTTTAAAAATGAATAACCATTTGGGTATTGGCTTTCTATAGCCATGGGTGTAGCCAGGATTTTCACTAGGGAGAAGTAAAAAATTAAGAAATACGTTATATATATTAAAACGCCAGTAATATAATAGTATATTACATAACGAGAGTGGTATGCAGCATATTACAATTAAGCGGACATGTTCCGTGAGTATGTAATTGCTATTCCACTCAAGAAACGTACAATACTTTACCTAACCCACATAGCACAAACACATCCAATGGATATACATTAAATATCCCTTTTCGAATATTGGAATATCCGCGGATATCCATTGATCCATTGGAGTTGCAATGGATATCCAATGTATGTGAAATGTCCGGACATTGCACATCCATTTCATATCCATGCAATATACAAACGGACATTCTTCATAAGCAATGGATGTTCAGTGGAGATTCTTTGAATATACACTGCATATGAAAATTCCATCCATGGTATATTCAATGAATATTCACGGGACATCCCATTAATATTCGTAAGCATATACAGTGGATGTGAAATGTCCGTCCATGGCATATCATATGAATATCCACAAGATATCCAATGGATGAGAAATACTTATCCATATCACTTGAAATGGATATTCATTTTATTGTTCGATAATAATAAGATGGCCTCCTGATGTACAAATTCACTATTGCAGATCACACAATTCTACAATAGTGAATTAAATTCACTATTCTAGAACTGTGCGATCTACAACACTGAATTTAAAAATTAGGTGGCAATCTTAAAACAATAAAATGGCCACATTTGAATCAAATATAGAAAAATTAACTGATATTTTAAATAATTACAATTTCGCTACAATTTGAAAAAAACACTGTAATTACTAAATTATGATTTTAATATTTTTAGAATGTTCGTTTTGAATTGCAAGATAAATAAATTTAATAAAAAGTATAATATTACATTTAAAACATTGCAAAGGTTTAAATAAAACTTAAGTGAATTTGGATCATTAATTATCTCCCACTTACACAAAATGTACATTTTGTATGTCTTTCTATTCTTATTTGTATGTGTATATTTTGTTGTAAAATTTAAATTTTGAAGGAAAATGGAATGTGGATTGGTGAAAATAAACAATTTCAATATTTTTGTCAAAATTAAGATGTTATTGTATACATAAAAATATATAAAAACATATAATATAGCTGCATAATATATTATTATATCCATATCTCTCTTGTAAATGGTACGCCGTTGAAATAAATAATGAAATAAAATAAAAAAATATTCTTATATACCGACTACTTTTATTTTATCGGGGGCCATAGGAATTTACATGCTAAAAATTTTACCTTGTGTTGATGTATTTTATCATATAATTTTGAAGATAATTTTTATTGTTAGTAATAAATCAATTATTTTTCTACATGATGGGCTTAATTAGAATAACTTAAACATGTTTTATTCCACTGATGCTGGATTTCATAAACGTCGGTTAAAACAAATAGTTATTCTTCGAATTAATAAATAGTTACATACATGCCAAAAAATCATTCAATTCACATATTTTGACGTTGATGTCATGGTAAATGTCATTAACACAAGGTATAATATTTAGCATGTAAAATTCTAAGGCCCACGATAAAAAAAAAGTACGGTATAAAAACAATATAGTTCGGTCAATGGATCTTTGCGTGACCATCATAGTTGACCGAATGAGGTTCCGACACAATTTCTATGTGTTTGCTCCCTCTATGATAAGTTATCATAGAGGGAGCAAACGCATAGAAATCATGTCGGAACTTGATTCGGTCAACTACGACGAATATGTAATGCGTATACATAGATACAAAGGAAAATATCTTAAAACTTAAAAAACCACAAAAATATCAGTTCTTTCTTACATGAAATTAAAATAATTAAAAAAAAACTCTCAGAACTTAAAATCATTTAGAGCGATTCATACATAAAATGCACACAAATTAATGTTCATGGCACAATTGATGTATGAATCCCTCTTAAATCACATAAAAAATCATTTAAATAACAAAAAAATCTCGGAACTTAAAATACTTTTTTTTTTTTATAAATAATAGGGCTGGGAATTCGAATATTGTAATATTATTCTTATTCAAGATATTCAGTTATTGAAATAATTAAAACCTTTAACATTTTTGAATTATTTAGTATTATACACTGGCGAAAGAAATTAACGCATCACATTAATTTTTTTAATTTAAAAATAAAGTTTTGATGTTTAAAAACAAAAAAAATAACAACAAAACCAACTGAACTATAATAATGATTTTCAACACATTTTCTTTCATTAATGACTAAAATAATGTCATAAATAAAAAGAGGAAAAAAGTTAACATGTGATTATAAGACTTAATATCTAGTGTTTCCTCCTCTTGCTCGAATAACTGCCTGACAGCGACAGCTCATACTGTTAATTAATGATCCAATTTCATCCTGGTTAATATCTTCCCAAATTTCCTGCAATCTTTGTCCAAGCTCTTGTTGATTGCTTGGACGCCGAGGAAGTGCTCTAAGGCGTCTGCCCATCGCGTCCCATAGGTGTTCGATCGGATTAAGATCGGGACTCCTGGCTGGCCATTGCATTGTGTTGATACCCACTAAGTCAAGATACTGTTGTACAATTCGGGCACTGTGTGGTTTTGCATTGTCATGCATAAACAGGAAATCGTTTCCTCCAAAGGGAGCAAAAGGCATTACGGATGGTTCTAAAATGTTTGCAATATAAGGCGCTGCCGTGATGCTTCCTCTTGGTATGACCACCAACTCCGTACGAGCCTCTAAAGTGATACCACCCCACACCATAACAGAGCCTCCACCAAACATAACAGTCGGAACAATGTTACACTGCGCATAACGTTCACCTGGCCGTCTGTACACATGCATTCGTCTGTCACTGCCGTAAAGACAAAATCTGGACTCGTCGCTAAACATAACATTAGCCCAATCGGCCTGTAACCAGTTTACATGTTCTTGCGCAAATGTTAACCTGGCTCTGCGATGGTCTGCGGTTAATTGTGGTCCTTTTGCCGCTGTTTTCGGAGTTAAATTAAAACCACGTAACCTTTTTCTGATGGTAACGGAACTTACATGATCATTGTGGATCTCTGCGAGCATATTTTGTAGCCTAGGAGCCATAATAAACCGTTCGCGTAACGTCTGCATCATTAAAAACGGTCTTGAACAGCAGTTGTGGCCCTTTTTCTCCCCTGTCCTGGCCTTCTTGAGTATGCCTGAGTTTCCCGATGTCTCTTCAAGACACGGGATACGGTCGATTGATTAACACCAAGACGCTGACTGATGTAACGCTGACTCCTACCTTCTTCTGCAAGTGTAACCACAATCACAGCTTCTTCACTGCTTAAATTAAGATTCGGACGTCTATCCATATTCATTCTTCACTATTTAGCACTTAATTTTAACAATTACTTGAAAACAAACTCAAAAAGAAATTTTATATGAACCTTTCTTACAGTCAGAATAATGAAAAGTGCTTCATTTTATTTATTGACAGAAAACCATGAGAACAAAAGACAAAACACAACATGTAAAACAGCATGCTTGATAAGATTTCTTATTGTAAAAATATGTTTGTGTTCAAAGAAAACTCGATTCCAAAATATCAAAAAAATCACAAATGATGCGTTAATTTCTTTCGCCAGTGTACATTATATTAAACATTATCCAACGCCAAATTATTAAAAAAAATAATATTCAAATAGTTTAATTAATTAAATATTTGAATAAGTGAATGATTTTATGTTAGCAAACGTGATATTTGAATATTTGTACTCCCAGCCTTAATAAATAATTTAATTAAAATGGATCCATAGTATTCATCTTGAAACAAATCTGTGGCTGACCGCAAAAACCTCATAACTCGAATTTTTGTCGAAATTGAGTTAGTTGCATTTTCGGTATTGTGTTGGTCCCTAGTTTCATTTATAATACCTATTTCACATATTTGCTCGTTATTTGACGAGAAATCGCCAAGAGAAAAAAGCAACAAAGTGGGCATTTCCCGTAAAAACCACATAACTCAACCATTTCCCGTAAAAACCACTTAACTTGACCAATTCTTGTAACAACCACTTGATTCGGCCAGTTCCCATAAAAAAAAGATAAGGGTATATATATCTGTAGTTTTCAACATCATATCTCAACTTTTTATGAATTGAGTTATGTGGTTTTTGCGGGAAACCACCGAAAAAACGTAATTAATTAGTCCATTAGTTGTATAATAGGTATATATATATTTACATTTATTTACAATAATTTATTTTCCATAAAACAAAAACTCAATAATAACTAAAACATCATAATAACTAAAACATCATAATCATCATAATTATAAACAGAAACATTGAACTAAAACCCGCTAACATCTCGGTCTTATCACGGTCTTATCACAAATTTATCACTCTTATCACAATTTCAATCTAACTATATCAATCTTGTTCCCGGTAACTTATGGTAGCTTTCTTCGCTATGCGACTAGATTTTCTCACATTCGTAACAACTTTCGCATCTCTCACGTTCTTCGGTTTTTGACGCATGACCTTTTTCTTACTGCAGGCGGAAACAATGCATCTGTTTAAAAGTAGTAATTAATAATGTGTTGATGATTAATTAAATTATTTAATTGGTTAATTTACTTACTGTAAAACAGTTTATTCTAGAAATATTAATAATTTATAATCATGACCGTAAGAATCACTTAAGTGCGTTTCCCGTAAAAACCACATAACTCATTTTTTCTTGGATCACGGGCCTTCCTGCAGACAAAATACCTTCAGCACATAATTTCTACGTTTATTGTCATCCACTGGACACGTATTGATCGCTCAATTGATGTTATTTAATCAATAAGCAAAAGTAGCTTTCAAAACTTTAAACTCAAATATCTCGAAATCAAGAAAATACGAGTTATGAGGTTTTTGCGGTCAGCCACAGAAATGCTTTAATTAAAATTATACAAAGGGCCTTCTTCCAAAATATAAAATCTCCACTGTTTGATAATCATATATGGTCTTAAAAGACAACTAATTCAATTGAACAATATTTTTATAATAAATGTAAAAACAAATTCTTACTGGTTGAATTATGCATTTATTAAAAGTGTGTTTAGCTTAAATCAATAATTGGCTGATTATTTATTTAAATGGGACTACAATTACATATAATGATTTGGTTCAACTAAACAAGTAGAGTTTAAATATAATTATATATATAAATAATAAATATAATTACTTCTTTATCTCATTCTGTCTCCTCTCCCTTGCCCTCACCAAGAACATCTTAATATGTTTTATTACCTCTGCATCAGTACTTTCTGAAGTTGCCTTACTATTTCTAACTGCTTCTAAAGAAAGAATTTATAAAATAAAAAAATATTACAAGGTTGAAAATGTTTTTTAAATTATCTATCCAGTGGGCATATCTCAAAGATAGTGTATATCTAACGACGTGTTAAACTTGAATATGTGCAACTTACTTATTATAGCTTTAGATAAAGCAAGTCTTTTAAAAATCTCTTTCCCTTTGGCCCCCTCCCAGCTAAACAGTTGTGCAGCTGAATTGCTTAAACAAGAATACATTATCCGTTTTACTATTGATGAAACGTTTTCTCCACCAATATGAGAAAATTGTAGGGCCTAGAAAGGAAAAGAAAATTAGCTTTTAATTCGATATACAAATATACGAATAAAATAATTTAAATAAAAATGCAATGGTTTCTTTCACCAAGATTTGGTCATGTTCAGCAAATTATTTTACTGCAGCGCTGTAGCGTAAAGCGCTTCACTTCTCCGAACAAACAAAATGCCAATGGCGATTTTATACCACTAGATGGCTTGGAAAGCTATCCAGCAGAAAAAATGTATGCTTTACTCCTTGATAAAGCGCTGCAGCTCCACACATACAACGGTACCGTTCAGCAACTGTGTTTTTTACAAAGCGCTGCAGGGCACGTTCCCTAAACGCGACAACAAATAAACCTAGAAATTTGTATTTAAATAATCTTATTCATATAATATCACAACCATGTTTCACCACTAAGTGATTATTGAAAAGATAGTAAACAATATAGAAATATTCATCATGAATGTATAAATATTAGATCCCAGTGAACATTTGTAAAAGAGTGTGGTGAAGATTTTGTTACACATAAATAAATAAATACCGAAACTTTATAGAACTCACTATTTCTTTATTCGCTGAAACTGCAATCATAAGCAGTTTCAGCAACTCAACTTGCTATTATAAAATTTCAAGTTTGGTAATGTGTTGCATAAACTGCAGAGTCAAAAATAAATAATGTTATATTTATCAGTAAGGGTTTTATGTGTAGGTCAATATGCAGGCAACTTACAAGGGCATTGAAGGACTGCTTATCCAATAGAATTTCCTCCATATTTTGTATATCATTCATACTCTAAAGAGGTAGTATTTCGTTTAACTTATCAGATATATTATTTTCCAGTACCTTATCATTCATCTCTTTTGCATTAATTATCGTTGTTAATGAATTTAAAACGTTATCAATTTTAATATTGATGACGTTGATTTGTCTTAATATTTGTCTTTGGAATTCTAAAAAATTGCATATTAAAATCAAAAATATTAAAAAAATATGTAGTAATATAGGCCTAAACATAAAACAACTTACCATTAAATGTCACTTCAAAATTATTAGGAGTCTCCATTTGTTGTTTTGCCATCCCTAATGTCGGATGAGTGTATGGATTATCATCATTCTCCTTTTGTTGTCGTTTTCTCATCGATGTAAGAGGGGTACATGGATAATCGTCATCCTCATTTTGTTGTTGTTTCCTCATCGGTAATGTCAGAGGGTTACATGGATTATCATCATTCTGGTTTTGTTGTTCAATACTAGTAATTTTATATTTTTTGGGTGGTGTAGAATATGAGTCGTTAGCTTCGGATGAAGACGATATCTCTGACAATGAATACTTTCTTTTTTTTATTATTCGGCATCCTTTGCCCATTTCTTTTTCACTGACACTTGTTAATTGGTTGCTTGTAAGTCCTTTGCTTGCTTTCGAATTAGCTTTCTTTAAAGTATCCACAAAATGTTATTATATGTATATATAAATTCAGGTGATATTATGAAGATATATCCAGTTACTGTATTTTCCCAAAATCTGGCATTCATACATCTGCCAGTCATCACCCGGATTTTGGAAATCTATGACAGCCTTTACAATGTTAGGTTTACTCCATCCAATGGGCCATAAACATTTTCCCATTATGATCCATGTTACTGGGACCACTGCAATTTCATTTTCTCTTGGAAAATTGACAACTGCCCAAACCTTGTCTTCATCCATATTTCTATTAACATTATTAAATGTAGTGTTGTCATATTCCTGAACGGATAGAGACACCCTGTATATATCCATTATAACCTCTGAGAGTACACTAATAACAACGTCTTTAAAATACATATTGAAAAGGTTGGTCCATTCCCCACATTGCCATGTTGCAAGGCTGGTAGAATAGAATATAGAATAGGTTGGTCCATATCCGCACATGCGCTGTGTTAACTGTCAGTGGGTGGAAAAATAATAATAATAAAAATTAATATTGGTTATGTTAAACATCATTAATGTCAAATTGGTTGAATCGCACCAAATCTGATGTATGTCATTGAAATATGTCAGTGAGTGGAATTTTAGATCTGTTGCCTCACAACTGCATAAACAATTAATACATTCTATATACAGAGAGTTTTATGTAACACCGAACATACTTAAATGTACTTAATGTAAATTTTCCTATGTTCGATGTGTACTGGGACACATCAAAGCATTGAGTACGAGTACCCAATGTACACTCCTCACGTCAAAAATAAATTAAATTTGTCAATTATTATGTCAACCACAATATGTTGTATTATAAATATTTTAGTACAACGGAATAGTTATCAACTTTTGTTTTATTTTTAATCAGTAAAATACTAGTAAAAGAAGGTAAGAAGATATAAACGCTTCATCAGTAAACACAATTTTTCGCAACATTTCATTGTGTAATATAACATATTAAATACAATTTTACAAAAATGGTATAGCTTAATGTTGCTATACAGCAACTAGTAATGTTGGAATTTGTAGGATCTAAACTTAAATTCTTGTAGAACTCCTACGTACAAAGGATTTTTAAATATTAAATTTATTTTTATTTTGCAATAGTAAGGATATTATTAGACACTCTTTGACATCACAGAAATTGTTTAATCATCTCTTCCCATAATATCGGCGGACTTCTAACTCCTCGCTGATGAAATTTATCCAAACAAACTGTTCTAGAAGGTTCAAAATGGTTGAAATAAATGGTAGTCTGATTCAACAGAAAATTTTTCAGAAAATAAATCATGAGAATTTCTTGAACTGTTTTCTCCATGGTATAAGTTTACCAGAATAATCTTTTCCTCCTTTGTATACATTATTGATATGTTTAACTCTCCGTTCTTCGTCTATGTCTGCTTCAAGTACTAGAACAGCAAATATCACTTGCTTGCGATAACTGACAGATTCATTTATTTTTGAAGGGAAGCGTGTAAATTGGGTTGACTATATTACAATTAGAAATCGTAGCCAATCACATCGCACTCAATGCTTTGATGCGTCCCAGTACACATCGAACATAGGAAAATTAACATTGAGTACATTTTAGTATGTTCGGTGTTACATAAAACTCTCTGTATGTAGATGTGCTTGTTTAATGATAAAAAATGTATGCCAATAGATTAATTTTATGTATATTGCAGAAAATAAAATGTTGTAGGAAACTTGTGTGTGAAAGGCTTTTGGGCACTCTTTGCGATTAGGGCACTCCTGTAACGGCTTGTGCCTGAAACTCGCAAATTGTGACCAAAAGCCCTACTTCACACGCCTGTTACCCAAATAACCATTAATGAGACAAGTACAAAGTTTATATTATATAAAAGTATACCGAGTGTTAACCACCAAACCTGGCCATAGGGAATAGTATATTTCATTAGGAGTCCAGAAAAAAGGATTTTTCCATGCGCGCCCGACCCGTGCACCTCACACGGGAAGTCATGCAAGCACGGAAAAATCCATTTCTGGACGTGTAATGAACGATATTTTTTGTTATACTTATCTGAAAGCAACAATATAAAACTAAATATTTAAATTATTTGATTTATTTTCAAACCAGTAACACCTATGGCAGTGAATAATTACACTAATTCTAAAGAAATTCAAATACAATACCTATTTTTGTAAATTTGATCTGGTAAGTATGTTATTTCAAAGCCAAATATCTTTTTAACATAGCGAATCGACCCCATAAGGGTGGCGAATTTATTGATTTAGCCTTTTCGGGAAATATAGAAGAAGTTATACATCGTCATTCACAATTTTTAATTTGTCCCTAGTCCGCCATTCATTAAAACTGTAAAACTGTGTCTGTGTTTATATCTCGACTTAACTGGTTCTAATCTACGCTCACGTATGCCGCTTGAGTTAATATATCATCCGGAATGTCAGCTACAATATCAGTGTATTCTGAGTACATTTGAACAAACTTACGAAATTCGCTGACGGAAAATAAAACGTCAATGAATGAGTGAAAAATGCATCGTTGCTATGGAAATCGGTTAGTGCACGGAATGAAGGCACAAAAAAACATTTTCTGTGCGGTCGCCTGAAAAAGTGATGATTCCATTATTCTAGAGGCATATGGAATAAAAGTGTTTTCAGATAAGTATAATAAAAATAACGTTATTAAGAATTTTAATTTATTATATTATGTTGTCATGACATAATTGTGTTTAATGTCATGTTGGCGGATTATTATTTAGTTGCTTTAAAGATTTATAATTAATATATTGAAGAACGAGTGTTCATAATTAAAACTTTTGCCCTGGAAATAGATTAAGAAGAGTGACAGATTTATTTGCTGTAAGTTTCAATTAATGGATTATAATTAATTAACATTGTTATTGACCTTATTTTCATATGGCCAGATTTGGTGGTTAACACTCGGTATATATTTTTTCCAAAATATTTCATCGGAAAATATGATTAAATTTTAAGTTTAGATTGTGGTTAACCTCCTCTTAATTTCCTGTCCATACTCTAAAATTCAATCACTCACATGTACTAATGGTAATGCAACAAAACTATTGTCGTCAGGTAGTAAACTCATTTTATTTTGAATATCACATAGATTACAAACGGAAATTCTAGTCTCTAATTGACTACATTGATATATTTCTAAAATGGAAGAATCACATGGATTGTTATAATAAGGTGTAATTCTTTTGAATTCTTGATACAATAAACAAATTTCTCCATCATCAAGTCTACATATATTTACAACTTTGACAATTTTAAGGTTTTTTAATTGAATAACACAATCAGCTTTTGTTAACTTAAGTGTAAACTGTGGTAACTTCAATTTTTACTTTCCCCCGTATGTAATACAAAGGGAAAGTATTGTTTTCGTGAAAATTTTCGAATCAAAAATTTTAGCAGAAATATCCGTTTTGAGGTCCCCTGAGTCGAATAAGACCATTTTTGAAAAATGTCTGTCTGTCTGTCTGTGTGTGTGTCTGTGTGCGCTGTACCGCAAAAACCGCTAAAGATATCGAGATGAAACTTGAAACTTTAGCTTTTTGTTACAATCGGAAGAACTGAAAAGCTTTTGGTGAAAATCGGAAAACCGGAAGTGGTACTTTACTCTTAGTATTTTTCAGTTTTTTCAGATTTTTTCAATAAATGTTCATCAAACAAAAAATTCTTTCAAATAAAAGTTGTAGATAATAACAAAATGAAGATGTATTGTTCATTTACTTTTTGTCATAGCACTCTTAAGTTTTTGAGATATTTCACAAGTTGTGTGTTTTATCTAGTTATTGGTGTGTGACAGTGTATGTGTCGATACAATTGAAAAATGTTTCAAATAAAAGTTGTAGGAAATGAAAAAATAAAGATTTTTTGTGGACTCACTTTTTATCATAGCACTCTTAGTTTTTGAGATATTTAATAAATAGTGTTTTTTATCTAGTCATTGATTTGTGTCAGTGTGTGTGTTGATACAATTGGAAAATGTTTCAAATAAAAGTTGTAGGTAATAAAATATTAAAGATTTTTTGTATCTTCACTTTTTGTCATAGCACTCTTAGTTTTTGAGATATTCAATAAATAGTGTTTTTTATCTAGTCATTGGTTTGTGTCAGTATGTGTTGATCCAATTGAAAAATGTTTCAAATAAAAGTTGTAGTTATCAAAAAGTTGAAGACATTTTGAAAATAATAATGCTAAAAATATTTTAAAAGTGATTTAATACGCAATTTACGGGGGAAAGTACTATGATGGACACATCACCATTTTTTAAGTGTTGCTTTGCACTTTATTGTGACAGGGCCATTAAAATGTTCATCAAAACATTGTGCATGTTGTATGGAGATGGTAGGTAAAGTGTCGGCTCCTTCATCAATTCTACGGATTAATTGTTCAAGAGGTTTATCACGCTTTCGAGTCATTTTTTTCAATTCTTTCATAAAGTTTTCAAAAGAAAAAGCTGAGAAGTTATTTCAATCACCAAAATATCTTACATCATCTACTAAATGTAGCAAATTATGTACATTATGAAAAACAAAATCTGTGCCATACAAATCAATGGATTCTTCAATAAATTTTATTATCAAATTATTTGCATATTTTAAGTATTCATCAGAAATATACTTTTTGCTACTTAATATAGTTATTGCAACATGTAATGTTTCTTTTTGCGATTTCGGTTAAAACAATTGGTGCTGCATATGATAAAAAAAACGAAACTCTGTTGCTTTATAATGCCTCAACTCATTTAAGGGCCTAATCCTTCTACGTAAAAATTCAATAGGAATAAAGTCCTTAAAACCATCAAGTTTGGCTGATATGGTAGCAATTTGAGCAGCACTTAATTTATGAGGAGGTTTGCCAAAAACAAGACCAAATATTTTATGAGATAGTAATCGTTTAACTACACCTAAGCAAATCAAATGCATATAATCTAATGGTACATTTTTTATCATATCAAACTTTGGTAAATTTAAAAGAATGGTTTCACCAATTACGAAAACCAATATCATTTCTTTTTATAAAGTTAATTTCTGGGAAACAAATTACTCGATTAATAAATTCACCTTCTTGTGTGCATTTGGTACATGAAAAATAACCATTATGACCTTTAGTTTTTAGGATAAAAGTTTTTGCTGGTAAATCACAAATTACCATAATTATTTTAATTTTAACAATACAAACATTGAACAAAAAACCATTATTAATCAAATTGAATGATTCCTCTACAAAATCGTATAAAAAATCATTAGAATCAAATGGTTTTCATACCCATGGTATAAACCAATTATGAATATTTATTTTTAAATTCTGTAATATTTTTAATACTAATTAATATAGGCCAAAATGAAGAGCCTGAAGATTTACTGAGTGGAAGGCCATCAACGTGTACAGCTAATTTGATTTCATTGATAGGAATATAATTCATTTTATTAAAAAATATTGAAAGTGTCTTTTCAATTCCAAAATAATAAAATTTGCCCGGGTTCATATTTTGGACAATCGTTAGAACGCTTGGTTTTTAAAAATGTTCGAGGATCTGTAGGCAAATAACTAAACTCCTTTCCTGCCCTTAGAATATTTAACAATTTGCCTAGATTTACATGCGTAATATTTCCCTCAATTGCCAATTTTCTCAATTTAGCACAAAATTGATAATCATTATCTTCAACATTAATTTCATTAGTATTGTAAACAGTTTCTTTTAAAAATGTATTATGTATCTTTACATTATGAGTAGTAACATTTGATAATTTTATATATTTTCATTTACTGTCATAAGATGGCGCCGAGTAAAGAAGTATCTACCGCTGCTCTGTGTAAATCGTGTGATATCAGAATTTTAAATACAAATGAAGTGCTCGAGTGTTTTACTTGCGATTTGGCCTTTCATCTATCATGTGGAATCAGAAGAACGGATCCGTTGCTGGACAAGAACTTCAAATGGATATGTGATGAATGCGCTGAGATATATCGAAACAACCGTAAGCTAATATGCCGTAACCCAAAATCTGCTGAACAGATCCCTGATATGTCACAATTAAACTATAAACTAAAAACCATGTTTGAATTGCTATCAAACATGCAAAGTGATATTATAACCCTAAAAGAAATTAATAACAAACAAACAGCAAAAACAAAGAAATCTGTAAATTTCAAATCTGCCTTCAATAAATCCCAAGAGAGGTCATCAAAGTCAACAAATAATGAAATTATTATAAATGAGCGAACTGTACAGGAAAATCCTTCAAATATAAAAACGAATAAGGAAAGCAGTATCAATAAACCCCAAGAGAGGTCATCAAAGTCAACAAATAATGAAATTATTATAAATGAGCAAAATGTACAGAAAAAAACATCTAATATAAAAACGAATAAGGAAGCCACTATCGCAGAAAATTCGAATAACAATGGAGCCATAAAAAAAGTTTCACCTTCGATAGAAAATCAATTAAAATCACCAATTGATAATACGGACTTAGAAGAATTTAAAGAAGTTAAATATAAAAAGAGGAAACCGCGCACCGACACAATAAGAGGAGCAGCGCACAATATATCTATTAAAGGAATTCCAAAACTGCATCATCTTCACGCATGCAGATTTGACCCTAAATTAACAGAAACGGAATTACTGAATTATCTTTCAAATAAATTCCCAAACGTAAAATGTGGAAAAATGGTGTCTAAACATCCAAATAAATACTCATCTTTCAAAATTTCTGACACAGCAGAAACTATTGAACTGTTAAAGGAGCCCAATATATGGCCTGAAGGAGTGCGTGTAAATCCTTTTTTATCATGGATAGAAAGGAAAAATCAAAAAGCATAAATATTTTGCACCATAATGTGCAATCCCTGGGAAATTCTTTAAATGAATTATATTACTGCGCAGACGAATATAAATGCAACTTTATTTGTATCACTGAACACTGGCAGTCGATCGAACAAATAAATGTATTGAAAATACCAAACTATAAACTTATATCTTCATTCTGCCGCCCTCAAAACAAACATGGTGGAGTAGTAATCTACGCTGAAAAAACATTTAGTGGAACATCATGTCAAAACCTTGAAGGATTATGCGAGGAAAGTGTTTTTGAATGTGCGGGTAGTGAATTTAAAATTGGTACAAATTTCCTCTTAACTCTAGTGGTGATTTATCAATCGCCGCAGTCAGCCTTGGAAATATTTACTCAAAAATTGGACACACTACTCAAAAGTTTGTTTGATAAAAAATGTAAATTTATTATTCTGGGCGATTTTAATATCGATATATTAATATCATCAAAAGGCTCAAATATGTTCTTAAATATAGTGCATTCATACGGTTATAATTTTCTTGTAAATGAACCGACTCGTATAACTAAATTTTCATCAACATGTATAGACAACGTGATCACAAATCTAGTAGACGCAAAATGTGATGTAATAAGAACTGGCATATCGGACCATTTGGGACAGCTAGTTAACCTATCGACAAACTACATTCAACGTAACAATGTTGTAAAAAAAAAAAAAGACCTTTATTGGCATATCTTAATATCTTACAGACTATTTACAATTCATTCGTTATTTCTCCATTTCCGTATCCCTCTTATCCTCCCTTATCTTTTCCCTCTCCCTCCCCAGCTTTTCCAACGTCCTTACCCCGATCCCATCCTCTCTCATCCACTCCACTACCCTTCTATTCCCTTTCGCTCCCAGCCACTCCTCTTTCACCCCCTCACATTCCTCGGCCAAGTGTCCCCACGTATCCTTCCCCTGTCCACACAACACACACCTTCCATATTCTTCCCCCATCCATACTTTCCTTCCTCTCTCCTCCGATCCATACCTCGCCCTTGCCACAATCACCCTATCCTCTCTACCCCATCCCTTCTCTATCAAATACTTCGGCACTCTTCCATACACCTGCCACCTCCCATACATATCATTATACTCACTTCTCTCAATACGCTCTTGCCTTTCTTGCCCTTCCACCTCCTTCCCTTTCCCCCTCACCCACTCATCCACCTTCACCCCATTTCCTAGCCATTCCATTACCTTCGCCTCCGACAGCCCTACCCTCTCATACATTTTCCTCCTCTCCCCCCTCCATCTACCCTCACCCCCACACACACTCGTCACCCATACATCCTTCACCAATCTCTCTTCCTCCATTTCCCACAATCTCATCTCGTACCTCACCACCCTCACCATTGCCTCCCACTCTAGCCTCTCTCTGTTCGTTTCCTGAAGCACTATGTAGCTGTTGTAATCAAAAGTATTTTTCATGAAGAGGCTATTGCTAAATTCGGCGAAGCTCTAGAAACGATCTCATGGGATCCAGTATACAGTAATAATGATTCTGAAAGCAAATATAACATGTTTAGTTCTATTCTCAAAGATGTCTTTAACAAATATTTCCCACTGCGTACGTTACGAAAAGTACACAACAAACGAATTATTTATAAGAACCCTGAACTTCAACAACTTAAAAATAATATTTTGTTATTTGAGACCATCGCAACATATGATCCAAAATTTAAACCAATTTTAAAATCTTCTAAACAACTGTTTAACCAACTACTTCAATTACAAAAACGCAATTATTACTCAAACATAATAATTCAATCAGACAATAAAAGTAAAACTAGTTGGCAAGTTGTGAAAGAATTAACTGCTAACGATCCTAAACATACACTTCCGGAAGGAAATCTAAACGAAATTGTAACAAATTTTAATCATTTATTTGTAAATGATGCACAGGATTCAATCAATAAAACATTAAAACGTCTAAATAACACACAAAATAATAGTAATATAAATAACACTATGTTCTTAAATCCAATAGAAGAATCAGAGTTAATAAATATAGTGCATTCATTAAAAAACAAAAAAAGTAGTGGCGTAGACAACATCCCAGTTTGTCTAATAAAAACTGTTATTCATATTGTTGCAGGGTCCCTGTGCCATGTAATAAATGCTACATTTGAGGAAGGAGTATTCCCAAAAGAAATGAAGGTAGCGCTGATTAAACCAATTTATAAAAAGGGAAAGGTAAATTCTCTGTGTAACTACAGGCCTATCAGTCTTCTTCCGTCATTTTCAAAAATTTTTGAGCATGCAATAGCCAAAAGACTGATAAGTTTCATCGAAAAACATAATATTCTGAGCAACCAGCAACACGGGTTCGTAAAAAGGAAAAATATAAACACAGCACTCTTTGATTTCACTAAGATTATATATGATGCGCTGGATAAGAATGAACTAGCATGCGGTATTTTCCTGGACCTGTCTAAAGCATTTGACAGTGTATCGCATGACCGCCTATTAGATAAGATGAACTCATATGGAATACGAGGTACAGCAAATACATTGCTTAGGTCTTACCTATCAGACAGACAACAAATCGTAAAAATAACTCATGACAACAAACATTTTGAATCCGCGCCTCTGAATATAACATTAGGATTTCCTCAAGGCAGTGTTTTAGGACCGTTGTTATTTATATTATTTATAAATGATTTGTTTAATGAAGTGACCAATAACAAATGTGCTGTCATAAACTACGCAGACGATACAAATGTGGCAGTTCGAGGCCATGACTATCTAGAGCTAAAAGAAAATGCAACTAGCATACTTAGAAAATTGGTTTAACGAAACTAGGTTGCTATTAAATAAAGATAAGACAGAATGCGTCCTATTTCACATTAATAAACGAAACGAAAATCCAAATACAATGCACATTAACAAGTCAAATTATGACTTAACAACGTCATCAAAAGTGCTTGGGGTATATGTTGATGCTGGCCTAAGGTGGAAACATCACATAGATGCTATTTGTCATAGGTTAAGTAGTAGCTGTTACATGTTGCGTGTCCTTGCTAAAAATGTGGATACAAAATTGGTAAAAACAGTATATTTTTCCAATTTTGAGTCAATTATGAGGTTTGGCATTATTCACTGGGGTGGCACGTCAGAATTAAATAGAGTCTTGGTTATCCAAAAACGTGTTTTGCGAATAATTCTTCAATTAAAGCCTAGAGAATCATGTAGAACTAAATTCTCTAAACTAAATATCTTGACAGCCATAGGGATCTATATCTACGAATGTCTCCTATTTCTGAGGAAATATAAAGACAGATTTAATAACCATGAAATGGGACACAATTTTAACACACGAAATAAACTAAACATGCGATACCCGAAATTAAATCCTTCATTTACCCAAAAAGGAGTCCAATATGCCAGTTTGCGTTTCTATAATCACCTGCCTAGACATATCCAACAAGAAAAGAATCATGTATCATATAAACATTTAATTTATGATTTAATCTGTAAGATAGAACTATACAGCATTGAAGACTTCTTTAATTTTAAATTTTAAATTGTAGAGAATACTGTTGTGACACTATTTTTACATTATACCAGAATGTATTTTGTGTATTTGTATAAAATAAAGATTATTATTATTATTATTATATCGTGCAATATGCCATCATTACTAGTTGATGTTGATGGTTCATTTAATAATTGAAGGTTTGGTGATATGGGCTCATTAGACACACTAGCAGAATTTATTAAAGTAATTGTATCATCCACGGATTTATTAATTATTCTCCGAATATGACGGTCGGACATTTTATATAAATTTGTGTAGAAGACTGAATTAAAATATCAATGTAATAATGGAATGTACAGGTGTATCACAAGCTGTAAAATTAGGTTATGTAATAATTTACATAAAATGATAAAGAAAATAAGCATTTACCTGTGTCGTAAGAATATGAAAATTCATTCTTTGCTCACTGCATAGAGCTCACTGTTCACTTTTATTGCGAATGTAGCAAATTACAAAAGGCGTTTGCGGCGTTTCTTGATTTTGGGCGCGAAGAACTAATCATCACAGATTAAATTAGATTGATAACTCATAGGGGGCTCCACGTATCATGATTTTAGTTAACCGACCCACTCGATAAGACGGCGCTGCAATCGCAAATGACGTCATTGGGCGCGGGGAGCGGGCGGGATTCTTGCTAAGCGGGGTGTGCGGTGCTCCCGCCATAACATGCGTTGGATGTTGGCGTAAGTAGTGTTCCATACAGTGAATTTCTCTTTAAGGTAAACATATGCATAAGCTGTAAATTTTCCGACATTTGTTGTTTTTCAAAAGAGTTCAATATAAAGCTTTAAACGAGTGTTTTCCACTCCCAGACTAAGCATGAAGTAAAATTTCGAGTTTAGAAAAGCCCCGTAAAAATTTGTCGAGGGTCGCGCAGCGACCCGAGACAAATTTTCTGGGCTTTTCTAAACTCGAAATTTTACTTCATGCGCCACGTGTATGAAACACTAAAATATTGTAAAATTTATGTATATTCTAATTTCACTTGAAATCTGTGTTTTATACGCGTGGCGCATGAAGTAAAATTTCGAGTTTAGAAAAGCCCCGTGAAAATTTGTCTCGGGTCGCTGCGCGACCCTCGACAAATTTTCACGGGGCTTTTCTAAACTCGAAATTTTACTTCATGCTTAGTCTGGGAGTGGAAAACACTCATTTAAAGATTCAAATTGAACTTTAAAAAAAACAAGGAATATCTAAAGATTTACAGAAAATAGGTTAAATTTGAAATACGTATACTTAAAAGAAAACTCCTTGTATGTATAAATACAAATAAAATATTTCCAGAAGAAAGTTATTGTTACTGTAAAAATGTTCAGCAAAAATATTAAAAGGAAGTATTTGGTATATGGTGAAACTTATTTCGTAAATCGGGAAATCTGTTGACTTATATTTGACAAGGTGAAAGATATTTGGGATATAGTGAATTTCATTTTATCAATAGTGAAATGCAATAGAAAAACCGTGTAATTGAATTTAAGACATTATTTTATGTTCTGAGATCGTACTTTGTGACTAGATGAAATTTCAGAATTGCTTGATCCAACAGCAACGGGAACATTCTCCATGGAAGTATGCTCCTAGCCCGGTGTGAAGAAAATCTCCACGTCCGTGGTTGTTTCATGCATAGTACTTGAAGATCTTTCACGAATGCTAGGAAGAAATAAAGAGAAATAATGTAGACACACTGGTTTTAAATGTGTTTGACTGCAGATTTAATTAAAAGAATAGACAATGGCTTAAAAACTTAAAATATTACATAAACTTACGGTTTTAATTATTAATAATAACGCCCATCCCCAAAGATTTAGAATTGCTTAATCCAACAATAACGGGGATCCACTCCATGAAAAAAATGCTCCTAGTTCAGTATGATGAAAATATCCACGACCATGGATATTTAGTATACTTGAAGATCATCCACATGTACTAGGAAGAAATAATGTAGTAACACCCTGGTTTTAAATTTGTTTGACTGTACACTTATTTAAAATAATACACAATAGGTTAAAATTTATAAATATTTTACATACTTACGGTTGTAATTATTTATATTTATTAACGCTCATTTCGAGACGATTTCGTCTTATCAGCATTTTTGTGCCTTCAGATCCGACGGATCTGACAGCTGTTGAATGAAAACGAGCCCACGTTAGAAATTGCGGGAAATTTGAAATTCCGACATATGCGCCCTCCCATCGAGTGGGTCGGTCAACTATATATGTGAACTTATAGAATCATATGGAGTCGACTGGGTCTGCTAATCATGCTAATCACGCTACTAGCGTTATTAACCTGGCAGAAATGGATTCAACACATGCTGCTGCCATCTGCTGGGAGATTGCACAAAACGAAATGGCGCGTATTATGAAATATAAAACGATTAAGTATAAATAGTTTAGTTGGTTTAACAAAAATACACTATACTATTATAAACTTCTAGATGTATAATATTCATCATAATAATGAAACATATTTTATAATAGTATATTATTCAACAAGCGCATAATGAAAGCTATTAATCATGAGAATGAGGTTTACGGAACGAGCCGCAGGCGAGTGGAGTAAATCATTCGAATGATTAATAGCCATTATGCGCGAGTAGAATACTATACTTTATCCACAACCACAAAATGTATATTCATTCTTACTTACTGCAACTTTTCAAGAATAAGATCATAATTCATTAAATCATTTACTTTTAATTATAACTAAGAAATACATATAATAATACTATTTATTAGGATTAATGTTAATAGTAACGTTAGAACAATTATTAAACACAATAGGGGGCATTGAAGTGGGTACACCAAGATTTACGGTTTGATCCAAAATATCGAAATTAACGGAATTTGTGCTGGAAGATGCAGCTGTTACATTATTTGCTGTCGATTCTATTGACGATGCAATTTTTCTGGCCGTTTCCTTTTTTGTTTTCCAAAGAATCGTTAATATAGCCTTCTGCAACCGCAGTTGACTTCCATCCTCCATGACGTTTTAACGCAGTGATGTCTCCACCAGCATCAACCAAAATGGTGGCTGAGGTTCTTCTAAAGCTATGGCCTGTATATTGCTCAGGATTGGGTAATTTCAAAAAACTGGCGATATCCTTTCCCATTTTTGTAAATTTATTAATACCAATTCGCTGTTTAGTACACTTTCCATTTTGAAAATTTTGAAAGAAATAATCACAGTTTATCTGCTTTCAGAGGCACAAATATTTTTTTACAATGTGGTAAAAATTACCAGATACTGTAAATTTCCTACAAATTTTAGTTTTTGTGGTTGGCACCTTAATCATATAGCAGGAATTAAGGTCTTCTTTATCTTTAATTTTCATGTTATACAGCTCATTTGAACGACAAGCGCCCATAAAACCCATAATTAAAGCAACCTGAAGAGAAAATTACTGCAATTTTTAAAAAATTTTAAAATAATTTAAAACTTACTTTTGTTGCAAGAAATTTGTCATCATTTTTTTTCTTTTCAAAAAAGCTAGAAGTTTGCCATAGTTTCCAATATTGATGTTTTCAAAGATTTTCAATGTACTTTTTAGCATCGAATCATCGAATACTTCTGCCACAACGATGAGGTGTTGTATTTTTTTGATAATTCAGTAAAATACACCAAAACTACCGACTCAGTTGAAGAATGTGCTTTTTTCTCCTTTTTCCATTCACAAAACGTGTTGTATGTACTTTGGTATATGTTGCAAGACTTTTTAGGCAACAAATTGATGGAAGCGTTTTCTGCCGCGTCCCTTATTTCCGGGGGTGTCAACAAGTCAGGATCGGATTCCATGTTGCTTCTTTCACCTTCGATAAACTATTAACCACACTATCACAACACAATTAACACAATTTGCTTTCAATTTATAAATTGTTTTTGTTTATGTCAAAATTGATTAACATGAGGTATCCTGATTTTGTAGTGATTTCTTATTATTCACAGTTGAGCAGTGATAAGTCAAAATATTACTCACAGGTTTCATAACCTATTTATAATAAACGTCATTATTATTGACTCTTAGCATGTATAATTATAATATTATAGAGTGGTTGTGGATAAAATATATTTCTTGTAATATTTGTCACATGCTCGTTTTTATGTACAATTATTGCAAACAATTCACGAACACTAATAACGAGAATTTTGGAAATGTTAAAAAATGAGTTATAGTGTAACTTATTGATAGGTAAAATCGTTGAATGATGTGATTAAATAGTAAAATGTACATCTTATGAAATTTTTAAAATGTACGGAATAAGTATTCTATAGATATCCATAGGATATAGTAAAATAAATATCCTTAGTAAATTCATAAAATGATTTCCACTGAATATACTTTGATGAATATTCATTAGAGAATATACTATGAATAATATCCAATGTATGTTGCAGAACGTATTTGCACATTTGGGATGTATGGTGGATATCCATTGGATATTTTGTGCTATGTGGGTACATTTCTGACGTTTTAATATATATAACGTATTTTTTAATTTTTTACTTCTCCCTAGTGAAAATCCTGGCTACGCCTATGGCTATAGAAAGCCAATACCCAAATGGTTATTCATTTTTAAACAATAATATACAGAGTGTTCAACATTTCATACCATATTTGGTCAAATATCCTGTTTATTTTTACATATTCTTACGCAGAATATAATTCGCATTGGTTTATACCAGCATTCCTACTACCTATCTTTCCTTTCGTTTTTAAGGAAAATAAATGCGTTTCGTTCATTAATTTATATATTAAAACATTAAAATTATTTTTTTTATTTCACTAACTATAAAGAGCTCTAGTTTGTAAATAATAAAAATCGGACAGTTATTTATGTAATCTACTGTCTTCAAATGAATCACCCTGTATACGAAAACTGTAAGTTTATTATAAATTTAAAAATGTCGCTTCGGTATTATGTGCTTACTGTAATCCGAAACAATTTTGGTAAATGACATTTATGCTGTAAACACGGCGCCATCTTGTGACAGATTGCCTAACTTCATGACTAAGAAAGGCACACATAGAGAAAATTCAACTTATTTTGGATAAGTTTTGCTTAGCAAAACCGGATATTTATTTAAAAGTAATAGCATCAACGCGTTTAACAAAAATAATTTAATATTTCATAATTCCTGTTGCACATCTAAACTTTGTTTTTCTCTTTTAGCTACTTTTCATTCTAATTTAGTATACTGTAAAACTGGCTTTTCGAGTCACCAAAGCATCATAAAAGGACACGTGATCAACATAGAAAGCGTCAGCAGTCTATGTGGCCATGGCCGCATTCGCCGCATTTCTGTACGCCACGTTAGTCTGATAACTACGTGGTTTACGACTCCACGTTTACACCGAACAAAGCACGCCTGTAAACTATAATGTCTTGTCTTGATAAGTGTTTAACTCTGTGGTACATTTTAATTACGCTTGTAAATGAAACGTTTTTTAACACTGTATTTATAGTCACAAGTTAAGTTTAAATACGGTGGTTAAACAAAGTTAAAGAAGCATTTTATTTGCAAGCGTAAACTGTAATGGGTGATGTAAATTTTACCGTGTGGTTTGAAGGCGACGTTGTACAATTCGAAAAAGTTTATAATGTGCAATGGATTACACTTCACCATATTGGTTTAAAATAGGCATCAACACAAAAATTTGTGGTAAAAGGAATAAAGGAATAACTTAACTAATTACCATTAAACTAACCTTCACGTAACTCAAACAAGAATATCTTACAAAAATTTGTAATTGAAATAATGTTATTTCAATTAAAGGGATACAGCAATCAATTGATTGGTGTGTGCAATTTAATTGATTACGTTTATAAAGTAATTTGTGTTTTAATTAGTCATTCAAATTTTACCCTGTGGTTTGAAGACGATATTGTACGACACATTAAAGTACGATTATTACACTTCACCATATTGGTTTAAAATTGATAATAAAACAAAAATTGTAACGTTGCTTCTGGATTTTATCAATGTATCTATTGATAACCGATCGTTGTGTGTTCTTATTTTTGTATTTTCCTCAATTTACCTGTGTAAATGACTGGGTACCACTGGAGAGACTGGAGTGAAACACGATGTATGTGCACAAACTAAATTTATTGTACTTAAATCTTTGTATACATAAGCACTACAACCGTGAAACAACACTTAGGACACAGCAACCGCGAAACAACACTTAAAGTTATTTGTGAACCGACTTGACTTCTAACTCGAAGGGTCTTTTCGAGACTGGCGCCAAGAAGTGATGTTGGTCTCCTCAACACCAGCACAACCCCACTTCTTTCGTTCATAATAAATAGTGTGATACGACGGGATAATTCGTATCTTAGGTCCTTTTAAATAATACTCCATCTTCCAATTTTATCCATTAATTATATTCTTTTCCGTATTAATTTACATTTCCAATTTACTACAGTGTATTCGATGAATGGACATAATAGTTGATTACGCAAGAATTCGTCTGGCCGGCGCTTGTGTATTATTGCTGACTCGCGTCTGTGCGATTGTTGTCTATCGGTTCATTCTTTAATTGATTTAAAGCTGATGTGTGTTTAAAAACAACACGGTTGTTTTAATAACATCTAATTAAACAAGGTAATTAATTAATTCGGTTTTAATATCTGTACGTGGTCTTGCGTACATTTTAATAACATGAATTTTACTAACGTGATCTTGAATTGTCACGCACGTCCTTAACATTAGATGAACCTTTAAATAATTAATTGTTATATTAACAATAATTGAGAAATAATGATTTTTCAGTAAATCAACTAATTATGCCATTACAATAGTATTAAAATCTAATTAAGGGCACGCATAACATTGGGGAACCAAAGACAATAATATTTACTTTATGATGATGTGTTTTTGACTGGACCTTAATGATATTTACTAACGATAAAATAGAAAATGTGAACAATGTTTAAGAGTTTGTTACGTAATTTGTTGGTGCGCCAATTTGTAATGTTCTCAGGGCTTGGGGACAACAGTATGTTTTAGGAAAAAGACTGATTTGAGTTTCACTGGTTGTATTTATTTCTAATAAACAAACGCTAAGCACACAATATTAGCAAACTATTAAAACAAATGATGCGTGGTACTTACCTAAGCACCAGGCTAAGTTAATTATATTCACAGTAGACAATATATTAATTCTCAATCCCAAGGATACTTTACAATTGTTTAAAGAAAATCACTCAAATTACACCTTTCACACAAGACGTGCAGAATCGAAATCCCCGTCCTCTGAGAAGAGGATGGCTGATAACATACAAAAACCAATCAATAGCGCTAGGCGCGGCAATTTAAATACCAGCGAATTAATTTATGCTACAAGTTGAAGATAATGAGCTATTTGTTGATCCCAATGTTATCTGTGCGACAGCTTATCTATAATGCTAGAGGATAGCTAATGACAGAAAAGTAATGAAACGTTGAAAGCAAAACATATTTATATCATTGAACAATATTTACTCCGCAACAATGAAGACGCCAATATGCACTAATAGTATTTACTTATGAAATTAAATTTGAATGATGTTTAGAATAGCGGTTGATAAGATATTTGTATCTCTAATGTGTTTCTTCGAATTAAATTAATCGTCTAGTGATTTAAAGGAAAAACAACTAAAGCTAAATTAAATAATGTAATATAGAATCCTAAATGGATATTAAAATATGTAATAATAATAATAATGGTTATTATTATTATTAAATGTATTGGGATACATTACAATATAACGAATGAAAATTGAGTAAATAATAGTTATAAGACGTTTAATGTTTAAGTGTGTTTAAGGTTTAGCGTTTAAACCGAGTAACACATACATACACTGTTTAAAGTTTTAAAAATTAATTAATTCGGCGCACGATTTTTGCGCCGAACCTTTCCAAATTTTTACTTTATTATTTGAGCACAGCAGAGCAGAATTGTTGATGGTTAAAAGGAGGAATTCAAAATTACAAACGATAATTTTAAATTTCTTCTCTGTTGATTGTAAGAATTACTTCTAGAACAGTATTTTCACAAAAATATGATGATATAGTGGGAACATCCACATGCAGACACATAACCTAAATAAAATGCTTAAATCTTTATTCTCGTATAAACGGCATGATTTTCTTTAACGTTATACACTAAACGATAATCACTAAATGTTAAATGTCTTATAAACCCGGCATAAAGGCTCGTATCGATTTAAGAAAGTCCCAGTTGCGGAGCATTGTAACGTGCGACGTCATGCAACGGTATTACAGATTGCTTATTTTAACTAGTATTATGGACGTGATCATTCAGATCCAATGAGTTAACAACACACAAGTGAGAGCGAACTATTTGTAACATTCGCCATGGATCTGTGACAAATCCCAACTACAAAAGTCGTGTAACGCAACAATTTCTTTGATGCGACGGTAAAAAATCCCCAACTGGCTAATCGGCTTCATTGCTTGACATCGTAGCCAAATCGAACAAGTTGATATGCAACACTTCTCCGTATACCCACTAAGAGTAACAAGCAATGTAACGGTGTTCTGCAACGTGTGAACGCTTTAGTCGATATGAGCCCTAAGATGAACAACAAAAGCATTTTTTATGTAAATGTACTGTCAATGTCTCCGATGTTTTCTTAGAATCACTACACATGTAGAATAATATTTGTGAGACGCCAATTACGTCTCTAAACCAGAGATGTCAAACCCATGGCCCCCAAGTGTACCTTTATTGTTATTTTTGCTCTTTACTTATTCTGCGTGCAAATAAGTGGATCACTTTTTTATGGTTCTTCTCACATTGTGAGTAACCTTAAAGCCATTTCGGAACATAAAAAAGTTTTATGATTTCTTTTGTTTTTCGAGTCATATTAAATCTGACCGCTAGTGGAGCATGAAAAATTCATATGATTTAGAAATGTATTACTTTGTCCACGTTTTATCAAATGCCACCGATTTAATATATATATTAACATTTTATTAAGGTTTGTGAAGGTTGGTTTCAGAAAAAGATGTTGTGTTTCTAATTACGAGTTATATTCACATATATACAGTTGCCTTTGGTTTATTTGTATGCTCGGTTACGGGTCGTGGACAGGCGGAGCGCAACAGATTGTTAAACGTGGATAGCGAGATGTGGAAGCGGCGGGCGACGTGGTGGAGGTCCAACTCGTTGTCGTGTCGTTCCGATGGGGTTGGTGAGGATACTCCTCGTGGTGGCGGATACTCCGTCGTAGGTGGTGGAAATAGCGACTTGTACTCTGAATGGCGATTCGGATGTCCGAGATCGGCTTACTCTTCGTGGTGTTTTAGGATTCTCTGGTTGCTAAGAGTGGATGTCCAGCTAGTAGGAGGCTCAGATTGAATCTGCCGTTTCCTGGCTCTGCGTCCGGTATTTATGGGGTGTTTTGCTCGTGCTGTCTCCTTTCTGGCGGGGGTGAGTTTTTGGTGTCTTCTCTCTCCGTTGCATTTGGGTGGAGGTTGTCTCTCTTCCGCTCACAGGACCGGGGTTGTTGGTAAACGCGGTTATAGTGTCGCGCGCGAGGGCCTACTTGCGCGCGGTCAGGTACCTGCGTGTCCCTTTTCTTGGGTACGGACCGTGCGGTGGAATATTAATGAGATGCGAGAGATGAAGTACAGTAATTTTAAAATTAATTCTTGGTGTTCATCACAGACTCCCCCTCTGGCCTTGAAGACGTCTCGGCGAGGTGGCCAGCTGGTTGTTTGCGTGGTCGTCCTCTCTTCCGGATGGGATGTCTTGGGGCTTCTTGAGGTATGTCTCCTTCTTGGTAGGGTCGCAAATCGGAGGCATGATAGATTCCTATTATGGTATGCGGTGGAGTGTTGGTGGATACTTCGAAGCTTCCTGGGCCGTGTCTTCGCGTGATGCGATAGGGTCCATCTTGTTTGGGTGCGAGTTTCGCAGTAAATTTCTTCTTCTTCTGGCTGAGCAGATGGCTTTTTACCAATACAAGGTCTCCAATCTGATATTGAGGGCAAGGTCGTCTGTCCTTGTCCACATATTGTTTGCGGGTATCTTGGGCGGTGTCCTGAAGCTGACGAACTTGCTCCATCGTATCTGCTAGCTGTAGTAACCTTGGGGTGAGTTCTGTCACGATATTCTGGGAGGATGTCACATCTCTTAGATCGTGGGTGAGCTCGTACGGGGTGCGTAGTTCACGACCAAAGGTTAAGAAAGCTGGGGATTGTCCCGTGGTTTGGCAGATTGTAGTGTTCAGGGCGAAGCGAATCATGGGCATATGGGTAGGCCATGAATCGTGTTGATCCTTCACTAGGATAGCTAGTTTTGTCTTCATATCCCGATTCCTTCGTTCCACAGGGTTGGATTCCGGGTGAAAACTGGGTATCAGGGCTTGGTAGATGTCCAGACAATGGAAAGCGTGTTGCATTACTTTGCTGACGAACTGGGTGCCGTTGTCAGAGATGCATTTCCTGGGTATCCCATATCGGAGGAAAACCTCGTTTAGCAGAGTGTTAGCACACTCTTCTGCAGTTGCTTTCTTTATAGGAAAGATTTCGGTCCATCGACTGGTAAGGTCCTCTACTATTAATATAGTGGTATATCCGTCTGCGGATTCTGGCAGGGGTCCAAATAGGTCGATAGCAATTGTTTCAAATCGCTGGTTCGTGGCGGTAGTCTGGACGAGACCGGCTGGTTTCCTCTGAATTGCTTTGTAACGTTGGCATTCCGGACACTTTTTTACGTATGCTGCAACATCTGCTCTCATCTTCTTCCAGAAGAACTGTTTTTGGATTTTATTGATCGTAGCTTGAACTCCGGCATGGCAGGTGGTTGGTGCATCGTGAAAGGCGGCGAGAACTTCGGGGACGTTTTTCCGGGGTACGCACTGCTGGGCTTCGGTGTCTTCCTCATCGGGCCTGGTGCGGTATAATACTCCCTTTTCGAGAACGTATCCCTTATTTGTCCAATAAATGGTATCCTCGTTCCCTGGGTGTGTCTCTAGGATTGCAATTACTTTCTGAAGGTCTGGGTCTGTTTCTTGATCGGCGCGCAGCTCGGCGGCGGGAACAGACTCCATCAATAGGTGTAGGTAGCGGATTTGTGGGCTGTCTGGCGACGGGGGTATTGTTGAAAGGGCGTCAGCGACGACATTTCTTCTTCCACTTATGTACTGGATCTTGGCGCAGTACGGGGCGATTTGTAGTGCCCATCTCGCTAAACGGCCGGTTGGGAATTCCAAACTTAGTAACCATTTGAGCGGTTGATGATCCGTGTAAATTGTTAAGGGAGTTCCTTCAACGTATCCTCGGAATTTGTTGATGCTCCAGACGACAGCGAGTGCTTCTCTCTCGGTAGTTGAATAGTTGCGTTCGGCGGGAGTGAGTAGTCGGCTCGCGAACTCCACTGGGTGTTCGTCGGCGGTCTCCCCCTGGCTTAAAACTGCTCCGATGGCGTAATCGCTTGCGTCGGTTCTGAGGGTGTGTTCTCCTTGATCTGTTGCAGAACTGGTGGTGAAGATAGAGAGCGTTGGAGGGTCCGGAACGAATTCTCCTGTTCTTCCTTCCACGTGAATTCTGTATTTTTCTTCAATAGTGTTGTCAGTGGTCGTGCGATTTCCGCAAAATTAAGGATAAAGCGGCGGTACCAAGCGCATGTCTGTACGAAGCTGATCACCTCTTTTTTGTTTGTGGGTTTTCTCCAGTTGATGATTGTTGCTACTTTTTCGGGGTCGACCTCTATCCCTTGGGGTGTGATAAGATGACCTAGGAAGGGTACCTTTAGTTGTCCTATGTTTGTCTTCTGACGGTTGATCCTTAGATTGTATTTTCTGAATGTGGAAAATATCTTTGTCAAGTCGCGAATGTGTTGTTGCAGTGTCTGGGAAAGTACGATGACTTCATCCAGGTAGGCGAATACCTTTATGTTGGGTAGCTCTTGGCACAACCGGTCCATCATCCGTTGGAACGTTGCTGGGGCGTTCCTTAGGCCGAAGGGCATCCTAGTGAATTCGTAGGTCCCATAGCAACATACAAACGTCGTCTTTTTCTTATCCTCCTCGTGGACGGGAACTTGCCAATACCCTGATCGTAGATCTAATGTGATCCACTGATTTCCTCCAGTGACTTGGAGTAAGTCGTTGATCCTGGGCATCGGGTATGTATCCGGGGTAGTGACGGTATTTAATTTACGATAATCGACGCATAGTCGAGTTTCCCCATTCTTTTTCGGAACCATCACCACTGGGGCTGACCAAGGTGATGTGGTTTCTTGAATGATTCCCTGCAACTTTAGTTCCTCTATCTGTCTTTCTAATTCCTGCTTCCTTAGCGGTGACAGTTGATATGGTTTAAGTTGGATCGGGGGGTTATCTCCGGTTGGGATTCGATGTGTGATTATGTTCGTGGGTGGTCCATCGCTGTCGAACACCTCATGGTAGTCCTGTAAGATCTCCGTGATTTGAGCTCGCTCGTGGTTGTCCAGTTGGGGGCATTCGTCCTCACGTAATTTTACTGATCGGACCTGGTACCTTCTTTTGTAGGGCGGTGGTGGACCATAATTTTCTGGATCGCTTGAATGTATATGTCTCGGTGGTTCCGGAAATAATTCATCGTCGTTTGGTTCATCTTTCGCAGGAATGGCTTGTCCGATTCTTGGGTTTCGTAGTCAAAGTTCGTGGGTAGGTTATAAAACTGCCACGTCCCTTGGGCGGTATCAATTTTGATCCCTGCCTCTCTCAGGAAGTCCATTCCCAGGATTGTCTCTGTGGTTTGGGTTTCCGGTAGAACTCCTACTTCTTTCTTAAAACTGCTTCCCTGGATATTGATCCGGATTGTGGCTGTCTGGATTTGTTGTGCCCGGGAAATTCCGTCGGCTAAGGTAATGTATCCAGTTTTACACGTGAAGTTGATCCCTCTTCGTAGGAGAGCGGCATGCATCTTCCTTGATAATAGCGATATCTGCGACCCTGTGTCCAGTATGGCTATTTCTTCTAGATCTTCGATGTATAACCGTACCTTTGGTGCGTCTGTTCTCCTTCCGGCTAGATACGTAATCATGTTTGATCGTACCGGGTTGCATTTTGGGCATTGACTTCTTACTATTCCGGGTGTATTGCAGCCAAAACACCTAATGGTATTTTCTCTTGGTTTTCTCGCAGGTATGGGGGTGTCCTCCTTTCTTCTCCGACATTCTTCCCAAGTGTGGTTGGTTCTTCTGCAGAACGAGCATCTGGGTACTGTTTCGGGTGTTGGTGGAGGAGGTTTCTTGAACTTCGTGTTTTCCATGAGTCCCTCTTCCACTTCTCTCACGAGGTCAATGAATATTTCGAATGATGAGATTGTTGACCTCGGGATTTTGTTTCTGATTTCGCGGTGGGTCACTGCGTATAATATGTCAAGGATATTTTCTTCCTTGAGTGCTGGCGTGATCGCCTGAAGCGCGACTCTTCCCTTGAGGATAAACTGGTCGGTGTTTGTTGCTGTTTTCTGCGGATTCTCGAAGATGTCCAAGAAAATCTTGTGTGCCGGTCTGGTTGGCGCGAAGTATTTTCGGAGTCGCTGTAACGCGTCTTTCCAAGTGTGGATTCTCGTTTCTTCGCCTTGCCACCAGATGGCTGCTTCTCCTTGCAGAATCAGTGCGAATTCTTTGATCGCTTCATCGTCGGTTATCTCTTCTTTTTGTTTAAACAGCGTAACTTGCTTTATGAAGCTTTCTACTAGTTGTGCGTCTTTCTTCCCGTCAAAATGATGTGGGCATGTTGTGAAACCGCGACTTGGGCGTTGCGTCATCGATTTGTTGAACATTTCCCAGAATTTTGCGTGGAATTCATCTTCGGTGCGTACTGAAGCTCCGGGGTTTGTTGTTTGTTGCGCCATTTTATTTTTGTTTGTTCTCGTCATCCGTTTCTCAATGTTCTCCGTGGCCACGCGTTGGGACGCCAATGTGAAGGTTGGTTTCAGAAAAAGATGTTGTGTTTCTAATTACGAGTTATATTCACATATATACAGTTGCCTTTGGTTTATTTGTATGCTCGGTTACGGGTCGTGGACAGGCGGAGCGCAACAGATTGTTAAACGTGGATAGCGAGATGTGGAAGCGGCGGGCGACGTGGTGGAGGTCCAACTCGTTGTCGTGTCGTTCCGATGGGGTTGGTGAGGATACTCCTCGTGGTGGCGGATACTCCGTCGTAGGTGGTGAAAATAGCGACTTGTACTCTGAATGGCGATTCGGATGTCCGAGATCGGCTTACTCTTCGTGGTGTTTTTAGGATTCTCTGGTTGCTAAGAGTGGATGTCCAGCTCGTAGGAGGCTCAGATTGAATCTGCCGTTTCCTGGCTCTGCGTCCGGTATTTATGGGGTGTTTTGCTCGTGCTGTCTCCTTTCTGGCGGGGGTGAGTTTTTGGTGTCTTCTCTCTCCGTTGCATTTGGGTGGAGGTTGTCTCTCTTCCGCTCACAGGACCGGGGTTGTTGGTAAACGCGGTTATAGTGTCGCGCGCGAGGGCCTACTTGCGCGCGGTCAGGTACCTGCGTGTCCCTTTGCTTGGGTACGGACCGTACGGATCTTAACTAGGGTCGAATTAGGTCCATCAAAACGTAACAAACGTACTTGAAGGTATCTTCTTCCATAATAAAGCTTCGAAATTTATTTACATTTAAATTTAGTTTTATTAAATTGGACCCCAAGTGGACCGTGAAAAATGCACGTTTTAAAATTGTATTGTCCCGAGGAGGAGGTGGAGGTGGAGGAGGTGGAGATGCCGATTTATTGCGGGGGAGGCGAAATAGTAATGCCATTAGGAGGGTCGCGACCCTGTTCTTTTCGTCCCGAATCCCGAAAAGAACAGGGTCGCGACCCTCCTAATGGCATTACTATTTCGCCTCCCCCGCAATAAATCGGCATCTCCACCTCCTCCTCGAGCGACTTTCCTCCGAACTAACCAACCCCATGTCTGTTTCTGTCCCCCCTATTGAAAATCATGCAAATATATCGACTGGCCATTCCGCCAATTTGCATAATTATTCGGGCACAATACCGCGCGCACCGGCTAAATTTTACATTAATGAATTATGCATGTATCGGTTTCCGAATATTATAATCATGTATTAGCGGCTGGATATAATTTCCTACATTGTTGTGTAATCATTTTTGCTCCCGCACAAATAATATTGTTACGCAAACCGAGTTCCCAAAATTATTATCAATCATAACAGTACTATATTATATGTTTATAAATCAGTGAATAATAAAAATATTAATCATAACATACAGGGAATATATTATTTTTAAATATGCACATCCCGATGTATCCGCTGTAAATTTTCTGGCTTTCGTTGTTTTCATTAAAACGTTCAATTTAAAACTTCGAGCGAGTGTTTCCACTCCCAGGTTAAGCATGAAGTAAAATTTCGAGTTTAGAAAAGCCTGAAAATTTGGTTTGGACGCGTAGCGCGAAGCGCGGAGCGGCCAAACCAAATTTTCAGGCTTTTCTAAACTCGAAATTTTACTTCATGCGCCACGCGTATAAAACACTTAAATATTGTGAAGTTATAAATACACTGAGAAATAATTAAATTGAATAATTGGCATGTTAGGGTATACTTAAAAAAAAATCTGTGTATTTTAAACTTGTATTGTAAAGTTTGAAATACGCAAATTTTTTTTAAGTATACCCAAACATGCCAATTATTCAATTTAAACTTTAAAAAAATCTGCGTATTTCAAACTTGTATTGTAAAGTTTGAAATAAGCAGATTTTTTTGAAGTATACCCAAACATGCCAATTTTTCAATTTAATTATTTGTCAGTGTATTTCTAACTTCAAAATATTTAAGTGTTTTATACGCGTGGCGCATTTATACAGTGTAAAGTTTAAAATACACGGATTTTTGTATTGTATTTCTTTGTCAACAATTTTTAGATGCTGCCGTTTTGATACATTTTATTTATATTGCATTAAGGTTTCATTAGGCGAGGATATAATTTTAATAGATGTATTGTTGAAATTGTTAAGAATTTTTTAACACATTACAACACATTAAAGTTAATATTTTCAATTGTTAACTTTAACGAGACTGCATTTAAGTATACTAAAATAAAAAGACCACAAAAAATTGCTCAAGATGTCCTCTGCTCACCCTGTAGGATTATTCCCATATTGAACCATTTAAAAGTTTTAAAATGTATTTTCTCTCGTGAGTTGGTTAAATCTAATGGAACCATTTCGAGTGCATTACGTTTTTTTTTATCTATTTCACTTTATCATTTATTTGAAAATTTATACTGCCCTTAAATACTTGTGTTCTGCTTTTTGTATCCGGCCATGTTTAAACTATAATTCGAATAGTAGGAGAATTTTAATATGTTATTATCTTATATCCGGCAATCAGGAGTTTCACCCCACAAAAAATTAAAAACCGGCTTTAAATTTAAATTTAGGATGCACTACATTAAAATAACTTGTAAAGTTTAGTTATGAAGAATGAGACTTTTGAAAAGTGCGTGTTGTTTGTATGAGAAGAACTGTTCGAATTATGTGTTATTATTTTTATAATTTATGTTAAAATATTTGTATCTTGTTGTTATTAAAACATTTCAGTACGTACAATTATTGGTGCATATATATTTTAACTAACATTATTTTAACAAAAATCTAGCATCTCAATTGGTTGGTTAAAAATATAATATTGAGCCTAAGGGTGGACATAAATAATACACAACTAACATAGAATAACAAAATTGATATGCTGCACTCGGATTCATAGTGACTCGTGATAGAAAATAAATTATAAAACTTTTAAATTGTTCGATATGGGAATAGTTTTTACACCTTGAGCTATTTTTTGTAGTATTCCTTAATCTCTACGTTTTAATATATTTAAATGCAGTCTAGTTTAAATAAAAATATATAATTTTAAAATATTCATAACTATTTCTATTTCTACAATGTTAATTAAAATGGTGGCATTTGATAAAATGTGGATAAAGTAATACGTTTTTAAATCATGTGCATTTTTTGTGCTCAGCTCGCGGTTACGTTTAATGACTTGCGGAAAAAAATAAATTATAAATCTTTTTAATGGACAGAATTTTTACAGGGCGAGTAGAGGATACCCTGAGGTATTTTTTAGTAGTCTCTGTTTTTGTTATGTTTTGATATACTTCATTTGACCCTAGTTAAAGTTGATAATTGAAAATAAAAAAATTATAACACAATGGTTACGGTTGTAGTCGTTTATTTACAGAATGTACAGGTTATCGTAATCGTAAGTATTTGAGGTGTAGTGGTCGGTGCGGAGAGCGGGCGTGGGCGGCTAGGGCTTGTTCCAGGCGTCGGCGTCCAGGCGTAGGGCTGGGCGATGTCTTGACGCGGTATCGGGTGTAGCGTAGTCACGGACTGGGGTTTCAGGCGGTGAGCAGCGTGATCGTGGTAGCGTAGCGTAGTCGTGGTTGCGTAGTTATTTAGTAAGCCGAGTAGACGAGCGTTACTAAAGAGAGCTGTTAGGCCGAGAAGACGAGCGCTAACAGACTGACGATTGTTTATTATTATTTTTTTTTCGGGAGAGGAGGAAAATGTATTATGCATACCTTCTGTTATCCCACCCACGTATGGGAAGGATAACAGTAGGTTATGTCCGACTCTCACGGACTAAAAACGCCCCCTCTTATAAGTCAAATTCGAATTTTTACTACTTTGTAGTGATGTTGGTGTGTTTGGTGACTTTGGATAAGTGACTGTTATTGTTACTCAAAAATGAGTAGCATATATTGGTGGCGAGTGGGTGGGGTATACTTTTTTAAAAAGGGTCAGAATCATTACTGAAACATTTTTAAAAAATTGGTAACGTCCAGTTGTAGTGGCCGTTTTTTCCTAGTTCTGAAGTTTTTAGGAACTTCGAGGGTATCTTTTAAAAGGGAGACGTCGAATTTAGAGGAATGTGCAATTGCCAATTGACGGATAAAATCCTGTAATTTCGGTACTTTCGTTTCGTATCGGATTTGGTCGTTACTGACGAACCACGGAGCGCCTACGATCCTGCGGATCATGCGGCTCTGCGTGGCTTCCAGTCTGTTCATCTGCGTTTTCGAGATGTGTATCCATGACGGACAACCATAGGTCATTTTTGACCTAATCATTGCCTTGTAAATGTGAATTTTACTGGCGAGGAAAAGGGTGCTTTTTGTTAAAAGCAATGATTTTAGAATCCCGAAGGCGGAATTAGCTTTAGTGATCGCAGATTGAACATGTTTTGCCCAGTTAAGGTGGTTATCCATTTGTAAACCAAGATATTTCACTTGTTTTACCCATGGAATTGGTGTGCCTCCAAAGGTGAGGTTTTCTTGGGGGGATCTATTAGATGGGGTGAAGTAAATTGCTTGGCTTTTTTCAGCATTTATAGCAATACACCAGTCGTTTGTCCACTCTTCCAGTTGGTTAAGTGCGGTCTGGAGTTTCGGAATCATAAAGGGCAGATGTTTGCCTCGATATAGATAAGCAGTATCATCTGCATATTGGGCCGTAATTACATTGCTTAATGTTGGCAGGTCATAAACATATATATTGAAATGGAGTGGGGAAAATACACGGACCCCTGTGGGACGCCAGCAGTCATTTTGCGTGGCGGAGATGTGGCGTTTTCGAAACGAACCGAAAAGGTGCGGTCTTGTATGAATTCCCTGATCAGATGGATTAGATATGTGGGGTAGTTAAGTGACATGAGTTTATATAACAAGCCTTTGTGCCACACTCGATCGAATGCTTTCGCAACATCGAGGAAGTTGGCTAACGTGCTCTGCTTTCTGTTGAAGCCTTCGATTATGTAATCGCTGGTTCTAACAAGTTGGTGGTTGCATGAGAGGCCTTTTATGAAGCCGTCTTCCATTTTGGGGATGATCATATGGTCATTCGACCATTCACTGAGGCGGACATGGATAATTTTTTCGAATAGTTTTCCCAGTGTGCACAGAAGGGAAATAGGCCGGTGATTTTGTGGAAATTTCATGTCTTTTCCAGGCTTTGGGATTAAAATCACTATTGCGTGTTTCCACGCTTTTGGGAAATAGCCTATCCTTAGGCATATATTGAACAAGGTAGTTAGGAAAACTATTCCTTTGTTGGGGAGGTTTTTAAGCATGTGTAGCTTATACTATCATGGCCTGGCGCCTTTTTACTTGGCGCATATTTGATAATTTTGCGGATCTCTGCATGAGATGTTGGTTTCGGAGTATGGGTTGGGGTTCGCTCAAGGCGATCCAATGCTTCCTCAACTTCGTCGAGTAATTCGTCACATGTTGTGAGCGGATTCGGGGAGAACTGTGACTCTAGGCTTTCCGCGAAGGATTCGGCCTTGTCCTCCGGAAGGAAGGCAAGTCCGTTTCTTCCGTGAATAACCGGAGTGGTCGTTCGATGTCTGGTTGTGAATCTCTTAGTGAGTTTCCACATTTGAGGTTTGTGTAATGATGCATCCTCGCTTACTCGATTCCAGTTGGAATTTGAAAATGACTTGATTTCTTTCTGAATTTCTGCTTGGAGTTTATTGAGGTTTGTTTTTATTTGCGGGCAACGGGTGTGTTGCCATTGTCTGCGGATGCGGTTTTTCTCTCGAATTTTACCGAGGATGTTATTTGGAAGTGGGCGGCTATTTTTCTGGACAGGTTTTGATTTTCGAAACCGTCTCGACCGCATCCGTGATTGAATTGGTAAGGAAAGTAATGGCCTCATCTATCTCCTCCTTATTCCTTATTTTCGGAATAGCAGTGAGTTTTTCGAGCAGTTTTTGGTTAAACTGCTGCCAGTTAACCGTGGTTATAGTTTTCTCCACTTTGGATATAGTGACATGAATATCCAGAAACACAGGATTGTGATCGGAGTGGAGTTCGGTAATTGACCAGGTGTCATGGTCGCACTCGATTCGGTTTATCAGAAAGAAATCGAGAATATCGGGCCTGTAGCCTGCATGGCTATAGAAGGTTGGGGAGGGTTGGCTTACGGCTTTGATGTCGTAAGGGTGTTGAGTTATGAAGTTAAATAAATCGCGGCCTCGCCGGTTTGTGAGCCGACTTTGCCAGCTAGGATGCTTAGCATTAAAGTCGCCGCCTATAATTGTGGGAACATCTTCGGAGAAGATGTTTTTGTAGTCGTTTTCAGTGAATGGTCTTGAAGGTGAGTGATATAAACTCATAATTTTGATTTTTTCTCCGTTTATACGGGCTAAAATAGAGGTATGTTCTAAGTGCTCTGATTGGGGATTTGGAAGAACAGTGTGTTCTATGCCATTTTGAATATAAATGGCTGTGCCGCCGCCTTTTTCAATGGGGCGGCTATTAAGATATAGTCGGTACCCGTTAATAAACAGGCCACGACGGTTTTTGGCGTGTGATTCGTTCACTAGCATGATGTGAACGTTGTGGCGATGCATGAATTCCTCTAATTGAGACGTTTGGGATGGAAGCCCGTTGGCATTCCAGGTGCATATTCTGCACATCTGATCGGTGGCAATTTGTAAATTTTGTGCAACCATTTTAAAGCGGTGAGGCGTTTAAGTGGCGCATTAGGGGGGCGAGACGCTCAAGGCGTTCTACCCTTCTGATGAATTCCTCATCGAACATCATATCGTAATATGACATTTGGGCCTGTTGTTGGGCCGGTTTGGGAGCCGGTTTGGGAGCCGGTTTTGGGGCCGGTTTTGGGGCCGGTTGTGGGGCCGGTTTGGGGGCCGGTTTTGGTTGAGCTACATTTGCGTAGCTCGATTTTTTGTATTGCGAACAACCTCGACAGTTCGCGGTGTGGGCGCTGCCGCAATTACAGCATTTTGGTGGAGGATCGTTATCGGGATCGGAACGGGTGCAATCGCCTGTTTGGTGATCGCCTGCGCATTTGACACAACGTGGTGCAATGTTGCATCTATGCGCGCTGTGGCCAAAATGTTGGCATTTGTGGCATTGGATTACCTGTTTAGAAGGCTTTTGCTTCTCCACAGTGACGGGAACGAAACTGATTGTTTCTAAGTTATAAATCCGTTTCCCCTCGGGGGTGTTCTCTAGGTGAACAGCCACCAGGGGGAATTTTCGGTGTCTGTTGCCCATGCGGCGAACAGAGAGGACTGGGAAATTCTCGGTTTTGAGTTGTCTGATGATGGATTCATCAGTCACATGCGTGCCAACTCCGCGGATAACTACTTTCAACTCTTTTTCCTCGTTAAGAGTGTATGTAAAGAACTGAGCATTTATGCTCCGGAGGTATCTGATAACTACTCGGTAGTTATCAGCGGATTGCACGCAGAACCTAACCGAGTTGGATAGGTTTTTGGCGGAAATATCGTCCCATTTATGGAGATCGAGGATATGGATGGGCGGAGGATTGCTAGAGGAATTCTCTAGCCCCTCGATTTCGTCGATCTTATCGATCGGAAGGGGTTGTTTTTTGTTTACCACGGTGGTGTGGTAAACAATAGCCGGAGTTGGTGGCGCAGGCTCAGCTTTCGCCGGAGCCTTTGCTTTTGCTGGTTTAACAGCGATGGGTGGGGTTGGGGAGCTGGGTTTGCGGCGGTCGTGGGACGTTAGTTTGGACGGAGCCATCGAGGTTGACGGCTTCGCCTTTTTCCGGTGGTTCCGATCGATGTAGACTTGGAAGCCTTCATCGTTGGAACCATCCGGAGTGGCGGTGGAGATCGGCTTGGAGGCCGAAGTAGTTTTGGCTTTCTTAGCCGGTGGGGAGGGGCTGGCTCGCCGAGCAGTAGCTTCGGCGGCCGGTTGCTGGGGTGGCGCTAGCGGAGCTAGTTCCGGGGCAAGTGTCATTTCTGACAAATTTTCGTCGTCAGAGGATTCGTCGCAGACTGAGGGCGTGCGCGACGGCTCGGGCGTGTGGGGCCCGCTTAGAGCAGGCGAGAAGGAGCGGATGGGGGATCGGATTTCCTCAAGGGCTGGGGACATAATGTCCGTGATTTCCTCGCTGTAATCAGCGGGACGAGGGTTTCGGAAAAAATGATTCAGTTGCTGTTGAAGCTTCTGATTTGCATCATTTGAAAGTTGGAGTTGCGCGGTCAAGGCGGCGAGTTGCGCGTCCTTGGAGCGGGATTGTTCGGCAAAGAGCCGGGATTGTTCCGCAAAGGAGGTGGTAAGGGAGGCGATTTGCTGTTGCAAATCGCTAATCTGTTGGTGGAATGCTACGTCGGCGGGCACTTGGGGTTGCTTACGCCGGGTTTTCTCTACGGAGGGGTAGATAGGATCGAAGTGAGCTTCGGGGTCCGTGGACCGTTTTCTACGCCTGGACTTACCCATGGCGTAAAAGACGGGTGTTGGGTAGGCACCGGGTTCAAAATCCCCCGGGCCTGCTTATCGTTAAGCGGAATCGATAGTAGAAATGTTGAGTGCAATACTCTAAAACTTGACTGCCTCCCGACAATCTCCGAGCGTTCCTCGCGGAAATCAAGGCAGTTTCTCGGTTAGCGTGCTATAATAAGCGTCTGACGATTGTAAGGGTGGCTTCCCCTTAAGTAGGGTGCGATGCTGGTGTATGAGTGAGTGGGAGTGGAGAGGGATGCTGTCCTTCCCTGGTAGGGGTACGACGCGGTTCGGCGGGCGCCTTGGCCACCTGCGAAGGGTCGCGCGCTCTTGGGCCGCACGGGGAAGTGTTACAAAATGTATTATTTTAAAATAATTGTAACTTTTTTCTAACGTGTCTTTTAAAATGAAATTAACACCAAATTATTCTCCAACAAAACTTTATTAATATATGTTAAACTAATGTCATTTGATTAAATAAAAAAAAAGTTATTGTTAAAAAATGTGTATTTTATGCGGATCGCTGACGACATTAAAATTTGCTACTTAGAAATGATTTGCAAAACAAGGGGTTGATAAAGAAACATAAATAAATCAGATTCGGAAGGTTCCGAATTTTTAGAAAGTTATAGATATTTCCACTTTTCGATCGCATGTTTAAACACAGCGCTCTGCAAGGAGTATGTTAAGAACACGTTTGGTACTAGCGTCACGTATAAAATGTTTGCAAACTTCTTTATAACTCGCTCTACGAAACCATATTATAAGTAGATTGGATAAATTAGAAAAATAAAAAAGGTTGTGATGTTCTGGGTTAAAGGACAATTATCCTTTTACACACACCCTATCTAGTAACCGCATCATACTACACTGTCATCTTGACAAGTATGATTGACATTACGTATACATGCACGTAATAGCTTTGACAAGTACATTACGTGCTGACAGCTGATTGCTTACCGCACAACCAAATGCCATTTCTTTTATGTACAGGTAGTTTTTCTTTAAAGTATAAGTATTCAAAATTTAGCTTATTCTTTTTAATTCTTTAGTTATTAGTTGTTTTTATTTTTAAGAGTTCATTTTTCAGTTAAGTAGAATTTCGAGTTTAGAAAAGCCCCGTGAAAATTTGTCAAGGGTCGCGCAGCGACCCGAGACAAGTTTTCGAGGCTTTTCTTTTTTTTTTCTAAACTCGAAATTTTACTTTATGCGCCACGCGTATACAACACTAAAATATTGTGAACTTTATGTATATTTGAACATCATTTGAAATCAGTGGTTTATACGCGTGGCGCATGAAGTAAAATTTCGAGTTTAGAAAAGCTCAGAAAATTTGTCGAGGGTCGCTACACGACTCTCGACAAATTTTCAAAGGGCTTTTCTAAACTCGAAATTTTACTTCATGCTTAGTCTGGGAGTGGAAAACACTCGTTTAAAGCTTCAAATTGAACTCTTTTAAAAAAACAACGAATGCAGAAAAAGAAAAATTCTCTGTGTATTGATCAAGTAGTAATTCAGTTTTCATTGTCATGGTACTATTAAAAATGATTACAATAAATAAGTTGTTCTTTCATGCTCATTGTTTATTTTGTTATGGCGTAGGTAAAGTATCGTACATTTCTCGAGTGGTATGGCAATTGCATACCACTCTCGTTATGCTATATACTATTATTGCATTTTAAGCAATTTTTAATTTAATAAAAAATTATAATGACCAAGAGCTTAGCAGCAGTTTGAGTTACAATGGTTTTCGAGGGCGTGCAGGATAATTTTTTTCTAGAAAACACGGGCTAAAAATTTAGACTACACCACATCTGACATTTAATAGAACAGTGTTGTGAAAAAAAGATACATCTAATCATTTTTTCATCACCTAAAACCAATTCTAATTCCACAAGGACTACTTATGTATTATCCTCCAAACTCAGATATTCAAAGTGGAGAATGGCCGCAGGACTCGGCTATCATCTCGAATTGCGTTTTTGGGGTCGATTTAATGCAGAATTTGGCAAACACCAGGTGGAGAATGGACGCAGTACTCTGCTCGTTTTGCAAGGTAGAGAATAGGCGCAGTACTCGGCTATCGCCTCGGGTGGATTTAATGCAGAGCTCGACTAACGCTTCGTTTTGCGAGATGGAGTATGATTACAGTACTCGGTTATTGCCTCGTACTGCTTTTTTGTGTTAAATTTAATGCAGAACTTGGCTAACGCCTCGTTATGCGAGGTGGAGAATGGAGTGCCCGGCTATCGCCTCCTACTGTTTTTTTAGGGTCGATTTAATGCAGAACTCGGCTAATGCTTCGTTCTGCGAGATGGAGAATGTACACAGTACTGGGTTTTGCATAGCATTGTTCCCTAATGATAGTGGGTGTGAGGAATGTTATTACAACACAAAAATGCAATAATATGAACAAGTTTAATTACAATACAACACATGAAAAATTTAAAAATATACTTATAAAATATGTCCTATGGTACATAACACCCATTAAAAAGAAAACAAATATTTATATTTTTTTTCCGACTATACAACATGTATAGGGTGGTCATTTTTTCGATTTTGATTTGATTTTCGATGATCACTATTGTTATCTCAGGAATGGAAAAGATACGAGGTCAGTTAAATTAGACAAAAGTATTTTGATTGGTTTCTGATTTATTATAAAAAAAAAAAAAAAATTAAATTGTGATAAAAATATAAAATATTATCTTTAATTTCATTGACATTCTTTTAATCAAACTTGGTAACTTTATATTTTTGACCATTTCAAGTTGAATGATATGAACAGACATTTTCTAGACTTTCTACATGTCAAGCTACGATAGTCAACTTTTTTAGTTTTATGGCTCCCAGTAGTATAAAAAGGTTGTGGTTGTGGATCTCTTGAGCTTACAGATAGTCTCACGGATAGTGAAACATTCGACTTCAGTTAAGTAAACCTCCTCAGCAGGAAAGATTTCAAATGCCAGATGAGATACAGTTTCAGCTCCTTCAACAATCGATAAAACATCATTCAGACTTCGGATTGATGCAATCGGATAAATCAACTTCTTATTAAGCATTCCTAAGCATTTCCCATTATACATTGCATAATCAGTACTAGGAAGCATAAAGATGGTCATAGTTCTTAGGGTAACTGTCTGGTATTGATCTTCTACCCATTTCTTAGCGGCATCTGTTTTTACACTTTGGGCGATCAAGACAATTAAGGTTTTTTTTTTTTATCTCGAAAGTGTTTGTAAATAGGTCATAATAGCCTCAGGATTTAAGCTTGATGGACTACCCTCGTCAGTTTCCATGCGTACATGCGTACCATTTTGTCTTTCCCTGACTCTTTTGATTCTTCTTGTGTTGATGTTTGGCATGTTCCTGAATCAGTAGAAGTAGTAGCTGTCGGTGGTGAGGCCGATCGAGCTCTCTTCAATGGAGACTGAATTCCGTGACCAGAGGATGAAGAATTAGATCTTGAGAGAGACCTAGATGATCTTCCAGAACTTGAACTGGATGATCTGGAGCGACTTCTCTTTGAAGGAGATAAAGAAAACCAGGTTTTTGCTCTTTTAAGGAATGACAATTGATTCCGCTGTGTTCTCATCTTTAGCAGCCTGGTATAGATTCTCAACACGGTCCGAATCAGTCATCCATTTTGACACATATTTAATGGCCCAAGTGATTCCTTTGGAATTATTATTCTTTGGGTTTCCAACTCCTTTGTAATATTTGAGTGTCCGAGTCCCTGATTGAATAAGCACCTGATAGCATAATGTTGCAAGTTTAGCTAAGTCTGTCGATTGCGCCATTGATCTTAAAACCTAAGTATTGGTTATTCGACAGGTACTCCTTAATTCTCTCATAAATGATAGCCTCTTGTCTCAACATATCGGAGTTCTTAAATGTGCCGATTCAGGGGAAGTCAGGAATGGACAATGCAGAGTCTATGATTTTGATTGTGGTAAATCCATAGCCCTCTACTCTATTAAGAAGATTAGTCAAGACAATCAATTCTTGATCTAAATCTAACTTCCTCAAGACAGAAAGAATGTCTTCCATTTCAACTGCAACCAAAACCTTCAAATTTTGATTGATCACACTAAACAGAACTGTTAAAGGCCTTGTTGTGTTCCTGGGATGTTGACACGTCGAAATTAAACACAGTAGTTCACTTAACTAACCAATATATATTCACAATCACAAATAACAGTTTACAACGAATTCTTTGCGTAATACTCGGATTAACAGTAATATAGTTCGGAACAAGTTGAAGTCACTTTGTTTGGAACTAGTACTTAGACGTTTATCGCGGAGTTTGACTTTTAGGAAATAGTGCGACACGATTGTTAACTGGAAATAGCTAGACTCGATTACTGACTTAACACTGACTTAAACTTGCTCTGTTCTTTAGTTTTAAATGAAAAGTAAGTTTTGATAGCTTAATTTCTATTGGGAAGAGATGTTAGAAACTGGAGGTGGAGACATGTATTTATCAATCAGCTTTAAAGTTTTTGATGTGGGCGTGTCCGAAGGGTGGTACCCTTCTTGTCACGTTTACATTGAGTTTGAGGTACCTGGAAGCTATGCCCTTTGAATTTATAATCAAGTTAAAATTTGGAAGATCTTCCCTTTGAATTAATAATTAGATTTGAAGTACAATCGGAAGATCTGTCCCTTGAATTCATAATTAGGGTTGCACGTGTACTGGCGGGTGCACCGTAATAAACACATCCGTATTACATAAGGGATGTTTAGGGTTTAGAATATCTAATGCACTCACGCAAATCTCCAAAAATAAAAATAGTACGTGATCGATGTTATTAATAACGAGGTGATTAAATAGATACGTGATGTCTCCTAGTAATGAAATGATCGGAATCTAACAGCCTTATAGACATATTTTCTGTCATTTTTTCTATATTTCTGAAGATATTCTCTTCTCCCTTATCCTTTCAATCTAAAGGGTCCCCCAATAAGCGCGCTTGATCTTTAAAATAAAATAAAGCAAGTTTTGTGAGAGGTATAAATGAAATTTATTTTTTGTTTGAAAGAGTATTCGAAGGCATTATGTATGGAAAATAATATCGTTCAAATGGCCACCTCGGCTTTGCTTGGTGGCGCGCATACGAGAAGTCCAATTTTCAATGACTCTGGCGCACAAATCGGGCTGTATTTCATTGGTGGCGTGGCGTATGTTGACTTTGAGGTCATCAGTGTTTTGTGGTTGGTTTGCGTAGACCTGCGATTTAAGAAAACCCCACAAGAAATAGTCTACTGGGGTTAAATCGCACGATCTCGGTGGCCAGTTGATGTCGCCTCCGCGCGAGATAACCATTCCTCCGAAGCGCTCGTGCAGAAGATCCATTGTGGCTCGCGCTGTGTGGCTCGTAGCGCCGCCCTGCTGAAACCACATATCCTCGACATCCATATTGTCGATTTCATGCCAGAAAAAGTTCGTTATCATGGATCTGTATCGTTCGCCGTTAACCGTGATGGCCGAAGAAATACGGCCCGATGATGCCTCCGGCCCAAAATCCACACCAAACAGTTACCTTTGCTGGGTGCATTGCGACCTGGTGGACCTCCTGTGGATTGTTCTCGGCCCAATAACAGCAATTCTGCTTGTTGACATTCCCATTTATCCAAAAATGTGCCTCATCGCTGAAGATGATTTTGCGACCAAACTCGGGGTCGACTTCCAACTGCTCTAAAGCCCAATCAGCGAAGATACGGCGCTGTCTATGGTCGTTTATTTTGAGCTCTTGTGCCAGCTGGATCTTGTACGGATGCATGCCCAAATCCAGAGGCAAGATTCGGCGAAGTGATGTTTCCGAAAGGCTGAGTTCCTGTGCGCGACGTGAAATTGACTGTCGCGGATTTTCACGCACACTATCGCGCACAGCGGCGACATTCGCGGCAGATCGGACGTTTCGACGACGCGTCGGTGTTGGCTAATTGTTCACCGAACCGGTTGCCTCGAATTTGTTTATCAAACGACGGATAGTCGACTCAGCAGGACGACCAATTGCACCATAAAATTGGCGGAGTGCGCGGAACGTTGCCCGACCCGATGAATGATTTTCGTAATACATTTTAATGATTTGCACATGTTGCTCGCGGCTGAATTGGTTCATGGTAATTTGTGAAGATATACTGAATAATAACAACTAGGTTTGACAACTCTACCACAAACAACATGGCCGCCATCAGCTGTCAAAGATCGAGCGCGCTTATTGGCGTACCCTTTATTATTATTATTGTTCGCTCTTTAGATTTTTTTATTTCTTCTGTCTCGTATTCTGTTATTATTTTAATTATTTTTTTTTTCTCCTTCCATCTCGTTTGTTTCCGGATATTCGCTTTTAATTTTTTCATCCATTCCTGCTCCATTTTCGTTGCCCTCTAGCCATAATTTATTTATTTCGACTTGTATTTTGTATTATTTTTTTTTAGTTGGTTTAATTTGTTATTTGTCTCTGGTTTTTGTTTTTGCGTTTCGGGTTTTTGTTTTGGTATTTCTATCTCCGTTGTTTGTGTTTTTTTTTGTGTTTCGGGGGCTTTCTTCTTCCCTTGCTCCTTTCCTTCCGCTGCACAGTGGGACGGAATCCCAAATCCCTGGCCAAAAGTCGGAAACGAGTTCAATTCGGGTAAAACTCTATACTCGGAGGTCTTTGGGGTCGCTGATTATGAATCTGAAGTCAAAATTTGAAAAAACAAAATGGCGGATCCAATATGGCTGAGAATTTATTAATAAACGCATTCAATTCTGGTAAAAGTCTGCGCTAGGGGTTTTTTGGGGTCCCTGATTACGAATCTGAAGTCAAAATTTGGAAAAACAAAATGGCGGATCTAATATGGCTGAGCATTTATTCGAAAACGCATTCAATTCGGGTATAAGTCTGTGCTCGGGAGTTTTTGGGGTCCCTGATAACGAATCTGAAGTCGAAATTTGAAAAAATAAAATAGCGGATCCAATATGGATTACTTGCATGGAAGAAACGTTTTATTTATACTAAAATGACAATGATTTGCTTAAAATTAGGTTAATACAGAAATATTGAAATTATAATGATGTATAGATACTATAGAAATTACCATCAAATTTTTGAGTAAATATGAAATAAGGAAATGCTAGGAAACATAAAATTCGAAAATGTTTATCCATTACATAATCTAGTTGGTTACGTACAACTTTAGTAATCGTCGTCAGAAGAATCACTTGATTCACAGTCAGTAGATTCAACTGGAAAATCGCTTGAGCTTCCCTCACTTGTTGAAATACTTGGCGCAGTTAATAACTGTGCGGTTTCTGGCAGCAATGATTTGAACTTTTTGCAAGGTAATTTGCGCAAGCTAGAAATATATGGGTCAGATGATAATAGAAGCCGTGAAAAAAGGTCTTCCATAGTGTTTACTCTGGAACATTTTCTCGTAAAATCTGTTCTGAACTTCTTAATGTACTTATTACTAGACTCTTGAGCGTCTTCAGACATTTGTCCGATTGGTAATAGTGCAGAATTTATTATTTCCGTGCCATGAATTAAAACCTTATGCACTGAAGTTGGCATATAATACCACGGGTACAAGTGTACGAAGTCGCGAGCTGTTTGTAGGGCATAATCTTGAAATCTAATCAGATTAATTTCGTGGCCACTCGAAAGTGCCTGCAGTATAACATGAAAACGTTTGATTAGATCTTCATTCACCCCTGTGATTGAAGCAGAAGTGGTAGAGTTTTCAAAAAATCGTCGAGCGGTATTCCCATCATTCGAGCTACCAAAACCAGGCTTCGGTTGATCGACTATCAGTCCCAATCGTAAACGGAAACCTTTTTGTATGGCTTCTTTTCGGGTTTTAACGCTTTCTTTATCATCTGAACTACGCGCTTGAGTCTTTTTGATATCAAGTTTGTACCCTACATGCAAACAACACTCAAAGAATCGAATCCATGCATGCAAAGTTGACAATCCAAACTCTAAATTATCTCCATTGATTTCCTTTTTCAACATCGCATCAATATTGTTAAAGTCTTTTGAAGTTGCTTTACACAAATAGCAACGTTGAGCAGATGCAGTATTCGTGATTGCATTGCAAACTTTACCGTCTATCATGGTGAAAGCAAGTTTGAAAGAAACGCTTATGGTTTTTGCGTTTATGACAGTTTTGTAAGGGACGAGATTAGTCTCTTGCTTTTTTATGAATTCCATTTCGTTAACAGTGGCCTCAGTATTTTCGTGCAAAAATTGAATCCTGATTGGTCGACAAAAACGAGGAGACGATGGCCTCGGATTTTTCCACACAATGACTGAATTTTGTGGTTCTTGGTCGACTGATAAAACTTGCAATGGAACGAGTGAAGTAACGAAAATGTTTGCATCAGACTTGCTTCCATCATCATCGGTAAATTTTTGCTTGAACGTACTTTGGCCCGAAGTGCCATCACAACCCCACTTACAAATTAAATACAAGTTTCGAACTTTTTCGTAAGACATACTGTTAATCACACCCGCTTGAGTTAACAAGATTCTTTCGATTGTATGATCTAGCAAAGCTTGAAGTTTCACTTCGGCACTACATTCCGTTACAGAAATATCTGATTTCGTTGGATAACATTTAAGCTTCGCTTGATGTACTTTATTGTACGACGGAAATAAAGTGGAGCAATTTTCTCTGCTTGCATTACGAAGTTTCTGGTACTGTGATTTTGATAAATTCGTTTCAAGTATAAACGACAGAGCAGCATCAGGAGAAAGAGGTGTTTCCGAAATCGATCCGATAGATTCTCTATACTTTTTAGCTTTTGATGGGCTTCCCAGTGTCACATCTTTGACAACTTTTGCAGCATCTAATTTGCCAGATGCTCGAAGCTTCATTTGAATCGCATAAGACAATTCTTCCATACTTGTCCCTGCACGCAATTCTTCAGTTTTCCTCCGCTTTGTACGCTCACCAGCTTCGGAAAATTCTAAAGAAGGTCGACCCATGTTGTTGGACTTCGTTGAAGCTTCTGGAGTTTCTTCCAAGGGAACGAACACACTCAGCCATTCAGAAAACTTCTGCAAAAATTTGTCCTCGTGCCTCGAAACGATTTTCCATTTATCATTGAATTTCATCAACAAATTGCGTATGAGACATTTCACGTTGACCGATAGCGTGAAAGGACGTAGTAATTTTTCGGACATGGCCTTTTCAATTTCCTCGTACGCTGTAGCTGCACCATCATTTAGTTTCTTCCTGATGAGGAGGAAAATATCCTTCCTGGATAAACCAGGTACAGCAGGATCATCGGCAGCCGATTCTGAAATGTCAGAGTTTAATACATATGAGTAGGCAATTACATATGCAACCTTACGTGCTATTATTAATTTGTTCCAGAATATTATTCTAGTCATTCATAATTCTTGAATTATTCATGAAAGAGAATGATGCATCGTAAAATGAATGGAATAAAAAACAAGGAAATAGCAACAAAAAAAATTAAGCCCCTTGGAAAGGGCTTAGCAAAAATTGACTTGAGAGAAAATACTTATTTTTTGACGCGTGGAATATAAATCTGCTATAAAAAATGAGAGAAATGAGAAAAAATTGATTTGCGCCTCACCAGGCCCATCTGAGGCACTGGGACCACTATGCGAGTACATCCCTGGATAGACCTTTGAAAACCATACAACTTTTATCTGAACCATTTCTCCATAGTTTATGTTTTAATTATTCAAAATTGAGAAAAATGCACTTTTAATTACAAAAACTTGCACCATATCGGTGGCGCATAAAATCGCAGAATTTTGTTGTTGGTTTCATTAAACAATATATTAATCTACAACCTAGAACAATTCCGGCCGCGGAACAATGGGGTGCAACATAACTTTTCTCCATGTTTTTACAATTTTTCGTTGCAATTTTACGTTTATTTTCAGACAAATCATTCCTTTGTTGATATCACATACATAATTATTACAAATTTAGGATATCATGATAATATTGTACTTACTTTTCCCTTTCGAATCCATTTTTTAGAATTTTTTTAACGTTATTTTTGTAGGCTTGGTTTCGTTTTCAACACAACACTGTTAATTTCGCTCGGAGCGCGACGCGTCTGGATCGAGCAACGGTCACTTTTGAACTGGAATACCATAGCACGTATAAGAGATTATGCCCTCCCCAGTCTGCAATTTGACCCTCGGACTATTACTCTATCTAACCCAAACCCTTCGAACCCCGTAAACGAAACTCTATTTTACGACTTTTGGCCAGGGATTTGGGATTCCGTCCCACTGTGCGCTGTTCTCTACCGATAGAGCCCGTTGTCTGTTTAAGGGTGATCTTGACAGGCTGCTTCTTCTTTCGAACTGCTCCATCAGTTCTTTCTCTGCCCTTCTCCAACAGTTCTTTCTCCACCCTTCTCCTTTCTTCTTCTTGTTTTTGGTTTATTTTTATATACATTTTTCTTCCCACGTATTGGGTCAAGTCTAGAAGTCGCCCCCAGGTAGTGCGAACTTACCTGGGTGAAGGCTTCTTGAAACGAGGGTGGGTCAGGTGCCCTCGAGTTCCCTAAGTATAGACTAAGCTTCTTTTTAGCCACGCATGCCTCGGCCATATGCTGTTCCACCTTAGATTGCGGTATTTTTTGTTTTAGTGGTTTTCTTTCCACCTTGACCCGGGCGGTTAAGTCAAGATTCCCTAAGCCTATGCCGCCCGCGAGACATGACCACTGGCGACGACCTCAGGCCCGGTGTATCCATGCGACACTAAAGCCGGGGCATGGTGAGGATAAGTGGGAGAGTTTTGGCTCCCTATTCCTTGAAACCTAATAAAATCGGGGGCCAAAAAAATGACCTAGAGTGATCGAAGAGTTTGTCCAAGAGCTCCCACTACAAAGTTGTGATGAGCCCCAGCATCGTTTAGCAGAAGACTATCCGCTCTCTGTAACCGAGTTCATTGCGGGTTGAATTTTGGGCCCCTCCACCACGACAAGGTGTATTTTTTCAGAGGGGAATCTAACCTAACCTTGCAGTTATTTGTCTAGCAGTCAGTGATGATCCTTTTTTTAAGGTGAGTCCCAAAACAAGAAAGAGACTGTTAAAAGTCATTTGCCAAACTGACTTATATTTTAAACTCCAGCAGGAAATTAGAATTAAAATATCCATCTGATTCTCAGCTAGATTTGCCGTAGAGAGTAATTTGACCCAATCATTATATTTGTCTTGGAATTCTTGTATATTAGTAATAACTTTCTTTGTCAAGACATCAGGATTGTTGGCCTTAAGATAATATCTGTGGTTTTGAGGAATAACCAGTTATGTCGATTTTTTGGTCAAATTTAGTTAAGTGCAGAAATTGGTAGATATTTATGTGTACTTTCATTTGGTGAACTCAAAAAGATGTTATCTGTTACACATTTAGCACAATATAGACAAAACCTAACCAGTTAAGTGTGATTTTTGAGGAATAACCAGTTATGTTCCATTTAAATGTATATTAAATGTATTTACATCCACTTTTCACAACAAATGGTTAATGTTAATGCATATTCAGTCTATATAATTCATGAAGAAACATGTATGAATATTATAATTGAATATATTCGAAGTTTCACAAGGTGTACAGTAATTTGAAAAAACTCAAGAATTATGAAATGACGTGAAATTACATTTTATTACATTTTATTACGTACATTTTTATTACAGATAAAAACAATTGGCTTCGATTATTATATACATCTTTTAACGCACTAAAGTAACTTATTAAGAGTAATCGACATGTTGACGCGACGAGATTCGGTTAGATCGTCTGACATTCACGTCAATCGCACGTACAATTTTTACTTGTTTAGGTCCGTTAGGTGGTCGATTACAAATTTTACGCTTTCGTTTGTTGGTTTCATTCGTTTCCGGAGATTCCTCAGTTGAATCGTCGTCGTCGTCATCTAAATCCGAATCAATATTTTTCGCACTAGAGATATCGGTCGTACTGAGGAGTTTGTAAAAAGCGTGAACTTCTGGTCTCAAAAGATCCAACATGGAGAGCAAGTCCTGTTTTTTCTCGCGGCTTATGTCGTGCGGCCCTGTGTATCTAAGCTGAAACTGATCGTTTTGAATATTACAAGTATTGCGTCTGCGTACGTGTAATTCAGAGAACTCTCCATCTTGAAAATGTTGTTTATAGAAAATCAGACCTTGTTCTTTCAGGTATCTAATCCATTTTACGTTATGCCACAAGAAACGTTCATTTGACACACTTTTTTGCCGGTTAATGAACACGTTTTTGAACAATGCCTCGAAGTCATAAAACATGTCTTGTGACATAACGACAACTTCCTTCTTACATTTTCGAACCAGATCATACCAGTCGTTGGGGTGATAAATATCCGAAGCTTGTGATTTTTTAGCTCTTTCAATAGTCGCGTGGTCGCTGTCGCACTCCATATGAGTATGACCTGGCTCGAGAAATTTATGGTCCACACTTTTAATTGTCGGAAGGTTGGCAACTACAGCAGAAAACATTCCAGCCAAAATTTTATTTTTATTTTGACCCCCGCACGAGTCTGAGAAAAAAGTCACGTTTTCGACCTTCGGGTTAATATCTTGCAGGAATTTGTAGATACATGACGCGACTTCATTGGCACCCCTTTTGGCGTCACCTTCGTGCCACATATAACATGTCGTCTTCGGTGTCGTGTTGTCGTTGACGGTCAAGTTGTAGGTCCACAGTTGTCTCTTGTAGAAAGCCACAGATGTTTGCAAGGAAGGTGTGGGCAAACACTGTTGCAAGTCGAAGGTGCAGAAGAGATGGGTGCCCTCCGATGTTTTGGCCTTCTTCTTATCAGCAGATTTAGTTGAATACGCCGCATCTGCTGCTTCCTGGTGATCCTTCTGCAGTTGTCGTGTCTCCTCTTGATTATTTTCGTCAGGTTCGTACCTTAAGCGCGCAGTGAACATGTCACATTTATGGCACTTGTCTGTCTGTTTTCTTGAACACCTTGTAATATAATATATCCAGTACTTAACAGGTTTCTGCACTTCATCTTTGTATAAAGCGTACATCTTGTGCACAGTCAGCCCGATTGGCAAATATTTTTTTGACGTGTGGCGACGCGAATAGTGGCTTTCATAAGCCGGAAACTTGTCAATGTGAGCTTTAACCTCTGCAATGAGAGTTTCTGAGGTCTTATTTTTAGGAACCCTTTTTCCTCTTTGATCAGTCAATGGCAACTGCCCCATTTCCTTCCACATGTGAGTCAGACAATTTTCAATGAAAGACTCGGTTTCGCCAAGAGTTAATCGAAAACACTTACGGCAAACTTTTTGGTCGACGAACTCGCTGCGCAAGTGATATTGCGCTGCGATTTTTTTTTGCCTCAAGGCCCCTTTGCGCACTCTTACAGGTTTGAGCGTTATCAGGCCTCTCACAAAATCGCGTCGTTTCAAGTACGTTCCCTGCGCCCAATAAGAGTCGAAAATTCTAGTCTGATCCTCTCTTGATATATTCGTCGCGCACTCTGCTCGGCAGTGAGGCAATCTTGAACTAACCCTCTTCCTAATCGGTTTCCCTTTGACAGTTCGGTAAGCTTTACCGCGATTTCTTCTACGCTGACGACGCTAGCTTTTGGGCATGGCAGTGTTTGATCCAGATCCAGATGATTGTGACTGCTGAATATCTAAAGGACAAGATAAACCTGACGATTCCGCAAATGAGTCCTGAGCAGAAACATAATCATGCCCCAACTGAACATCTGGTAGCTCTGCCGAATTCAACACTGTAAAACGGCCAACAATGTTAAATAGGTTATGTCGTAATCGTTTTCAACAATGATACCCAAAATGCATTTACTAACCTGGGGATTCCAAAGAACTACTTGAGTAGTCTCGGATTAAATCCATCTCTTAATCAAAGTCAGGCTTTTTGCGACTTGTTACACTTTTATTTGAATCAAAAGCTCTGAGCTATTAAGAACTGTTGTCAAATTTCGAGGCTTGGCTTCTCCAGAGCGTCAACTGGCGTCGACGCCGCCAACTGATAAATCGATAATGCGCTCTACGTTACCGGCAAATCTTGTGTTGGTACGCGGCGGCGACGCACGCGGCGCACTTGCGTCTTTAGTAATTGTTTGCTCGCCATAGCGTGATATTGCGGGCACGACTACCGAATAAGCTATCCGAAAAAAAACCATGTGTTGAGTTCAGAGTTTTAATTAGGCCCAATGAACATCGTTCAGCGCCATAAACATCAAGACAGAGTCTTACAAGTTGCATTTGTCGCCGATAAATAATCTGACATTATGAACCTCAAAGTTATGTTTAATACGAGCGATCGGTACAAACTTTTGACGATTCTTATGTTGACACGCCGGTGATACAATTTTTTTATTAAATCATGCTCACATATATCATATTTTATTTAATATTACGTTAAATAATATTAAAATTGAGATTTTTGCCGAATAACCAGTTATCTCACTTTTTTGAGGAATAACCAGTTATCTCTTTTTCTTTTTTTTCTGGGTAAATAAAAGACATATTCCCACCGTTGACATGTTTTATGTACTTTTTTTCATCCATATGAATAACATTCAATGGATATTCGGAGTCATTTCAAGGTACTTACGAAGTTGAGCAGTGAAACTTTAAACTTAAATTATTCGAAATCATGTAAAAACGACTAAACTGGTTATTCCTCAAAACCACAGATATAGCGTTTCTTGCATTGTGTTTTGAGTAATATCAATATAATGGTGTCCTTTCATGGAAGCCTTTCTGCCATACCACATAATAGTCAGAATCAGGTCCAGGTCTTTGAGAAGTTCTTCATCTCCATGTAAGGCGAATTTCTGGTATAATAAATCCCGTCCTAGCGCACCATATAAGCTCAATACTATATCGCGGCTGGCCAACAACGATGCACCAGTATCAGTATTGCCATCAAGGAATATGCCTGTATACAAGGGGCGTTTAAAAAGTCCGTACAAAAATAAAAACTACTAACGTGTTTGTGGTAAACCTTTTTTATTTTTCGACTTATACACTTCGCCCAACGATGTTTTAGTTTATAGATCCCTTCCGAATAATAGGATTTGTCCATGTCTGCAAAATATCTATTAGTGTCTGCAATCACCTCCTCGTTTAAATAAAATCTTTGTCCCGCCAGCCATTTCTTCAAAATGGGGAACAAATAGTAGTTCGAAGGAGCCAAGTCTGGAGAATAGGGGGGATTTTGCGACCAAAACTGCTGAGGTGTGTGCTGGTGCGTTGTCGTGATGGAAAAGGATTTTTTTGTGGGCCAATCGCGGGTGATTTTCTTACAGCTCGGTTTTCAAACGGTCCAATAACGAAAATAATATTTACCTCTAATAGTTTTACCCTTTACCAGATAGTTGATGAGGATTATCCCTTGCGAATCCCAAAACACAGTCGCCATAACCTTTCCGGTCGAAGGAATGTTCTTCGCCTTTTTTGGTGCAGATTCCTTCTTGCTAACTCATTGTTTAGATTGTTGTTTGGTCTCAGGAGTATAGTAATGTATCCATGTTTCATCCACAGTGACAAATCAACGCTTAAAGTCTTCCGGATTCTTCTGGAACAGCTGAAAACTATCCTTGCAACACTTCACACGATTCCGGTTTTGGTCAAGCGTGAGCAATCGCGGCACACATTTTGCGGATAGCTTTCTCATGTCCAAATGTTAATGCAAAATATTAGGTGCCCGTTCAGTCGAGATGCCCATAGTACCAGCAATCTCACGCACCTTAACTCTTATGTCATCCATCACCCTATCATGGATTTGATCAATGATTTCTGAAGTTGTAACCTCCACAGGCCGTCCAGAACGTTCAGCGTCACTTCTGCCTATATGGCCAGTCCGAAAATTTTGAAACCACTTATAAACTGTTCTAATCGAAGGTGCAGAGTCACCATAATGTTTATCAAGCTTCTCTTTTGTTTCCTGAGGCGTTTTGCCTTTCATAAAGTAATGTTTAATCACCACACGAAATTCTTTTTCATCCATTTCTTGAAAATCACTCGACTTCCTTTATTCACACGAATGCCAAACATAAAGAAATAGACTGGCTGAAACTTGGTCTGCGTTCATTCAAGAGATGCTACTAACTAAACATGACCTCGATACGCGCCGGTGGTGCCATCTCTCGGACTTTGCACGGACTTTTCAAACCATCCTCATACATGTAATTTTCCTATATGATTTTGTTGATTTTCACGTTTGGCGGATTTAGACAGGTGATGATTTAAGCATTAATTAAAATATATGTAATTGTAAGTTTACACAGGAAGCGTGGGAACAAGGGTTTTTTTAATAATTGATTTTATTGCACATGTAAAGTTTACCTTGTTTATTCTTTATTAACTGTAGGTTCTTTCTGGGCTGTGATTTTGTGCAACGCAAAGACCAATTGTATTTTATTGTTTCACGAATATATTCACTATTTATATTTTGTAACAAAACGAATTCACATAAACTAAACTTTAACTATAAGACGAATGTTTAACGAAACGAGTAATCGCGACCGAACTGATTTTAAGTATTTATTTTCTTTTTGGTGTCACGATAAAACTAAATTAAAAGTAGCATTAACCCTGAAAGATGTATGCGAGTTAGTAGCTAATCAAACAGTTGTCCTAGTTGGAACCTGATTAACTGAGATGTAATTGAAGTTTGTTCCATTATGTCTACATTGTATTATGCCATAAATTAAATTCTCACACATTATCCTGAATGGCATACCTATAGAACTACAGGAAAAATATATTTTTGCACCTCCAAGTTTACCAACTAAACCTGAAATTGAAACATCACTAATACGGGATATCTTCTCATTTGTAATAAGCACTACATCATGGCTACCAGTGATGTGTACAATGATATCAAAGTTATCATAGACAAAGTTATTTTGATTTGTCCCAAATATTTCAAACAAATTACAGGGAGAATCATGGTTTCGTATTATCATGTTTTCTCCATATTGTGACATGAAGCTCAAGGGGTTATATGTGCACAACTTTAGGTCTACATCAACTGCTGCTTGCGCACTGGGACACTGGATCAATCCAAATATGTCTGGACTAAAAGTTCCTCTCATATTGGCATTATTTAAGATGGATTTCCCCTTGTACTTTATCATTGTACCACCAAGGTGTGATTCTGATAACAAGTTTACTCCACCAATAGCTGGATGGGAAAATTCCACATTTGTTACTATCGTCGAGTGATCATTAATTGTCATGAGGTATCTCTTATATAGTCTTGAACATTCCCAGACCTCAAAATAATCACGAGTTTTTTTCACATGCAATACATCACGTGCACAAGAACCAGCTCCAATAGTATTAAAGAAACACCAACCACTCGCTATGAACCTCCTATAGTCAATGTGTATCTCGGATGTGTCAGGAAAAGTTGCATTTCCAGTTAGAAAGAGGACAATTGCTTGCAGCAGGGCAATTCCACTTGTGTTCCCATACAAAAGAAACTATTGGAGAATAATATAAAACACTACCTTCACATATGTCGTCCGCCTTTGACATTGTTATCAAGTAGTTCTTAAAATCAATCTGTAAACAATTTGTCTGATTTGGATAAGCAAATGTCAAGAATATATCAGAGGTATCCATCATGTCTCCATTAAGTGAAGTTGAAGTATTCTGAACAACGTAGCCAATTGTATTACAATCCTCTTGTTGTGTTAAGTAAACAGGATTGATTAAATAGAGGAGGCATAAGCAAATGAAATCAGGTAAAATTTTGTAATCATTCTCTAAGCTACATGGAATTACAGCAGTGTTGTACAGGAGGAATCCTCTAGTCTTAAAAGGTTTAACTGTGGTACAATTGACATTTATATACATTTTTTCATGACATACTCTTATTAAATTGGCAGTACTAATAAATTTATGGGTACACTTTTTCTCATTCCTCAAAGTTATATTTAAAACTAGAGTTGTTCCATCACCACTTAGCTTGACAAATCTGACAATTTCATCTGGTGATAGATCACAAGAACTGGATTTGGTACCTGTTACAGTAAATAATGGATTATATGTTGAACATGCTGTTACTATATTATAGTTTTCAGTTCTATCGTGTCATCAAAAAGATCAACAACTAAGAAAATAACAAATACTCAAACTCAGTTCGGTCGCGATTACTAGTTTCGTTAAACATTCGTCTTATGCAGGGTGGCGCAAAACTATCGATATGTTTTAAATGTTTAATGACTTTTTTATTTAATGGTTAATTATTATTATTATTTTTTTGTTATACGGTATGTTAATGGGGAGTATTTTTGGCTTAAGTATGAAAAATTATATCCCGCAAATGGTGGCCATTTTCGGCTTCGCACATTCGTGCTAAAATTTCCGGTGTTATGGCTTGAATTTCATTGCGAATGTTTTGTTTTAGCTCTGGTATGGTCGCTGGCTTATTTACGTATATCCTTTCTTTCAAATAACCCCAAAGAAAACAGTCTGGAGCTGTTAAATTCGGTGTACGTGGGGGCCAATTGAAATCGCTTCTGCGCGAAATAATGCGTTCGCCAAAGAGGTCCCGTAACAGAGCCATTGTGTCCCTTGCAGTGTGGGCTGTGGCTACATCTTGTTGGAACCACAACTGTGGATGGTTTTCTATAACTGGCCTCAAAAAATTGTCCAGCATCGTTCGATATTCAGCACCATTTTAAAAAAAAATATTGTCACGCCCCTGTCCCTCGAGGTCGTCGATGGGCAAGCAAAGACAGCACTAACACGTTTACTAAATTAATATATTTTATTAATAACACATATTTACTTACATTTTCATTTTAAACTCTTGTCAACAACTAACTATTTAATCCTTAAATTAATACTCTACACTAACTTCCTAATACTCACTACTTAACACTCTCATTCCTCTTCCCCCAACTCCCTGTTTTCTCTTAATCTACATCGGCGATCCAATTCACCCCACCATACATTTCCAATCCACCAATAAGCATGTTACACATCCACATCACCTCGCTTAGCAACATGCTTATTGCAGATATTGGAAACCAAGTAAAGGTGAATCGAACCGCCCATCGCGCGTGCAGATTTGTAGCATCAGCGTCTGGTATATTTCCGCCGATTTACTGAATAATCGTATTGCGAAACATACCAAACGTGACACTACTCCCCCGCAAATAATTCGCTGCCCCAGCGATTAAAATCTAACCTAACAATTACAATACTAACTACCTAACCAAAACGCGAACCATATCATATCAAGAGCGAATCGATGTCTTGGGAACCATGGTTTCCATCCAGGGATCGTGGTCGAAGGCGTCTTCAAAAAGGGGTTCGGTAGATTTCAGTTTATTTGCTGACCGGCAACTGCAACTGGTACTCATACTCGATTGAAGTTAAGCCAAGTTTTGAGCTATTAATGAATTTGGATCTCAATCCTCAAATTGTACAATAGTTGCTCCTCCACAGGCTCAAACAGCATACGAAGCGAAGCTGAGATGTCTGAACGGATATCGTTTCTTAGACGGCTAATAACTTGCGCCAAGCTTCGGCCTATTTGTTGCGGAGGCTGCAATGTCTGGTCTCAATGTCAAGTCTTGTGCTAATGCCGCGTGCCCCCATACTCTTCTGTACCATTCTTCGAGCCGATCGGATTAGGGACTGCAATTCCACCGTCATTCCAGCAGGGTGTTCTCCGGCTCTTGATATGATTGGTTTACATGAAAACGAAAAGAAAAACAACTAAAGTAATAACCCTATCAATTACGTCGCTTAAATTAAAGCCATAAATACTCTTAACTAAATTAAATCTAATTTTACAATACATGTATTGGTCGGAAAGACCTCCTGCTAATTCTGATTTAAAAAATTACTTATCAAATACTACACTCAAATGAATTACCAGGAGGCGTATCTACGCCCAATACATTCACGCTGGTATTTCGTGTGCTGGTACTACACGGATACCTTGTGCCAATTCCTCGGGCGCCACCCGTATGCTTTCGCCATTTGGCATTCTCACAGAAACATGTCTTCGCATATTTGGATTACCAATTTTGCGATTCTTATAAATTATATTAATTGCTAAAACTAAAGCAATAAAAAGAACAGTTGATATAACTATGCTTGAATAAAAAAAGTAATACTGATGATTTTTGTTTTTAATTTGAGCTATTTTTGTTTGTAAATTATCAAAATCCTCAGAATATTTATTTAATTGATCTGAAAAAGTATTTATATCCTTGAATTCCATTGCCTGTATTGGTTTGAGACTTTTAAAGTTTATTAAATCCGTCGAAATGTTTAAAGGCAGGTTCACGTTTTGAAAATCTATAAATAATTCAAAGTTGTTGTTAGTTTCAGTGTATTGTGGTAACAATGTAATCCCTTTGGTATGCAATTTGCATTTTCCTGAAATGAATATTTTCCCTGAGCCAATCAATTGAAAATGGTGATGTTTTTTCCCACAGGACACTACAGCATCTTGGTTGTTAGGAGTTACATAAATCCAGTTATCCAAACGACCCAGTGCAAAAAAGAAAGCACTCTCTAATAAAATAAATTTAATGTCACACCCAGAGGGAATTTTTGAAAGGTTTCGGTTTTGGAAAATACTCATTTCACAAAATTTTGAATACTCCGAATAGCTAATCATGTTGTCAATCTTGCAAATCACAGAATCTTTATCAATATTTTAGCATTTTTCATAAATTTCTTTCGAGAGCGGGACAAATTCATTATTTGAATTATTAGTCAAAAAGTAATGTATATGTGGCCTTATATAAAAATATAAACTATCGTGGTATTTTGACGGCATTGGGATGGTCCTTATCAAATCGTATTTAAATTTAAGAAATGACTGGCAACTTAATTGAAATAAATAAAAAGTTTTTACTTTTATAAGAATTAATCTGCCAAATTTTCCTAATCGTCTTTAGACTACTTAAGCTCAGGTTAAAAGGAAATTGTTCATCACTTCTTAGTTTTACATCTTTTAAACTACTTAAGAGCTGCTCAGGAGGCAGTAGCGATGGATGAACAATTCCACTATCAAACAATAAACTGCCTTCAATCAGTTTATTAAGGGTTATATCGAAATCAAAGGTTTCAATAGACAATAGAGATAATGCCTCGGCGATTTTTGTTTCCAATTCCATTGGGAACAAAATTCCGCTTTCTAATTTATTTATGAATTATTTGTTTGAAATCTATAAATGTTGAATTTACTGATTGAAGAGATGACTTAACTAGACTGGTTTGTTCATACATTAAATTTAGTTCTTGTTTAGATGAATTTTCTAAATCTGATATGATATTTTCGAAAGTATTTCTGTTCGATTCTGACATTGTGCCAAAAAGTGTATTAAATACTTCACCAATCCCATCAGTGCCACTAACCTCAGCTTGATGTCGGCCATAGGGTCCTCTCCTCCATATTCGGCAATAGCATCAGATTTTACATCTGCCCGTCTTGTTAGCAATCCTTGGATCCATTCGGTAGTTTGTACCAATAATAAGCCCCATTTGTTAAATAAGAGCTCAAAAAGTGGAGTTTGTATTGGTCACACCAGCCATTTGAAAAGGCCGCAAACTCGAACTGCCTAAAAAATGAAACAATACCACCAGTGGCCGGCTCGAACGAAGGCGGTGGCACAAATTTGGGCTGTACTGGAGGCAGCGTAATATTAGCAGCATCTGTGAGCGTTTGGTTTGCCAGCTGTTGTCCCGCTCCTGCTGCGTTTGCGGCGTTAGACCCCGCGGCGTTGGTACCTGTATTTGAAGGCATATTTAGTCTATTATCAACTTCTGCTACTGTTTCCAAGAACGTTTGATTTTCTAATGAAGATTCGTCTGTCGAACTTTCGCGTGTAATCCGACACTGACCAATTTTCAATGTCCTGAGTTGTATCTGTCGCTGGTGGGGAATGAGCAAGTTTAGAACTTTTAGCGAAGGCGTTATCTTCAAACTGAAAAAGTTCCGTACTTCGACTTGGCGGTTGAAATTCGCCTAATTCTTTTTTAAAAACCTCTAATTTATATCGAGTATTATAGGCGTGTTGAACGTCCTTGCTCATTGAGACCACAACCTAGGACAACACTATCGAGTTACGATCCGGCGGTGATGCCCGACATAGAATTTGCTAACATAGCTTTTAAACAGATACGTACAATTTATATAATCAACGACGTGTGCCTGAGTATGTAATTTCAACCGTGTTTTATTTGTTAGGAATTAAATTAGAAATTAAATAAACACATGCAACAATTAAATAAGATCTTTGGCGCCTCCACCACTTGTCACGCCCCTGTCCCTCGAGGTCGTGATGGGCAAGCAAAGACAGCACTAACACGTTTACTAAATTAATATATTTTATTAATAACACATATTTACTTACATTTTCATTTTAAACTCTTATCAACAACTAATTATTTAATCCTTAAATTAATACTCTACACTAACTTCCTAATACTCACTACTTAACACTCTCATTCCTCTTCCCCCAACTCCCTGTTTTCTCTTAATCTACATCGGCGATCCAATTCACCCCACCATACATTTCCAACCCACCAATAAGCATGTTACACATCCACATCACCTCGCTTAGCAACATGCTTATTGCAGATATTGGAAACCAAGTAAAGGTGAATCGAACCGCCCATCGTGCGTGCAGATTTGTAGCATCAGCGTCTGGGATATTTCCGCCGATTTACTGAATAATCGTATTGGAAACATACCAAACGTGACAATATGGACCAATGATCCTTTCAGACGATACACCGCACCAAACAGTACACTTTAGTGAGTGTAATTGTCACTGATGAACTGTTCTTGGATTCTCCATGGGCTACGGAGAATCCTGCAATTTTGCTTGTTTACGAAACCATTCAATTGGAAATGGGCATCATCGCTCATTATCAAATTGTTGATAAAATCGCGATTTTCTTCTGCTTTTTGTCAGAATGAAATGGCATAATCAAGCCGTTGGTAGTCTATCGGCTTCAATTCTTGCACAATCTGAACCTTATACGGAAACATGTGCAATGTGCTGCGTCAAAACAATTTGCCGTTGATTTTCAAAATAAAATTCAACAATTTCGCTGTTTTGTTGTTTACTGTTCCATTTCAAATTTCCCAAGTTTTCTTCACAAAATTCTGAAATAAAAATAAAAAATATAAATAAATTTAAAAAGCTATTAAACATTTAAACCATATCGGTAGTTTTGCGCCACCCTGTAGTTAAAGTTTAGTTTATGTGAATTCGTTTTGTTACAAAATATAAATAGTGAATATATTCGTGAAACAATAAAATACAATTGGTCTTTGCGTTACGCAAAATCACAGCCCAGAAAGCACCTACAGTTAATAAAGAATAAACAAGGTAAACTTTACACACAGGTAAGATTTAATTGCCTTGTGGTGATTTAAGGCATCGATAATTATGTTGCAGTTTGATTTAACCTTTAGGGGATAATTTTTCAAAAAATGATTTTTAATCACAGGTAAGATTTGGCCGCGTGAGAAAACGTTTACACAGGATTAATTAAAGCGAGGAGATTTGAGGAGCAGACTTTCTATATGCATTTTGTCCAAAAGTAACAATTTTCAGAAATACAGAAAAACTGTTACAAGTTTGTGGGTACATTTATTGAGAAGGTGTTTTTTCTAAAAAATAAATCTAAAATCACATAATCATCGTACCCATATGCCAAAAATATAACTTTGACAATTTTCCAAAAAAACTGATAAATGTGTTGGACAAACGGCATTTAGTTTGTCAATCTGGGACAAACGGCATTTAGTTTGTCACACAGGGACAAACTGCATTTTGTTTGATGACACAAAGCAACTCGACTGACTTGGTAATAACACTATGACAAAAAAATAGAAAAGTATTATTTTATTTTATGAAAATTTTACATATCAGGAAATTCATCTTCATCATTATTACAATCACAGCATAACATTTCATCTTCTTCACCGTCATAATCTTGCTCAGTATTATTTTGGTCATTTGGATTGTTTTGGTCTGAGATAATGGGCTGCAACCATGTGAGCTCGGGATCATTATACCAATTTGGGCCCGAGAGTTCGATTAATAATTTTGAGAGACTCTGAAGTTTTTTTGGTTTAATTTTATTTTGGAGTTGAACAGTAGGTAGCTTTATATTTACAAGCTTTTTTCCGCGTTTTAATAATGTTTGAAAATGTTTAGTTGGGTCGTCATTCCTATAAAATAACTCGGTTTTTAACAAAATGTCGGATTTACTTTTTGATCTTTTAATAATAATTCTTTTAGCCGCACTGATCCCTTCAATTTTCTTTAATGAATTCAACGCGGCTTTTATATCGAAAATAATCCAATCAGTACCTAGTTTTCGAACCTCTCCCTTCTTGGAGTAAATGTCATAATATTTTGTGGGAGTTTTAATTGTACTATGACACCGTGTAACTTTTTTGATCTGTCCAAAAACACGATCTGCAGGCAAATAAGAATGCCCTCGTACCGGAAATATCACTTCCACATATTCAATTGTCTTTGGAGAGTCGTTGCACAGCCAGAGCATAAGCATATGCATCAAGTGTGCATTTTTATTTTGTCCGGCACAACCATCTGCGAATAGTCTCACTTGTTTGATATCTGACTCAAATTCTACTTTGTTTAGAAAATCGTGTAAAGCAGAACTTGTTTCTGCTGATCCCCTTTTTGCCTGATTTTCCATCCAGGTGTAGAATACTGGTTTTTTAATATCCAAGTCAGTAACACAAAAACAATATAAAGATAGTTGCTGAGCGTAGAAAGCATCCTGGATTGGTACCTTCGGTAAAACCTGAACTTGTTGCAAATCGAAGCAATATGAAACACTTTGGACAGGCTTCTCCTTCATGAGTTTGAAAAATTGTTTCGCTCGTACTTTATGTACGCGTAAATTGGTTTTTAGTATCATTAACTCATTATTTTCGTTGCAATTACTAATAGATGTTTGGGTTCTAACACAAAACCCACATACATCAGTGGCAGGGCTTCCAAATGCAATATTAAAATGATTATTAAAAATTCTACTGAAGTACTTGTAATTTACTTTCACATTTTCAACTGCATTCTCGTTGTACATTTTCCACAAAAGAGTAATATTATTTTCTGAAGATAGATAAATTCGGCGAGATTTAGCACGCCCGTAATGACTTTCATGTCCTTTTAATTTGCCTATAAATTTTTTCACATTTTGAAGTTTATCTACATTCTTAGACGAGCGTTTGTCTCCTCCGCGATTCTCAATAATACCACATCCAGATTGAATTTTCTTAGCGATAGTATTTAGGCGTCTCTGACTTACATTAAACGTTGCCAAAAATAATTTTTGGCAAATATTGATTTTTTCTTGGGCCTTCCAAACCTAAAGATAATAACAAATAATAGCATCCTGCTGGAAATAAATTACAGAATAAAACTTACATGATATTTTATAGTAAAAGCATGGGATTTTCCTTCAGTTTTTCGATTTCTGCTTCTAATTGGTTTTTCAACTACCATACAATTCCCAAGTTTATTATCCTGTGCATTTTTATTCTTTGTTTTAAAAAATAGTTTTCTGATTGCTTTAATATCGTCATGGGATAGCTCAGAGCAGCGAAAATCATTACGTTTATGATTGCAAAGTACTTCAAAATTTTCCAAATTAGGGAAATGGTCTGAGTGCCTTTAAGAGATAATATTGATCAGCAATGATCAGATTTAAAAAAAATAAAAAAATAAATACTTACCTAACCTCACTCTTACGCTCTTTTGCGCTGATATTTCTTTTTCGCTTCCTGCTACCACGGTCAACATCCCCAACAACATGCTCCCCTTCATTGTCATTCATAATTGTTAATATTATTTCACTAACGTTAAGTGGAACAAAACACTGTAACTGCTGTAAGAACACTGTCTTTAGTAGGCGTTGATGATCAAATGGCAGTTAGTCCATATTTCTAAACTGCCATTAGTTTGTCTTTCAACGTTGGACATACTACACATAGAATGTCTAGGACATTTTCATGATTCATTTTAGACGGGGCAACATGCATTTAGAATGTATATTTCTGTGTAATATTGTAGTCTGATATATATAATTTGTGGCGCCACCTTTAGTTGAAAATGTAAAATAATGGACAAAATGCATATAGAAAATCTGCTCCTCATTTATGGATTATTTAAGGGATCGACGTGCAAGAGTTACGCGTGAGAATATTTTACAAAAACGCATTTACGGAAAAAGATAAGTTTAGACATGTTCTAAGAAGGCGTGTACAGACAAGATCTTTTATGTTATATAGAAGATCCGCCGCTAGCCGCTTCAGCGCCCGTGTGCGAAACTAACAGTGCCGCCCCTCCTCTTATCCTATTTTTCCTGAATTTTAATTTAGTCAGGTAATAATGGAACTGTATAAATAAACAACTTTAATAAACAAACAATTTATTTTTAAGTCTACAATAGTACTTAGATGTAAGCACCTACAAAAATTGAACTCTTCTTGCTTTTATACTGGCGAAATCGGCTATTATTTGTCTAGTATCAAAACTATCTAAAATTTCAGATTCTATCGAAATAATAGATAAATTACTTAGTCTAGGTTGATGCATAGTTGACCTTAAGTAATTCTTAATCAATTTCAACTTAAAAAAGATCGTTCAGCGGGTGCAACTGTAACTGGTAGAGTAATAATAATGTCTCAGTTTCTAAGTTATTGATTTCCGCTTGCATTCTCCCTAGACGGTCACCGTCCTAAGCTCTTCTCGGCTTTTTGCAATCTCTGCGAATTCTTCGCTCTAGACATTTTATTGCTCGTTTATAAATAATAAATATACCTACGGTAAGTATGAGCACAATCGCAATAATAATTAATATTTAGAGTACTGGGGTGCTTTTGCCAAAAATCACACTCTCAAAATTATTATGATTCTGCAAATACCTCTTCTTTTGTCTGTGATCCTCCCATCTCCAAGGGTTCCTGGTCCGTTTCTTGCAAAGTCTTCGTTATGCGGACGGCAGGATCGCCATGCAATATTCAGTAATTGTTGGGGGGTTGTAGTAGACGTGGTCACACTAATAAAATATATTTAGCACAGATATACACAGTTATATACTTAGAAATGATCAATGAATAATTGATGCTCGTACAGAAATTCGGTGATGTTTTATATGAGGAAGAGTAAGGTCGCGAGTACAACGCACCGTGGCGTCCTTGTTGACGCTGCACTTTGGTGCACGTACATAGTCCTCGCGCGTATTTATAATTATTGTTTTATAATACGCGGTGTTTATCATATCAAGCGCCATTGAATAAACAGTCTTATTTGATTGTTCATATTCGATGCGTTGTTATGTAAACAAATAATAATATTTATTTATTTCATATTTAATATATTATTATTATATGTTCTCTTCTTCATCACGCTCTTCACACCATGCTCGGATCTATTGAATAACAGAAGTATAAATAATTAGTGATCAATGTTTACGAGATAATCATAAAGATTAACATACTTTATCTTTTAATTTCATTGCATCTCGATAGATCGCGAAATCCAGGATTGCATCCATATAGTGATCTAGATCTATCCTCACTAGACCATACGCTAGTATTTCTAAATTACCGTGATCTAGGTAATCACTACAGCATTCTCTCCCATCTACATGCTGTCGCAACATCTTCGACATCTTATCAATGGTATAATGTTCATATGCCTGCTGATTACCCATGCCCATTTGAGACATCTGATCCGAAGCCTAGATCAGAACATAATATAATATTATACATAATAAAATAATATAAATTATTTCATAAACTAATAAATGATTATATCATGAATATATTATTTTATACGCACATAGCTCACAGCGCTCCTCAAATCGACGACTTTAGTTCTTGCTGACATTTTATTACTTCACGTTTAAGTGAATAAACTGAATGATAGAATAATGTTAAATGTAACATAATATATACCACAAAACTTTCCAATTTTGAGGACATAATGTACGTCACAAACTACTTAATTGGTACAAAGGTAGCCAGTTCAAGAGCAAACTTTCATATTTTTTTTTAATTTGCACATTATTTGTCCCGAACAAAATCTAAAAGAATTCAACAATGGCACCAGCAGGCCTATAGAACTGGCTAAGTATTTATTGCCTCGTTCGGTACCAGATGGGTTGTGTATCTTTTAAATTTGTTGAAGTAGTATCCTTTTCAATCTGTAGAAATGACAACACTTAATTCGGGTCAAAGTAACAATTTTAAATAGAGAGTAACTGCGCTAACTTGAGTAACAGCTTAACCAGTTTGTTACAGAATCATAATTACAATTTTTTTTAATATACAAAAGAAGGCTGATGGATGGAAAATCGTGTTAGGGATGACATGAATTTTTGGGACTTTACTTGAGCATTAGTCATTCAGCCGCGATAACTTTGCAATTTTGTTAATTTAATTGAATGAAATGTGGACAACGCAAATAACAACCCGGCCACTGCAGCCCGTAAATCATAATTCATGCACTAAATTTGTCTTGAATAACATTTAAATTTTTACCTTTTAAAAAAATGTTATATTCTGTTAAATCAAGCACCTTCGGGGAGAGTAAAAATGATTGCCGAGTCTGTTTGAATTTTCTTCTTAGTTTACGTAAATAATCTTCCTTGTTTTTAATTACCTTCATTATTCATTTTTTCCTGGGCGATGAGTTGACCTCTTTCTTAACTAGAGTCCAATAGAGACTTACGCTTTTTCGATTTGGATGGCGCGGGATGCAATTCTACCCGTAAAAGATTTTTATTTGATTGTAAATCTAGAGTACTTACGTGCTTTATATCTATATCTAAAACTTGTTGGCTCAAATCAACGTCCAGACCCTTTAAAGAAAAATAAATGATTTGATTTGATTTGATACTAATTACTTACATGTGCATTGGTTTCCATCTCAGTAATGTTAGAATTTTTAATTTCTTGGGTGAAATCAATTTCAACATCCTAAAAAAAACAAATAGTTGTTGATAGATTTACTTACTTATAAAATATAATAACCTGAGCCGTTGATTGTTCAATAACTAATGCATTTTCGGCAGAAACGTTAGGGTTAAATTCACTGTCTGTTGTAGTTGTTCGAGCCTCATTTGCCAGGGGGCAAACAACACCTGAATTTTCCACAAAAATGGTGGACTTAACCTCTCTATCTCTTGTTGTTGGGGTCAGGGGACAAACAACCCACTGATTGGGAAGAGCACATTTCTTTAGTTGTAAATCACCTTTTCCGATAACAAACGCTTTATCTGAAAAATGAAAATTACAAATCCGGTTTCTTCTTGATATCTGTAACAAAGAAACGCCAAGTGCTTCTTGCCACAAACGCAGTTTTTCCTGATTTTTTTGGGAAATAAAATAATTTTTTCACTTCATTCTCGCCACGACCACAAATTATGCATAAGCTAGCCATAATCCTACGAATAATTGAATTAATTTTAGAAAATAAAAATTACAGGATGAACTTACCAGTGTGAAATCCCTAAGTAAAATGGCGGTTTTGGCGGTAAATACATATTTACTTGAACAAAACTATATAAAAGCAGATGGGCAATCTTCAATGTCAACAGTATCGCGACCTATGGTCCACGATTTAGTTTGTGGCCCATAAGGCCCGTGAGTTAGAAAGAGAACCAGAGACCAGAAAGAGACAGATTTTAGCGGACCGATTCTATATGAAGCTAGCCGAGCCTGGGAGCGGCGTTCATTATTCCCATTATTCTAAGGTCGGACGCGGCTGATCTGATCTATGAACGCATTCATACAATATACGCGTTGTGTAATGAAATGCCGGCCAATTGATGTTACAAATAAATGAGCGGGTGTTAATAGTAAGGTGTAATTTGACGAGGCCTATTCTTACGCATAAATATGCATTAGGTACTGATTTAAACTATTTTTTAAATATATTATCTTCCTCTACCTCGAGTCTAGACTGCACTTTAGCCTGTTTCTCTGGCTCTACATCGCCGGTCTCTGGCTCTCCTCCCACTTCTCCTCCTTTATCCACTAAAACGAAATAATATTATTAAAAGTACATTCTTATCTTATATATACCTACTCATTTTTATCACACGCAAATATTTTAAAAATAATTCTAATAGATATTAAAAATATCGCTTCCTTTCTACCAATCGTCGGTTTCTTCGACTTCTATCACTTGAGATGCCCTCATCCACTACTGGCTCTTGGCTGCTGTGCAACACCGCCGGTGTCTCGCGGTCTCCCACCGCTGAGTCTGAGGTTCCTCATTCTTCTGACCCCTATCCCTCTGTCTCATTATTTGGGAGGAATATTTGAAGGATGACGTTTCTTTCAATATTGCATATTACACAGCGGCTTGTTTTGACCATGCATCGGCCGCAAAACAGATTCTCACACATTGCTGCATATTTCACTATGTTTGTTAAACAAACAAGGTATTTACCGCAGCCGGTGTTCTCCATATATTCTGCAAATCAATACACAGATTGTTACCATCCCAGTTACCTCATGGGCAACACTCCCTTATATCAACTAATATAAATCACAATTTAGAAACAAACGCTATGATTCAATAACCATGTGGCATGCAAGTCCCCGAACCTAACGATTTTTTAATTAACAATTTATTGTAAATAAGAAACAAATTCTGTTGGCAACAAACCCTAACCTTTTGATTTACCTTCTTAGAATTATTTCACATCTTCCATTATAAAATGAATTGTATAATAAATTCAAATAAGATTTAAGATAATGTAAACAAAATATTGCTTATCGCTACTAGAAATACTGTTAAGTTAATTGTGTTGCCTATATCCAACAACCCAATTGTCACTCACATTTAATTAAAACGAACTATTTATGACCCGTCATTTAAATATCACATGTCAAGTTACTGTCGTTGAATCGCTGGTAGCGCTACCTCGACGATTCCACGCAGCTGTTGTAAAATACCTACGACAGATACATGACGAGTAAACTAACAGGTGAACTTCAAATGCTGGTCTCTAAAGTGGTGTTTACACGATGCCAGCCAGTGTGCCAGTAGAGCTTGCCAGTAACTGGCAACTAGTGACTGGCACGGTGTAAACATCTCCTTGCCAGTGGCTGGCAACCCTGTTGTGCCAGTCATTGGCAATGCCAGTGAATCAAAAATATTTGATTTACTGGCACGCTGGCCCTTCCCCCCACCACTCTTTTTAACTGGCATGCCACTGCTTGCACTGTGTAAACAGGTCTTCGAGCCAGTGCAAGTAAATAAAGCGACACGCGCTTTGTTTTCTGACCTGTTTTCTTTGTGTATTTAATTTATTGTTTAATCTTTCATTTAAAGCATGACTGAAAAGGTACTAAAACGTGCACGCGCGAAAGCGTGTCGTATGAATGAGAAAGAAACATCCACATTTGTGAGTCTATATAAACAACACGAGAGTTTATGGAATATTTTCCTACCTCAATATCGAAACCGTGATGTACGTAGTTCAGCGATTCGAGAAATAGTCAATGAAATGAATATAGAAGGCTTTACTGTTAATCAATTTCCAAGTAAAGTAAAAGCTTTGCGTTGTACATATCACTTGGAGCTTGATAAAATTGAGAAAAGTAAACGAAGTGGAGGAGGTACGAACTTCGTGTACGAACCAACCTTACCATGGTTTGAAGATATGAAATATATAATGAACGTAATCAATACAAGGGATGTTGAAACGGAAAGTAACTTGGTAAGTTTGTATAATATTGTACATATATTTTTTTTTTAAATTAACATAACATATTTTTAAGTAAAAAAATAAGTAAGCATATTTAAATTACTATGTAGGTATAAACATTTCAAGTGATCATCTTGTCTTGCCACTCAACCGCCCAATCCCCATTGAATTTCTCCTTGTATCTCTCCCTCAGTTGATGAGCAATCTTTGAAGAACGATTCGATTTACGTGTTCGCTGAATTTGGGGCAGTTGAATAACTTCGTTTCTCCACTGTCCCGTAACTACTGTGGCGTTTACGATGTCTTCGTAGTCAAATCTTCTTGGTGGTGTGAAGGAGTTAGGGGATTTGCTGCGCAACCAGTTGTGAAGGGTACATGCCGTTTTAACAATTTTTTTTGTATTGGGAACTATCAGTGCAATAGGCTGAGTGAAAATACGAAAACGACTTACTAAGATGCCGAATGCGTTTTCCACAATTCTTCGCGCTCTACTAAGCCTGTAGTTATAAATTCTTTCTTCACGATTTAAATTTGCTTTTGAATAAGGTTTAAGCAAATATGGTTTTAATGGAACTGCGTCATCTCCGACAATAACTCCTCCGTTTGGAAGAAAATTATTTTCCAATAATGCATATATATCACTATCTTGAAATACACCACCATCAGCATTTCGTCCGTAGGACCCAATGTCAATGTACTTAAAGCAATAATCGTGATCAACTATGGCTAGAAGCACAATACTGTTTGTCCCTTTATAATTGTAATATTGGCTCCCTGATTTCTTAGGTGCTTTAATCACTATGTGTTTTCCATCGATTGCTCCACAACACCCCACGAAGTTCCATTTATGTTGGAATCCGACTTGGATATTTTCCCACTCTTCCTTATCTGGAACCTCCAACAATAAAACAATATAATTAGATTACGTTTATAGATTTACTAAGGTGGGTTTATGTTTTATGTTTCTTTATATGACTTTGTTTTGTTGCTTTGCAGTCTGTTGGGTCCAATTGTAATACCCTACAAGGAAGTTCAGATACTGAGAACCCGAGTGAAAACCACATGGACACTGAAACTGAAGATGTCGATACCGGAAGTGTGACTGATGGTGAACCGTTTTCTCGTCCCAACTTGAAAAAATGCAACTCAGGCAACACAAGGAAACCAAAAAAAGCAGCAAGTACAATAACCGCTGCAGTAAAGGAATTGCAAGATTTAAATGAAATCTTAACTGCCCCTACTCCTTGTCAAAGTGCAACTACCATCATTGAGGATGAGTGTGACATGATGGGTAAGCAGATCGCAATGCAGCTGCGTAATCTGCCAGAGGAAATGAGGCTACAAGCTAACTTTGAAATACAACGAATCTTAATGGAATTCAGGATTAAAAACCTGAAAGATAAACAAAGTATTGAACTTCACCAGAGTAGCCAGTTGGAGGGAATAACTTCTGATATGTTTCAGAATGCTTTGGGTAGTAATGGGATACATTTTATATTGGAATGAATTCCACATAACTACAGGTCGTTCAATATCTACAAGTGCATATAGTTTATTGATGTAAATGTTGTAATATACTATAACTTATTTTGTTTATCAATAAAAAAAACTTAAACAAGAAGTCTTGTACTTACTTTTATAAAATCCTTTAATACTGTAGAGATAGCATCACAAACTTCAGGAATGAAATTTGACATTGCGCTTTTTGATATACGAAAAAGCATTTGAAGCATTCTGTAATTGGTTCCAGATGCTAGAAAAGCAAGAGTTACTTCTAACTTAAGTCTTGCGGGTAGTGCTTCACGCATCACAGTATCTTTATGTGTAATAAGTGGGCTGACTAAGCGGAGTAACTCATCAAATTGTTCTGGTAAAAGTCTCATAATCGATTTAAATTCCCGCGGATCTGTCGAATACATCTCTCTTAGAATTGTTTCTGATGACCCCATCCTTTTGTTTCTCAACCAATCTCGTACCCATATCCTTCTCCTTTTATTTTTCTTCTCTTCAAGCAATAAACGCAAAAATTCTTCACACACAATTTTAGAAACCAATCGAACAGATTTTTGAAGAATTGCTCTAGAAACACATACACACGCCATTTGTGTTTTTCTTGTTGCCACTGCAAAATGTGCAGTTGCTGGCAAACTATACCTTTAACTTGCAAGCCTGTGGCTGGCAAGGTGTAAACACTTGTTGTCAGCCACTGGATTTGCCAACTACCGGCATGCCTTTTCTGAGTCAGCTGGCATGCAAGTAACTGGCAACGTGTAAACCAGCCATAACTCTGTTAATAACAAAAATCCATAATTATATTTAGACTTGAATTAAGTGTTTTAAATATCTATGATGTGAAGTAATAGAAAAGAAAAGAAAAAAAAAATCAACCTAGTTCATTTGACTCAAAATAGAAATTCAAATATAAAAATATACATAACCGAGCGAACGTTTTCTTGACTTCAGTCATCCTTTATGAATTTTAATTCCACCGACTACCACTCTACGACATCAATCTCCACTGCATCGACTCCTCTTCATCACACAACGAGGACTTGCAGAAATCTAATGGAATCTGAGACTCTACCGCTTACTCTTCGTCCAGGAATTTGTAAACACGCAACATAACCACTGAAGAACAAGTGAACGCCACTGAATTGATTAATCCTCCACTAAATCCAGGAACACAAACCCCACACACGAATTCCAATATGTAAAACTCAGCACATTTCCATTTAGAGAATAATTTCCAATATTAAATTATTTCTTGGAAATAAAAACAAAACTCCAGCCCCGGAAAAGAAGTCAGGCAGAATAAAATACCTCTGCTGACTTTTACTCCGGTCAAAAAAGAATTATGGTTGCACGTGGTTTAACATCCGCCGACGGCGATAAACTTCTCAGCAAGTTCTAACTTCCAAAACACCAACAACTAATTAACTTAACACTGACGAAGTTATTACACGTGTGTTACTACAAAACTAGCTAATAACAACAGCCAAAACTCAACACAGTTCTTCAGTAACACAACCGTGCTTTACCACACACCAACCTGTTGAACCTCCCTTACCGGATATTCCGGCCATCTTAAAGAACAATCTCTCTCCCAACCCAATAACCGCGAAAAATTCAAAATCCCTGGTGCATTTCCGGTTCATTCCAAAACTAACTGTATACCGACTCGAATGTGTTATACATTAAAATAGATAAGATCCACCGCCGAGAGTTAATTAAATAGATAATTACCAAACGAAATAAACAAACAGAAATTCGTTTCCAGAAATCCTAGAAAATAGTAACGAACATATGCAACCCAATTACGTGCTAGGCAATTAATTCCTATAAGTTACATCTCTAGAAATACATTTAATTACTCAAGGTTAACTACGGAAAAATATTACCATTACGATGGAAAATTTAAATATGTAAGGAGAAAAATTGCGTATAGCAATTTTGAACCGTAACAAAACGATTAAACGGGGTGATCCCGATATTAATTCATTGGATGCGGCTTGAATACAACACGACATTGCTTACTCAAAGAACAAAGACTTGAGTGATAGACACAAAGCAGATAGAGTATTGAAGGAAGCTGCTTGGAAGAGGGTGAAGTCCAAGGACTCTAAATTACGGTGACACGCAACGGGCAAATGTTCTACCAATGTGAACCTTTACACAGACAGTTTATTTAAACCTCATTTGTTGTTGCCAGAAATTACATTTTCTTTAAACATCATTTATTCCTCATTCTATTTTATCGAACGTTCGTTTTCGCTTTTGATTTCAAACATAACAATCATAAAGTCCGTCAAAAGATATTCTGCGTTTACGACTTAAGCTGGTGATTATTGGTCATAAAATAGTATCCACCCTCTGCAATAAACCTCTTACCTACAAGAGGGTCGGCATAAGCTTAACAGGACCGTCCCTTGGATTTTGCTAATTTCATATACCGGTTATCCAGTTTCAAAGGGCCTAACGTTGAATATCGTATTTTTGCCAGTTGTTGCTAAATATTATTATAGTTTTGCTAAAATAATATTTAGCGATTCATGAATATTTTATAGGTCTATCCATATGATGCTAATTATAACACTATTCTAATTATTTTGTTAAAAAAAATATTGTTAAATCAATGAATTGTCAAGTTTGCTGCAAGCTGTAAGTTTACTTTATCTTTTAAAAGTAATAAAGCAATTTAAAAGTAAATTTGCATGACTTAACATGCAAATTTAACTCTCAATGACATCATTAAACGGAAAAGCGGGTTTTTATGATAACATGATGATATCTATAAATTCTTGGTATATTGACAAATATTTTTATTATAAAAGACTTTGCTCAAATAATAAATGTTAAAGAATGACAACGATAATTAAAGTCTCTTGAATTAATTTATAAATAAAAAATAAAAAGCAAAACAGGCCAATATGAACATTTTTTTCATGTTGTATATTTCAACTAATGAAATTTTAATGGCTAATTAAAATAAACGCTCATAAGGTTATTTTAATTTTGAAAAATATAGCAATCGCTAATTACATTTTTTGGGGCAAATACTGATTTTTTATAAATCATGCGATTTTGGAAAAAATACAAACTGTCAATTTCCTAAAAATGCAATTTTTATACCATTCACTGATGCCACAGAAATATTTTTTGTAAACTATAATTGGTAAGAGGCAATTGGCAAAAACATGCAGTACAATGTACGAATACAGGTATAATTCCAGCATGGAATATTTTCAGAATTTAATTAACGTTTGATTCATATATTTAAAAATATTGTAATTAAAAAAAGGCAACACAATAAGAAGAAAAAATCAATAAAATTAATTAATTAATTTAATAAAAAAATATACACCTTATATACTTAATTGTCACTTAAAATATCATCACTATCAGTAGAGTCTTCACGCAGTTCGATTATTAGTTCTTGCACTAAACGTTCTCTATAAACATTTTCTTCTTTAATCACATGTTGTACACAATTATTCCAACTCCTAGTGGATATATTTGATACAGCATCTTTGATTATCTGTACAGTTGTATTTGAAAATTTTGGGGATGTATTGTTTTTTCGGGTATATTTTTTTATTTCGGCCCAAATCAATTCAATAGGATTGAACATGCAGTGGTAAGGAGGTAATCGTAAAATTGTATGCCCACTCTCTTGGGCAATTTGATCAATTCTGAAAGATTTTTGGAAATTTTTTGTTGCTAAAACCTCCAGTAGTTGTTTTTTAGTATATGATTCATCATAATATAAGTCATTTTGCATTAAAAATGTTTGAATTTCATCTTTGCAACTACTTGAATTTGGAATCTTACAAGATAAGGCTGAATGGTAGGATGCATTATCCATCACAATTACTGAATTTGGAGACAAATTAGGAATTAATTTATTTTCAAACCAATTTTCAAATACATCAGCAGTGATGCTTTGATGATAATCCACTGTGGCGAATTCTATGTTCTTCGCCGATAAAAATAACGCCTCGTTAACCCAACCATTTTTAGATCCCGCATGCAAAATTATTATGCGTTTTCCACGTGATACCGGAACATCCAAAGTACACTTATTACTTTTATCGCACCATCCTTTCTTAACAGTATCATGTGTATCGTACCATGTTTCATCGAGATAAATTATCGCTCTGTTTTCGTCTCGGAATGTTTTTATTTTATTCAAGTAATCGACGCGCCATTTCGAAATTCGAGCAGACTCCATAAGAACGTGTCTTTTGTTTAATTTCATAAAATGAAAATTCATTTTTTGTAACAATGATCGTACGGTCTCCCGACTGCAGTGAACATTTAGGTCCCGCTTTATTTTATGAAGCAATTCATCTAATGTTAAGACAATATTTTTTTTGTAAGCATCGTGGATCATGCTTCTAACTAAGTCGGCATGATAATCCTGGAATATTCTGGGACAACCAGCATCCTTCCTTGGTTTCCTTTTCTGAATTCCAATAGTGATTATATTTCTCACCATTGACTGCGAAATTTTTGTCATACGACTAGTTTTAATTATGGCACCGCTTTTCCCTTCTACGTTTTTAATATACTCGTAAACGTTTAAAATTATTTGTTTACTTTCAAACTGTAAATGTTTGTGAGATCGTTTGATACAGGGATCTTCATCATCGAATAAATCATCATTCAATTCATCTTCTTCGTGAACTTCTTCTGCCAAGTTTTGATATTCCTCTTCTGAAACATCCATCTCTGCCCAAGGTCTCCACATTATAAAATGTATATGTAATTTTCCACAGGTGAAATTAAGTCAAAATGTTTCTATTTTGAATATCACAAATCAAGTTGAAGTGCCGAAAGTTTTAACTAGAAGAAATAAAAATATTTATATACTTTGTTACATAAATTACAAAATTTTATTGGAATTATAGATATCATCTATAATGAATTAGTGACGGTGTAAAGTTAACAATAAAAGTTAATATTTAGTTTTAACTAAATTGCTTAAGTTATAAACATTTTCCCACATAAGTATTTTATCAATTTGCATAATAACATTCAGCTAATCTTAATAATGGGAGACTTGCACAAAAAATATATTGGATAAATGTAATCATTCCGCCAAAAAAACATAATTGAATATGCGAGGCCCGGTTTTAAACTGTGGTTTCAGCAAAGTTTAACAAAAACTTGGTTTAGTTACGTCAGTGTCAATATATAAAACCTAGAAAATTTATAAAAAAATAATGTAATAAAATTCATTGCTGAAAGGTTTTATAGCTTGAACTTCAACTTTATTCAGTTCAATAAGATAAGATAGCTGTTAATATAATTTTTAACAATGGATAAAAAAATTACATGGAAAATGTATCATTCTTTAAAAAAATATGTTGGGGTTAAAAATCGACAAATACTAATTACTCTTTCGAAATAGGAGATTAATTTTCTTCGGCTATTTTAATGATATTAAATGTACATAACAAAATATGAAGTACATACCTGCAAATCTTTTTGAGTAACTAAATTCAAACTTAATAATAATACACTGAACAACAATTACACGCAACACTAAATAGGACAAAGATTGGAAAAGAAATGAGACAATTGACGAAATCATTGCAAAAGTAAATATTAAAATGGTAAACTCGTCATTCTTCTTTTATGTAGATGCGCTCATACCATTCCTTTGATCATAACATTATACAAAAGGAAGGATTATCACCCGCTGTTCAAACCCCATTTTGTAGAATGTCTATTTTTCTAAGAAATTGCGATCAACCACGCGACGGCTCAATAGCCTGGAAGCAGTGGAAGATAATACAATGATTGATTCCGGCCGTGAAGTTTGATCATTTAAATATCCGATTTTTAATATTTTAATACTTAATATCATTATACAGATTTTATACAAACATAATTTTCAATACTCCTATGATAAATTTATCAGATAAAACAATTGAAAAACATTGTTACTTTTATTAAATCGACTATGTTTGATTTTAATTTTTATTATTTAAAATATTCATCCAAATAAAAAACGACTATTTTTTCGGCACTGGTTGGGATCGATGTACGTAGGTTATTACAGCTTTATCAATGTTTTGTTATTATATAATTAATAAAATAATTGTAATGATAATGTTAATTATTATAGGTATAGGAATAGTGATAAAATAATGTGAACGTAAACAAAAATTACAACATAATATACAAATTGGAGTTGACGAAATCCCTCCAATACCTGAAAAAAATCGTTACGGGCCATCTGTCCTTTATGGCTGTTCGGAAGCAACCTTCTCGAGTGTTTGGGCGGACGATGCCATAAACCTCTTGTAAAATCAAAGTCGTAAACGCAGAATATCTTTTGACGGACTTTACCTGTTTTTCCTATTTTTTTTGACGATTTTTCGAAATTCGATTTGGTTTACATCTTTTGGTTCTCACGTTTGCACTATTTATTTTCTGTTTGTTTATTGCACGCTACCTGTTTTTTCCCTGCACACGCTATTCACTTTTGTTTACAACTTTACAACAACGCCGCCGTTGATAAACTTGATAAACACGTGATGACGGAGTCGCGGCGTAGGCAACCCAACGTACGCGCTTGTATACAAGTTGTAAAATGCCGCGACAATTTGATATAAACTATATAAATTAACACCCAACACCTTATGGTAAAAGAGTATTGATTGATTGATTGATTGATATATAAATTAACTGTATGCTAAAAATAAATGAATACGTAGGCGTATATTAAACGAGTTGCATATATTAAATCATTAAATTCATTTACTAATCATTTATTTATGTAAAAATATACAATAAAAGTGTTTTATTTACAAGTATCTATTTTATTTTATTACTACCGAATTTTTGAGTCGCCTGTTTCCAAAAACACCTAAATCCATTTTTTTCCAATGAATTTTGAATGAGATGTTTGGAATAAGGCGACTCATTTGTAGACCTTCTAATCAATTTATTTTAACGCAAATTCTTAAATCCAAATTAAGTCTTGAAATTGTATACAATACTTTATCAAATGGACAAGTTGAACATTTAAAAATCGAGTAATTATTACATCACCAGCCTTTATTTATTTAGTAAAACGAATCATCCTTCTTCAACACAAATCCCCTAGCCGTTAAAGTTGAAGATACAAGTACAACATCCATTCAATGATTTGATTTTCAATTAGCACACATTGATATAAACACTTACACACTATTTCTTATTGCAGCGCTGCCAGTCATACACTAACAATCACTATTAGGAACACTACTTACCACTTCGCGTTTTAAAAATGTACAATTGTGTTTTATTTGGAATTATTTTGAGAAAATGATTGAGCGCGTTTACATTTCGGATATTGCACCTCTACTAAATCGATCAAATAGATGAAATTAAATAATAAAACGTGTGGCTGTTTTTGTGCACTTCGCAAATTGAAGAGAGAAAAAAAATTCACACACACATATTCAATCAAACCAACACATACATAAATAGACAGTGTGTGAATAATCATTGAATCGGTTTAACCCTTTCGCGCCGACTTTTTTATTTTTGAAAATTATTGTTTATGTTCGAACAGTTTCTTATATCTTCCTGGTTCCTGAAGATCTGTTCGTAGTTTTTGCTTGTGGTAATGATACACAACGATATTTAGTTTAATACGTCTATTACACACTCTTATACAAATTTACAATTATTTACACGGATACAACTTTATACTCTCAATGATAACTTCAGACTCGTTCAAAATAAAATATTTACAAAAAGCACCCCCACGCGTAGGGGGGAGATAGTTTGTAAGAGGGGCGACATGCGCATTAAATCGAGGGTCGCACCGATCCTGCCCTGAGACGCAGGTAGATTTTAGAATTTTGCGTATAGCTCGACAAGTTTGAACACGACCGTCACAGATGTCCAAAACGCTAAAAATTCATTAATCCACACCTATTGTATTCGGCCCAGAGGGTTGCATTGTGCTCAAAAGATTATTCACAATGCTGTCATAAAATATCCGGGTATAAGAAGTTTGAAGAAAAATGCAAGTTCAGTTTGTACAGCAAAAACATAATTTAAACAAAAATCAAATCTCGTTTCTCTGAAAGAATAATAAACTTCACAAATTAAACAGAATTTGCAATATAAACGCACACAATTATATATTTTTTTAAAATCTTTACTCTATGTATTGTCAGAAATTGGTTAAAACCGATATTTAAATTTTTGTACTTTTAATTTTTTAGATATGACGTTGGGACAAATATGTCCCTCCAGGTTTTATTGATGGGATATATATGTCCCTCTAGATGTGTGGGAAATAACAAAATTATCCAAAATCAGCATACATATTTATTCTAAAATTTTACAATGGTAGAAAAAAAAATTATCTATTGTTGTGCTGCGGATTTGTAGCGCTCGCAGCGATCGCTAGGGTTGTTGGAGAATTGCCCGTCACCGGAATTATATTAGAAAACTTCCAATTACTAGACTTTATTCAAATTAACGGATTATATAGATTTACAATTTACTGTGTGATGGTTACAATTTCAACGTATCTACCGAACTGCTTATAAAAAAATTACAATATGTTTCGAGAAGTGTGAGTGATGTCGCACGTGACATGGTACGATGTTTACAACCAATGAAATTTGTACAAGCGACATCACCCCATCTTACTCAGCAAAATTTGTATGAAAAAATGCACGTAGCAACAAGTGCAGACATGTCTATATTGCAAATGCCATCATGCGCTTTGCAATATGATAGTGTAATGCTTTACAAAATGGAATTTATTAGTTAACATAATAAAATTAATAATAATACAATAAAATGAATAATTAAATAATAAGATTATTATATATGGTTAGAATATCACAACACCTCCCCCCTTATGAAAGAAATTTGTAATTTGGTTTATTGCGAATTTCTTCTCCCTCCTTGGGTATTTATACCTTACTGGCTTCATCTGTTTTAGATGGTTTTGAAGTTTGTTTAGAGACCATTCTGTTTTTAAAATATGAATAATAACAAATCGTGATTATCAATAAGATTAAAACATACATTACGGTATAATTATGAAGATGGTGAAAATTTATAAGTAAGGGTTGTGTGTTGAGGTTTCTTAAATTTGTAATTTCTTCACCTAGATTTTGTAATCCTTGGAAATGTTGTATTATGTGAACATCATTTGTTTCTTTCAATGAATGAGGTAATTGAATATTTGTATTATTCCCAAAAATGTCTTTTAAATTTAATGATTCCGTTACAAAATCTAGTGAATAAGTTTTGTTTAACAATCGTATACAATGGGTATTCAACACAAATTTATTATTATTCTTGTAATCCCTTTGAGAATGGTCGTTATTGACCGAAACACGTGTCAGGAAACTGAATATACAAATATGAAACCAAACAAGTGTTTTAATTTACCTAATATTACAATTTCGTTTCATCAAGAGAGCAGTGAACAAAGTATTTACAAATTTATCATTATGAATTCTACAACAAGGATTGAATTGAATTATTCCTGAGGAATTTAATTTTAAGGTAGTTGACTCATTATGACAATTTATGTGGATATTTTGAAATTCAGGTGAAATGTAGACGAATCTGTTATTGTCCAACCCGATTAAGAGAATACTTTGGATTTTAATTACGCGAACTTCGCAGGTTTTAGGTAACACTTTAGAGCCTTTATAGATTTCGATTTCACAATCACTAACACTATTCACAGAGAACAATGGCAGTTGTTGTTTACAGATGTACCCTTCTGGATGGCTGACACACTTCTGTATGTCTGAAGTTGTAAGATGAGCGAAGAAAACTCGAAGTTGATCCATTATCAGGAACTGATGTTTGCTGGTGATGAATGCGAAGAGGTCATCTTTGATGTATACAGGAACACTGGTAACTCGTATCAGATCGTATGTAGTCGATGATATATATATGATATTTTAGTACATTTTTCATAATAGTTAGTGCATGAAAAAAATATGTGATTTAAGTCTCCAATTTCCCCACAAAGACAATTTGGAGAGTCGATCACCCTTATTTTGTATAGATGGCTAGGAGATGACCTAAGACCCATCTTCATACGGATGATAAATGTTACGAATCTTCTACCTCTAACTTTTGGATCAAAGAACCATAAACTAGATGGAATAACAGGATGCATGGAAAAATATTTAGTATGGGAAGAAGATGCGGATCAAACTGTTTGCCACTTTAATCTAAGGCTGGACCTAAGCACTTTAAAATAATCAGTGAAGGGTGATGAAAATTCAGACAATGTGCTATCCTTACCAGATTTAGCCAAAATATCGGCGGTTTCATTTCCCAAAATGCTAGAATGGATAGGTACCCAACAGAGATCAACTACATATCCATCATTATTTAGCTCAAAAATAAAGTTCTAATATTTAAAGCTAACAAATGCATTTTGGGGTTTATTTCAATCTTTGTGTTGAGAGTAGCGCAGATTTAGAATCGGTGAAGGTAAAGAAATGGGAATTATAAAAACCATAGCCAGTAATAATGGTTATAATGAAAATTTAACCGATACAATGGTAAATCAAAAACGAAGACGTTCCTTGTTGAAATGGTTTAGATCAACCAAATACAAATTTTATGTCGCTTTTAATTATGTAAACCAAAAATCCTGCTCTATTGTTAACATTTTAAACAGTCTAGACATAAATACAATCTGCGTTAGTAAAATTAATTTAGGCAAATTGCTGAATACAAGAAGGATTCTTTACTCGTATATTCTTTCGTAGACGATTGAATGGCGCTCTTGCCTGCGTCGAGGAAAGCGTGGCGTGCTGGCTAAAAGATGTACTTTTTCAATTCCACGCGCAATCGGTGCAATCGTTGACTCTTGTGTGGTGTTTCCATCATGTTGCCGTTCATTTGTTCACGCAAAACTGTGATGCGGAATAAAACGCACTCCACTCTTTCCTCAACGTAGTGGCGATTACACATGCAGTTTTTATTCTACTCTTTCCTCGACGCAAAATTTGCATTTACACGTACACTGTTGCGTCGACTCCCGGTGTGTGCCCTTCAATCGTTGACGAAAGAGTGTACGTGTAAAGGGCCCTATAAAGATAAGACCGAAAAAGATCAAAGGAGTGGCGTTTATTAAATAGAATGTAACAACTGCGAGGCAATATATATTGGCTAAACTGGCAGACATTTCAACACACGTCTAAAGGAACATAAAAAAATCCATCATAGACAACCAAAGATAGGATTCGCAAAACATTGTATAGATGAAGGCAACTTTTTCGATTGGTCTAAATTCAAAACCGTTGAAAATAATCAATAAATGTAAAAAGCTTAATTATTGAGAAACTTTTTATATTAAGGATTCAATAGAAAAAGTATCGCACGTTACTAATGACAATTTAGAAACGTTTAACACCACGCTGCTTGATATGTTTGTCTCTTTGCGCTCCAACAATTAGGTAATGACTTAATCCCCCCTTTAGGTATATAACGTACACTGCTTCCCCTGTAACATTAGTTTTGTAATAACTTTGATAATAGTCGTCTGACCAAAACTGGTCATACGACTATTATCTAAAACTAAACACAAACAGTGAAAGTGTTTATTAATTTTAAACCATTTTTAAATTACCGATGAGAAGTTGGCCACGGATTTTGGCGCCTCCACCATCACCCGAATTTCAATGATTAATAAATTAATATCATTAATATCATCAGCGATCACACGATATTGTTTGCAACAATTATATTCCAGAATAATAAGTATATCCGAGAAAATTAGTATTTGAAGTCAATTCATGTACCCAAACGTTTTTTTTTTAAATTCATAACTTCAATTGGCAAAGAAAAACATATAATTTCTTATCGGATATGAACTAAGCATACTATAATTAAAAATATTAAGCAATTTGTTTCAAGATGCCCGCTTAGGACTTAGTGCGACTTTAAAACTGACATATATTCCCAGCCACAGATCGGGCGCACAGTTTTAAAAAATTCATAACTTTAATTTGTGGAAAAAAAAACATACAATTTCTCATCGGATATAAACTAAGCACAATTTAATTAACAGTATTAAGTATTGAGAGAAATTGTATGTTTTTCTCTTCGCAAATTAAAGTTATGAATTTTTTGAAACAGTGCGCCCGATCCGTGGCTGGGAATATATGTCAGTTTTAAAGTCGCACCAAGTCTCAATTTAAGCTTGCATCTCTAAACAAATTGCCTAATATTGTTAATTAGAGTATGCTTAGTTCATATCCGATGAGACTTTATATGTTTTTCTTTGCTAATTAAAGTTATGATTTTTTTAAAAACAGTGCGTCCGATCCGTGGCTGGGAATATGTGTCAGTTTTAAAGTTGCACCAACTCTCAATTTAAGCGTGCATCTCTAAAAAAATTGCCTAATATTGTTAATTAAAGTATGCTTAGTTCATATCCGATGAGAAATTATTTGTTTTTTTGACAATTGAAGTTATGAATTTTTTAAAACTGTGCGCCCGATCTGTGGCTAGGAATATATGTCAGTTTTAAAGTCGCACCAAGTCTCAATTTAAGCGTGCATCTCTAAAAAAATTGCCTAATATTGTTAATTAGAGTATGCTTAGTTCATATCCGATGAGAAATTATATGTTTTTCTTTGCCAATTGAAGTTAGGAATTTTTTAAAAACGTTTGGATACATAAACTGACTTCAAATACTAATTTTCTTGGATATTTTTGACGGAAACTGCAAATACTTATTATTTTGGAATATAATTGTTGCAAACAATAACGTGTGGTTGCTGATGAATGATATTAATTTATTAATCATTGTAATTCGGATGATGGTGGAGGCGCCAAAATCCGTGGCTGGAAAGCCGTGGCCAATTTCTCATCGGTTTTTAAATTCAGTGTTCATGCTATTCTGTGAAACCTTCTCAATGTCAGCACAATAATATCATCTGAACTTGTGTAAATCCTCTGTATATTATTATAAAATACACAGAGCAGAATTTTGCAAAATGTAATTTATTTTTTAGATTCAGGAGACTTTTCAAAATGATCAATTTAGTTATAGGATCCTACAATAAATTACAGAAAGTAATAACAAATGAACAAATGAACAACTTTGTTTATCGATTAACATTAATTGTTTAAATGCTAAGGCTGTGATTTATTAAACATTTTGTAAATGTTGATACTGTCTCCTCCAACATGCTTCAGTACCGCCTTTGCTTTTCCACTGTGATCTAGGTAGTTTAAAACTGATAAAACAATTAAATAAACCTCTTTTAGAAAACCACTTATAACTGCATAACTTAATTGATAAGTAGAAAACACAGCTATTGACACACTGGCACTTAACACACACAAGTTAAAATTACTTCCTCAACACAACACGACGGCTCTGGTTGAGGGCCTAGCACAAACACGAGCACTTCTCTGTCTGGCGTTTTAAGGTCCATGTAGTCCAAGAGATGATGTCCTTAGCAACAAGAACATCCCCTCTTTTGCTGCAGATACTTCCGCTGGTCTGTCTTGGACACTGGGCTCGCTCCACTGAAACTAGAAACATCATTTCAGTGCGAATTTCAGTGCGAACATCATTTCAGTGCGATACGAACAATAATATCATACTTAACACGTTGACTGTCGTGTGCATTAAATACGATTTACGTTAAATGGAAATCTTCGTGTGTTAAAACATTGCGTGTTTAGTATCTATTGAAAGTAAACTTTAACGTGGAGTTGGATGTTGTTTAGATGAAAATGTGTGAGAATTATTAATCAAATAACTTCACACGTTTTATTTAAATCGCATCTATTAGGGTATAGACACAAGCAGAGGCTTGTTAAGAGTCAGGAAGGCCCCAGGCGGAATTGCATTTTAGGGCCCCTGCTATGATGTGGACTTACGTAAAATAAAATGAAATTACAACATAATATATAAAATTACGCATGTTCGTGAAAAAGCAAACAATGTCTTAATTAATAAGACAACTTAAGACAATAAATATCCATTGCAACAACTACTTCCCGTGCAAATACACCTCCGGATATTGAATTATACAATAAAATATTTAAAATCTTATTTGATTTAATTTGTTACAAGGCTCTATCATAGAAATTACAAATACAAAATGCATAAATATTTATTTTGTGAAACATGGTATAAAGAGTATAACTACATGGTACATTATAAATAATGTCTAATAACACTGGTCTGCAAAAAATTTTTTTTTTAGAGCCCTGACACCATTCCTGCTGATTCTTATTTAAAATGACCTCCTGAATCCGAATATGACCTCCGTTTTCCCCCATCACCCACCGTTTTCGGGGGAGGCCCCCTCACCTATTTTTATCACTTTTCGATAATTTGGAGGGATGAAAAGAATTATTTTAGCCTTTACATTTCTTCTGAGGGGCTAGAGAGGTGAAAAGTTCCAAAACATAAACATTTGTAGCAAGGAGGTAGATTTGGGGGGGATTTGCCCCCTTAAATTGTAAAAAAAATCATTAAAAATGATCAATTTTTTCCGTTTTTTTCGCAGTTTTTTCACTTATTTTCTACATATTCCAGCTTCCATCCCCCATCCTCCCCCAAACACCCCCAAATAATAAAAATATATTGCAACAATATATAGCAACAATAATAAAAATATATAGCAACAATAATAAAAATATATAGCAACAGTTCGGAAGATTCACTGTACCACGCTGGCGTTCTCAATACTCCCCCCGTTTCCCCCCATCCATTGGAGGGGTGAAAAGGATTATTTTAGCTGTAAAGAATAATAAATAAAAAGTAAAATAATAAATGTAAAGAATAATAAATAACTAAGATAAGTACCTTCATTTGGTGCTTGCTTTCCTTTTGTACCCTGAGGTAGAAGTTTCTCGTATCAAAAACCAGCAGTACTCTGCTAACATGCTCACATTCCACTTCCCCGAAAATCTCCTCTCGAACTTAGAGATGTCTTGATGAAACCGTTCCCCGTGTTCATCCGAAACTGCTCCTAAATTTTCAGGGAAGAAGTCCAGGTGTGAGTGAAGGAAATGCACTTTAAGAGACATGTTACACCCCATGGCCTTGTACGCTGACAGCAATTCCTCGACATGAGCGACATAATCATCACTTTTGTTGTTACCCAAAAAGTTCTCACACACGTTTTGGAATGCAATTCAAGCTCGTTTTTCTTTTCGATTCAGGTGTTCAATAAACGTCGAATCTTGGAAAAGTTGTCTAATCTGGGGGCCCACGAAAACTCCTTCCTTGATTTTAGCCTCACTAAGACGAGGGAATTTAGTTTTCAAAAATTGAAATGCATCACCGGTCTTGTCCATTGCTTTCACAAACTGTTTGATCAATCCGAGTTTGATGTGCAAAGGCGGCAAGTAAATATTTTCCTTCGGGACCAGAGGATCGTGAGCGACGTTTTTCTGACCGGGAGTAAAACTTTCTCGCAGAGGCCAGTTCCGTACGATGTAATGTTTGTCTCGGGCTCGGCTGTCCCATTCGTATAGGAAGCAGCAGTATTTTGTAAAGCCCGATTGCAAGCCCATGAGTAGAGCAACAACTTTTAAATCAGCGCAAACTTTCCAATTATAATCATGGTATTTGATTTTATCAAGGATCCGGCTGATGTTTTCGTACGTCTCCTTCATATCCACAGAGTATGCAATCGGGAGTGATGGTAACTCATTCCCATTGGCCAATAGGACAACTTTCAAGCTTGTCTTTGATGAGTCTATAAACAGTCTCCATTTGTCTGGGTCACATGGCATCTTCAGTTCTATCATCAATGCATTTGAATTAGGGCAGAACACTAAGCCTTCATCTGCCGAAAAAAGTAATTTCAGGGTTGACTGCCTAGTCCTGTAAGAAGAGATTTTTACACCCTTTTCTAAGAGATTCCTTTGCTGAAGTCGAGATCCAAGAAGTTGAGATTTACTCTTAGGTAACTCCAAATCCCTGACGAGATCATTCAATTCCGACTGAGTAACGAGGTGAGGTTTTCGATGAGCTGAATCAGCAGAACACTCTTCATCATCGGTGAACGTATCATAAGATGGTCCAGGCTGTGGCTCAAAGTCTTTCAAATCCGTTTCTGGCTCTTAGAGTATAGGTTTTTGGGGGCACTGGGATTGGCAAAGATTCGTTGAGAGGAACTGGTCTTAGAGCTGAAGGGATATTAGGATACTGAATTGTATGCTTACTTTTGCTAGATAACCCGACGGTGGAAGTCATACAAAAGTAACAATCTGTGAGATGACAGCGAGGTTCGCGCCAAACCATGGGCACAGCAAATGGCATTGATTTACGGGTACCTTTGAGCCATTTGGTCAAGCTACTGTAACAAGTAGTGCAGCAAACTGTTGGAGCCCAATTCTTGTCCTGATCGCCAACTTGGCAATCAAAGTAAAATTTATAAGCAGTTTTAAGAAGCGGAAAAAGGGGTTTTCGTTGCGCTTTTAATGTCAATTCCCCGCAAACATAGCAGAAGCTATCGGCATGATTTTTACACTCGCGTGGCATAATTAAACAGTAAATAAATGCTGGATATTAATTACAACTCACGCTCACGTACTGTAATTCACTTGGAAAAAGCCGGAATTAAAATATTCACATGTATTATTGTATACTTCGATTCTTCTGTTAAGCTAAGCTCACTTGTTAAACTATCACAGATAACGTAGTGTAAATTAACGACAAATTCTTCTTTCTGATTCACATTAATCTCGTCATTGTCATTTTCGTTTTCTTTATCATCAAAGAATCTTTCCACAAGACAGTCATTAAGATATTTTTATATTTATTTATCAATTTTAATAATGAAGTAGCTTCGGCCAACTCTTTTTTTGTATTAGAATTTTTGATATCTTCTAAAGCTTCCTGAATATGTTTATACAAATTAGAAAAATGCGACAAAAATATTTCTCTTAGAAAGCTATCAAATACCAAACGGTCAACAAGAGCTGATGCGACATTAGCATCGAAAAGCTAATGTCGCATCAGCTCTTGCTGACCACCTGGTATTTGATAGCTTTCTAAGAGAAATATTTTTGTCGCATTTTCCTAATTTGTCTGTTATAATTTTCCATATATGCATTGATGGAGAGAAGAAGGTGAACATTTTTTGAATAAACATAAAATAACGAATAGCTCCACTACAACTTTTAGCAGTTTCCAACCAAATTCAAGGAGTAAGTGGCGCATGGTATAAATACAGCAGTTGCACAGTGTTCGACCGATGTAATTTATTGTAGACAGGGCCGATCCTCTGTACATGGCCGCCTGCGTGCGGAATACTGACCGCCGCCCCCTTACGTTAAAATTCGCTGATATGTTTAATAAAAAAAGGTTTTTTACTTTTTTAAGAAAATTTATTAGAAATAAATTAAATATTAAAAATAAAACAGATTATAAATGTAGGCATGATGACAGGTACTTAACGTTGCGTACATTACTTACTTTAGATAAATATTTAATATAATATTTATAAAATAAAAATAACAAATTTATAAAATTGCACAAAACCATAAAACTTAAAAGTTAACTCTACGGGCTTTTTTGCTAGCAAGCTCATTTATAACATCTTGCAAATCTAAGCTATTACATAATTCGGATCCTATCAGTAGATAGGATTACCCGATCCTCGACCCACCGCACCACCGCATTGGTCCAGCGGTCCAGCCTCCCAGCATCCAGCATCCCCCTCCCAGCATCCCCCGCAGATTCATCCCCCGAGATGAGCATCCCCCTCCCAGCATCCCCCGCAGATTCATCCCCCTCCCAGCATCCCCCGCAGATTCATCCCCCGAGATGAGCATCCCCCTCCCAGCATCCCCCGCAGATTCATCCCCCTCCCAGCATCCCCCGCAGATTCATCCCCCGAGATGAGCATCCCCCTCCCAGCATCCCCCGCAGATTCATCCCCCGAGATGAGCATCCCCCTCCCAGCATCCCCCGCAGATTCATCCCCCGAGATGAGCATCCCCCTCCCAGCATCCACCACAGATTCATCTTCCGAGATTAGCATCCTCCACATCAGCGCCATCTAGCGGCTTAAAGCACAACTATGAAAATGTAAGTATATAGCAACGCCATCTAGTGTAAAGGGTTGCAGCACTTACTGAACAATGCCATCTACCATCAAAAAGTTCAACTATGAAAATGTAAGTATACATCAGCGCCATCTAGCGGCTTAGAGCACAACTATGAAAATGTAAGTATATAAATGGTTGTAGCACTTATACACAGCGCCACCTACCATAAAAAAAGTTCAACTATGAAAAATGTAAGTGTATGAATGGTTGCAGCACTTATACATGGTGTCATCTACCATTAAAAAATTCAACTATGAAAAGAAATCACAACATTGGAGATTTATCACTTAAGATAAGCTCAATGAATAAAAATATGTTTAGGTAAAAGAATAAGTTGATATAATAATATTTATTTATTCGATATAATGTATATTATTATTATTATTTATTTTCCATATCGCCTTTCATCGCACTCTTCACACCATGCTCGGATCTAATGAAATACAGAAAAATAAAAATATAGTAATCAATGTTTACAAGATAATCATGAAAATGAACATACTTTAGATTTTATTTTCACCGCATCTTGATAGATCGCAAAATCCAGGATTCGATCCATATAGTGATCTAGATCTAGCCTTACTAGACTATACGCTAGTATTTCTAAATTGCCGTGATCTAGGTAATCATTACAGCATTCATTCCCTTCTGCATGCTATCGCAACATCTTTGACATCTTATCAACGGCATAATGCTCATATGCCTGCGTATTACCCATGCCTATTTGACACATCTGATTCGAAGCCTAAATCATAAAATAATATAAAATAATATAAATTATTTCATAAACTAATAATATCAAGAAAATATTATTTTATACTCACATAGCTCACAGCGCTACTTAAATCGACGACTTAAGTTCTTGCAGACATTTTATTACTTTACATTTAAGTGTATGAACTGAATAATGTAAAATGTAACATGATATATACCACAAAACTTTCCAATTTTGAGGCCATAATGTACGTCACAAACTACTTAATTGCAAGAAAGGTAGCCAATTCAAGAACAAATTTCCATGACGCACGTTAAAATATTTCAAAGACAATTACATATCAATGACACTCGAAAGTCACAGAAAATTAAAACTTTCCATGACGCATGTTCGGGTTAATATTAGAAATTTGTTACGGACTTGCTAAAATATATCACGGACAATTGCACATAAATGACTAGAAAGTTATAGACAAATAAAAACCTTCCATGGCGCATTCTAAAACCATTAACTTACTATATTATTTGAAAGCGAAAATCTATTAAAAGCGCTAATGACATCAATTTCATAGTAATGGCTTATAGGAAAGCTGCAACAATTAAACTGTTCATGACATTGAAGTTTTAAAATGAAAGCGATGATTCAAAATGTCAACAATTTTAAAGTGATTAGTACACACGGCACATCGCAAATCTAATGACTAATAGAAGGTAAAATATATATTTTTTAGAAAAAGTGAAAGAAAGAAAAAAAGAATAAATGTACATGAGATGTGTAATTTTCATCATCATCAGTCAGTGATCATTACATAACAAATCTGATAAGTTCCATATAAAAACTTTCAATAATATAAATTTTAGTTACCATTATTCAAATTCTTTATTCTTTTAATCAGCAATAATTCAACATGAATGTTAATCAATCAACCTACTATATGGCTCAGGGATTTGTTGATCCGGTTGAGGAGCATCAGAAACGGTTTGATAAGGAGATTAAATCTGGGATGACTCTTCTTAGACAATCTACATACTCGATCAACAAATCAAACACGAAGAGTGTGTCCGACTGCGGGATTCATACCAATAGTTAAAGTATGGGGCACCAATTCATCATCATCATGCATCATTTTCACAATCGAAGAGTGGAAACAATTTTCTAAAATCAACTTCAATGCGATGACATTACATATAAACCAACACCAAATCACAGCAAAACCATACCGCAATATCATCACTATTTGGATTCAGCAGAGGGATTTAATCGTGGTGTGAGGTGCATGAAAGATGAGGTAGCATTTGCAACGAATTAAGATATAAATATTAACCGATTAGTAGTTTTCCCATGACCTTTTAAATTCACGACTTCTGTAGAAAATAGATAACAAGACAAACACCGTAATCTGTTGGAAATTCAATCACTCACTGTGTATAGAGGATATTATCATTCAATATATATTTAATCAGTTTGCAAGTCACCCGTTGTAATTAATTAGTAAGAATATAATCCAGGACGTAAGAAAATGTAAGCAAGTCATAATTACCTGAAAACTGATCATAATTTTAATTAAATAAATAATAGAAATGTTTGCGCAGAATAAACGATTACCTAATTGAGCATAATTCGCTAATTGAGCATAAACATCATTAAGGATGACCGTTATAAAAGGGTAGAACAAGAGAAACACTTCATAAAACCAAAATTCAACGCTTAGGTGAAAATAACGAGTCAAAGATGACAAGCGAAATGGTTAATATTAGTGTGTGGCGTATGTGGTTAGCAAAGTTAATATTTTATCTGGGAATCCACCCGCTGGACCCAACGACCTTCGAAACCTATGGAAGGCTACAACTTAGAGAGCAGGATGAAATAAGGACCGCATTCCTGTGGTTTCTGGTAAGAGCGGCCCGGAAGGCGACTCTGATGGACGCTTACATCAGAGTCGCATTAGTAAATACCAATTCTGCGCTGGACGAGGAGGCCGACGAGGAACCCTTCCACCGGTGGGATATGCAGCCGGGGAGGCTACCTGCTGCAGCTATGCCGTTCCCTCACCACATGGCCCCCTGCCGCAGCTGCGAGGAACGGCGCAACCTGCAGGAAGTGGAGGAAGAGGATGACAACGAATTTGATTGGGTTGAGGAGGACCCCGCGTTCGAATATGACTCCGACCACGACTCCAACTATTGGTCGGATGAGCACGAGATATAGAATTTAAAATTTTTAATTTTTTTTTGCTTTTACTAATAAAATATATTTTTTTTATAAAACAAATCTTGCTTGTTAAAGAAAAAAAAAACGCACAAAGAAAAAGGAGAGAGAGAAGCCGCTAAATGATATAAATGAGCGTTGTCTATACGGAAGTTTTACATTTCTTACTAATACGTATGTTTCTAATAGTGTTTTTGCGGTGGTGGATTTATTTTATGTTTGTTTGGTGTTGTATGTCGAAGTGATCTAAGTTATTTTATACGTAGATCACTCTGAGATAGTGGGGAGTAATGTGAGGTACATGAAAGATGAGGTAGCATTTGTAACAGGCGTGAACGAATTAAGATATAAATATTAACCGATTAGTAGTTTTCCCATGACCCACAGTATCCACATTTCTCATCCGCATTAAATTGCTATCAGAAGCGCGTCATACAAATGACTTAATGGAAAATTACAACAAGTAAAGTATTGAAAAGGAAATAAACATTTACGAAAATAAATCTTTCATGCCATTGAAGTTTAAAAATGAAAGTAATGCATATACATAAATGATAAAAAATATAAAATTTATTGACATTTAACAAGAATCATGAAGAATTATAATATTACAAAAGTAAATTAAAATAAAAAATCATGAAAAAATATGAATACTGACAATAATTATAAACATTTGGAAAATTGTTAGTCAAAAAAAAACATAATATTAATTGGGTATTGTTCATTTTTGAAGATTTATAATTCTAGTTTATTTTATCAATTAGGTTTTTTAGCGTTGACAACATTTATTCTTGTCATGTTAACAATTTTCATGATTATTCCCATGATAAATTATATAAATTTAGACATTAATAAATTATATAAATTTAGACATTAATAAATTCTATGATAAAATAAACTGGAAATGACAGAATCTTCTACATTGAACATTATACAAATAATATTCATTAGTTGGAATTTTTTATTGTTTAATATATATAATTTTCATATGTAATTTAATATTTTTAGTTAGTACTATATTATGTATTTTTTAAATGGACTTTGTTGACTGAATAAATAAAATAAACGTTAAAATTGAATAAATCATTCAAATCAACTTAATTAGCAAAAACTGTTTATATTGACAAATTTAAGAATAAAACGACGTCAACAATATTAATTAAAATAATCAACAAAACTTGTAAAATCAAATAGGACCAACGTTGGCAAATGTTATTCCAAATTTATACTTGTAACTCTAATTTTGGTGAATCGATAAAACTCATAGATGTGATTCTAAACAAAACGTCAAATCAATAAAAAAAATTGTCAAACAAATCAAAATCAAAAATATATACGTATATGAATATTCTAAAAGTTGGCAAAAAAAAACATAAACTTTCAATAACATTGTCAATATAAACAAACATTATCAAATACGTATCAAAATCTTCAAAGTCGATAAAAAAAGTATAATTATACTTTTAGTAAAAAAATTATACTTTTAGTAAAAAAAAAATGATAAAATTCAACTGTATCTACAAAAGTTTACATATTTTTCAAATTTAACAACCAACATCTCAAAAATTAAAAGTTTTAAATTTAAAAAAATATTTGTATTTTATATAAAATCTTTAACAGCAACAAATGATTATACTAATTGAAAAATTCTTCAGAATTGTTGCTATATGTTAAGCAAATATTTACCAAATAAAAATACAAGGTAGCCAGAAAATGAATGAAAAGCTTTACGTAGTACGAGTACATACAAAATTTAAAAAAATTATAAATTATTTTTTTAAATTTAAAACAAAAATAATTAAAGTCTAAAAAAAAATATTGTATGATTATTCAATAAGTCTTACAAGGCCATTAATATGAAAAATATGTGACTAGAAGTTGTTTTTAATATTTTGTATAAACTTATTGCCATCGACTAAACATTGTAGATGTCTGGACCAAATTCATTTGATACAACAACTAAAAATGGATTAGGATTCCACTTGAAATTACAAGTTGATAATAAACTATGTCGGTAAATGTAACGGAACAATCCTAATGAATTAATTGAACGATTGTGGTTACTTTGGGCGTCAACATTTTCATTTAATATATTAAAGAATAAGAAAAATATCAATAAAAAAATAAATAAATAAAAGCGTCTCTCAGCCTGTCTCTCAGCAAATAAAGGCGTCTCTCAGTCTGTCTCTCAGCACATAAAAGAGTCTCTCAGCCTGTCTCTCAGCACATAAAAGCGTCTCTCAGCCTGTCTCTCAGCACATAAAAGCGTCTCTCAGTCTGTCTCTCAGCACATAAAAGCGTCTCTCAGTCTGTCTCTCAGCACATAAAAGAGTCTCTCAGCACATAAAATCGTCTCTCAGTCTGTCTCTCAGCACATAAAAGAGTCTCTCAGCCTGTCTCTCAGCACATAAAAGCGTCTCTCAGTCTGTCTCTCAGCCTGTCTCTCAGCACATAAAAGCGTCTCTCAGCCTGTCTCTCAGCACATAAAAGCGTCTCTCAGTCTGTCTCTCAGCACATAAAAGAGTCTCTCAGCCTGTCTCTCAGCACATAAAAGCGTCTCTCAGTCTGTCTCTCAGCACATAAAAGCGTCTCTCAGCCTGTCTCTCAGCACATAAAAGCGTCTCTCAGCCTGTCTCTCAGCACATAAAAGCGTCTCTCAGTCTGTCTCTCAGCACATAAAAGAGTCTCTCAGCCTGTCTCTCAGCACATAAAAGCGTCTCTCAGTCTGTCTCTCAGCACATAAAAGCGTCTCTCAGCCTGTCTCTCAGCACATAAAAGAGTCTCTCAGCCTGTCTCTCAGCACATAAAAGCGTCTCTCAGTCTGTCTCTCAGCACATAAAAGAGTCTCTCAGCCTGTCTCTCAGCACATAAAAGCGTCTCTCAGCCTGTGTCTTAGCACATAAAAGCGTCTCTCAGCCTGTCTCTTAGCAAATACAAGCGTCTCTCAGCGTATAAAAGTATCTCTTTAAAGTACTATTTCAATCTCGAAGAGAGAAACATGGGGATCATTTTCAATAATAAAAACAAACATTGCACTAATTTGACAATACCAATAAATACTTCATTAAAGTGGTACAATAATGAGGATGAAAAATTAAATTGTGAGGCTGATCGTATTAGATATGATATTCCAGACTACATTAAACCTTTAAATGAAGACCCTGGAGCGATATGTAAAATGGAAAATAATCAAGAAAATATAGATAATTATGAAGATACGTGTACATTTCCAAAGGAAAAAGAAGATACCTTGCAAGTTCCAACTAATAATTCAAAAACTCATTCATTCAGCCATAGACAGTTTCGTAGGCGTTGTGTAAATTGTTATAATATACTCGTCAACGAATATGGAAGAAGAACTGCTCAAAGAAAATGTACAAACGTGAAATCATACTGTATTGAATGTAACAAAACATTTTGTATTCCATGTTTTAATAAAATACACGTAATATAACTAATTATAATGTTTTAATGAAATCCTTTACACAAGCTGTGGTTAGTAGATAAACATCAGTAGGTACAATACATTAATTTCCACTCCCAGACTAAGCATGAAGTAAAATTTCGAGTTTAGAAAAGCCCCGCGTAGAAAATTTGTCGAGGGTCGCGCAGCGACCCGAGACAAATTTTCACATTTTGTATTCCATGTTATTAAAACATGGAATACAAAATGTTTTGTTACATTCAATACAGTATGATTTCACGTTTGTACATTTTCTTTGAGCAGTTCTTCTTCCATATTCGTTGACGAGTATATTATAACAATTTACACAACGCCTACGAAACTGTCTATGGCTGAATGAATGAGTTTTTGAATTATTAGTTGGAACTTGCAAGGTATCTTCTTTTTCCTTTGGAAATGTACACGTATCTTCATAATTATCTATATTTTCTTGATTATTTTCCATTTTACATATCGCTCCAGGGTCTTCATTTAAAGGTTTAATGTAGTCTGGAATATCATATCTAATACGATCAGCCTCACAATTTAATTTTTCATCCTCATTATTGTACCACTTTAATGAAGTATTTATTGGTATTGTCAAATTAGTGCAATGTTTGTTTTTATTATTGAAAATGATCCCCATGTTTCTCTCTTCGAGATTGAAATAGTACTTTAAAGAGATACTTTTATACGCTGAGAGACGCTTGTATTTGCTAAGAGACAGGCTGAGAGACGCTTTTATGTGCTAAGACACAGGCTGAGAGACGCTTTTATGTGCTGAGAGACAGGCTGAGAGACTCTTTTATGTGCTGAGAGACAGACTGAGAGACGCTTTTATGTGCTGAGAGACAGGCTGAGAGACTCTTTTATGTGCTGAGAGACAGGCTGAGAGACGCTTTTATGTGCTGAGAGACAGACTGAGAGACGCTTTTATGTGCTGAGAGACAGGCTGAGAGACTCTTTTATGTGCTGAGAGACAGACTGAGAGACGCTTTTATGTGCTGAGAGACAGGCTGAGAGACGCTTTTATGTGCTGAGAGACAGGCTGAGAGACGCTTTTATGTGCTGAGAGACAGACTGAGAGACGCTTTTATGTGCTGAGAGACAGGCTGAGAGACTCTTTTATGTGCTGAGAGACAGACTGAGAGACGCTTTTATGTGCTGAGAGACAGGCTGAGAGACGCTTTTATGTGCTGAGAGACAGGCTGAGAGACAGACTGAGAGACGCTTTTATGTGCTGAGAGACAGGCTGAGAGACTCTTTTATGTGCTGAGAGACAGACTGAGAGACGATTTTATGTGCTGAGAGACTCTTTTATGTGCTGAGAGACAGACTGAGAGACGCTTTTATGTGCTGAGAGACAGACTGAGAGACGCTTTTATGTGCTGAGAGACAGGCTGAGAGACGCTTTTATGTGCTGAGAGACAGGCTGAGAGACTCTTTTATGTGCTGAGAGACAGACTGAGAGACGCCTTTATTTGCTGAGAGACAGGCTGAGAGACGCTTTTATTTATTTATTTTTTTATTGATATTTTTCTTATTCTTTAATATATTAAATGAAAATGTTGACGCCCAAAGTAACCACAATCGTTCAATTAATTCATTAGGATTGTTCCGTTACATTTACCGACATAGTTTATTATCAACTTGTAATTTCAAGTGGAATCCTAATCCATTTTTAGTTGTTGTATCAAATGAATTTGGTCCAGACATCTACAATGTTTAGTCGATGGCAATAAGTTTATACAAAATATTAAAAACAACTTCTAGTCACATATTTTTCATATTAATGGCCTTGTAAGACTTATTGAATAATCATACAATATTTTTTTTTAGACTTTAATTATTTTTGTTTTAAATTTAAAAAAATAATTTATAATTTTTTTAAATTTTGTATGTACTCGTACTACGTAAAGCTTTTCATTCATTTTCTGGCTACCTTGTATTTTTATTTGGTAAATATTTGCTTAACATATAGCAACAATTCTGAAGAATTTTTCAATTAGTATAATCATTTGTTGCTGTTAAAGATTTTATATAAAATACAAATATTTTTTTAAATTTAAAACTTTTAATTTTTGAGATGTTGGTTGTTAAATTTGAAAAATATGTAAACTTTTGTAGATACAGTTGAATTTTATCATTTTTTTTTTACTAAAAGTATAATTTTTTTACTAAAAGTATAATTATACTTTTTTTATCGACTTTGAAGATTTTGATACGTATTTGATAATGTTTGTTTATATTGACAATGTTATTGAAAGTTTATGTTTTTTTTTGCCAACTTTTAGAATATTCATATACGTATATATTTTTGATTTTGATTTGTTTGACAATTTTTTTTATTGATTTGACGTTTTGTTTAGAATCACATCTATGAGTTTTATCGATTCACCAAAATTAGAGTTACAAGTATAAATTTGGAATAACATTTGCCAACGTTGGTCCTATTTGATTTTACAAGTTTTGTTGATTATTTTAATTAATATTGTTGACGTCGTTTTATTCTTAAATTTGTCAATATAAACAGTTTTTGCTAATTAAGTTGATTTGAATGATTTATTCAATTTTAACGTTTATTTTATTTATTCAGTCAACAAAGTCCATTTAAAAAATACATAATATAGTACTAACTAAAAATATTAAATTACATATGAAAATTATATATATTAAACAATAAAAAATTCCAACTAATGAATATTATTTGTATAATGTTCAATGTAGAAGATTCTGTCATTTCCAGTTTATTTTATCATAGAATTTATTAATGTCTAAATTTATATAATTTATTAATGTCTAAATTTATATAATTTATCATGGGAATAATCATGAAAATTGTTAACATGACAAGAATAAATGTTGTCAACGCTAAAAAACCTAATTGATAAAATAAACTAGAATTATAAATCTTCAAAAATGAACAATACCCAATTAATATTATGTTTTTTTTTTGACTAACAATTTTCCAAATGTTTATAATTATTGTCAGTATTCATATTTTTTCATGATTTTTTATTTTAATTTACTTTTGTAATATTATAATTCTTCATGATTCTTGTTAAATGTCAATAAATTTTATATTTTTTATCATTTATGTATATGCATTACTTTCATTTTTAAACTTCAATGGCATGAAAGATTTATTTTCGTAAATGTTTATTTCCTTTTCAATACTTTACTTGTTGTAATTTTCCATTAAGTCATTTGTATGACGCGCTTCTGATAGCAATTTAATGCGGATGAGAAATGTGGATACTGTGGGTCATGGGAAAACTACTAATCGGTTAATATTTATATCTTAATTCGTTCACGCCTGTTACAAATGCTACCTCATCTTTCATGTACCTCACATTACTCCCCACTATCTCAGAGTGATCTACGTATAAAATAACTTAGATCACTTCGACATACAACACCAAACAAACATAAAATAAATCCACCACCGCAAAACACTATTAGAAACATACGTATTAGTAAGAAATGTAAAACTTCCGTATAGACAACGCTCATTTATATCATTTAGCGGCTTCTCTCTCTCCTTTTTCTTTGTGCGTTTTTTTTTTCTTTAACAAGCAAGATTTGTTTTATAAAAAAAATATATTTTATTAGTAAAAGCAAAAAAAAATTAAAAATTTTAAATTCTATATCTCGTGCTCATCCGACCAATAGTTGGAGTCGTGGTCGGAGTCATATTCGAACGCGGGGTCCTCCTCAACCCAATCAAATTCGTTGTCATCCTCTTCCTCCACTTCCTGCAGGTTGCGCCGTTCCTCGCAGCTGCGGCAGGGGGCCATGTGGTGAGGGAACGGCATAGCTGCAGCAGGTAGCCTCCCCGGCTGCATATCCCACCGGTGGAAGGGTTCCTCGTCGGCCTCCTCGTCCAGCGCAGAATTGGTATTTACTAATGCGACTCTGATGTAAGCGTCCATCAGAGTCGCCTTCCGGGCCGCTCTTACCAGAAACCACAGGAATGCGGTCCTTATTTCATCCTGCTCTCTAAGTTGTAGCCCTTCCATAGGTTTCGAAGGTCGTTGGGTCCAGCGGGTGGATTCCCAGATAAAATATTAACTTTGCTAACCACATACGCCACACACTAATATTAACCATTTCGCTTGTCATCTTTGACTCGTTATTTTCACCTAAGCGTTGAATTTTGGTTTTATGAAGTGTTTCTCTTGTTCTACCCTTTTATAACGGTCATCCTTAATGATGTTTATGCTCAATTAGCGAATTATGCTCAATTAGGTAATCGTTTATTCTGCGCAAACATTTCTATTATTTATTTAATTAAAATTATGATCA
>OW052247.1:0-2500 GCA_932526585.2 Philonthus cognatus
AGACATCACCGAGTTAATCGATCAGCTCCCCCCGCCGTATATTTTAGTGGGCGATTTTAACGCCCACAGTCCACTATGGGGCTCTCAGAGGAGGGATCCCCGCGGTCGCCTGATCGAGGATCTTCTCGATCAGAGAGATGCGGTCCTCCTCAACACGGGATCCCCAACACATTTGAGCGCCAAAGGGTCGGAGTTTTCGGCGATCGATCTCTCTCTTTGTTCCCCCCGTTTAGCCACCAGTCTTACGTGGCAAGTTTTAAATGATATGTACGGCAGCGATCATTTTCCGATCGCTGTTAAAACCATCGTCAGACGAGTAAGACAATCTGTCCCTCGGAGATGGTGTCTCGACAAGGCAGACTGGCTTGCTTTTCAAGCCAGTCTTAATCCGCCTACGTCATATAGTGATGATGTCGAGACCGCCGTGCAAGACTTTACAGAACGGGTAATAGCAGCAGCATCTAGACACATTCCCATGTCTAGTGGGATAATGGCCGGTCCACCTGTTCCCTGGTGGAACCATAAAGTGAAGGTGGCTATAGAGGAGAAGAAGAGGGCGTTAAATAAGTTTAAGCGAGCCCCCACCCGGGAAAACCTGATAGCTTTCAAGAAGCGGCGGGCTATAGCGCGCCGCACTATTCTTGAAAGCAAAAGGTTATCGTGGGAGAGCTACGTGTCGGCGATCACGCCCACAACACCTATTAGTGAGGTGTGGAAAAAGGTGGGTGCAATAGCTGGGAAGAAATTCCCAGCAGTAGCACCTATCCTAAAAGTTGATGGGCGTGAAATTGTCGACACACTAGAAATAGCGGATGCAATCGCGTCTAACTTTAGCTCCGCTAGTAGCTCTCGTAACTACGAAATGTCGTTCCAGGGTGAAAAGGCTAATCGAGAAGTCCCTCTAGATTTCTCCTCGACGGGGTCCTTATGTTATAATTCTTCGTTTTCTTCGGAAGAATTTGAAGAGGCAGTTGGATCGATGGGTGAGTCTAAAGCCCCAGGTCCAGACGGCATCCCATATCAGATGGTCCGACAACTTCCCTCCCGTATGAGGAAGTATTTGTTGGCCATCTATAATATGATATGGGATAGGGGCATCTACCCCAGCCGCTGGAAAGTCGCCGCTGTACTGCCTCTTCTTAAACCGAGTAAGGACCCCACAAACGTCAACAGTTACCGGCCTATATCACTTACGAGCTGCTTGGGAAAAGTCTTGGAGAGAATGGTCAACAACCGTCTGGTATGGATGCTGGAGACGAATGGTCTCCTGGCAAAGTACCAGGCGGGGTTCAGAAAGTACCACAGTACCGTTGACCAATTAGTCTGCCTGGAGAACTCCATCCAAGATGCCTTCCTAGAGAGAAAGCACCTCGTAGCGGTGTTTTTCGACCTAGAGAAGGCATATGACATGACTTGGAGGTACGGAGTTCTCCAAAAGTTACATGAATGGGGATTTAGGGGCCGTCTGCCTCTTTTTATCAAATCCTTCATGTCTAATCGTTCGTTTAGAGTGAAAATTGGGGACACCGAATCAGCACAATTTGTGCTGGAGAATGGGATTCCCCAAGGTTCCACTATCAGTGTCACACTATTTGCAATCGCCGTAAACGAAATCGCTGCATCCGTAAATTCCCCTGTAAAAAAATGTCTATATGTCGATGACCTAGTAATATATATGGCGGGAGATACTATCCCCGCCATAAATCGTCAACTTCAAGTGGTCATCGACAAGGTGAACAGCGATGCTGAGTCCAGAGGTTTTCGTTTCTCTGAAACGAAAACCTCATGCGTCCACTTTTGTAGACTCAGACATCCACACCGGGACCCCGGACTATCTCTCCGGGGCACTAGGATACAAGTTGTAGAAAGTATCCGTTTTCTAGGGCTAAGGCTCGATAGGACTCTTAACTATCGGGCCCACATCGATGAGCTGGTCCAGCGCTCTAAAAAAGCCTTAAACGTAATCAAATGTCTGGCCAGCATCAACTGGGGCGCTAGAAGAGAAGTGCTGCTGCAGCTTTACACGGCTCTGGTTTTATCTAGAGTCGACTATGGCTGCGCAGTATACTCTTCGGCAAGAAAGTCCTGGTTGAAAGCCCTAGATGCTGTTCACCATGCCGGAATTAGGTACGCCACAGGTGCTTTCCGGACGAGTCCCGCACCGAGTCTCTGCTGCGAGTCGGGTGTCCCTCCACTATCCGCACGCCGCAACCGCTTCGTATTACAATACGCGGCGGCAATGCGTGCGAGGAGGGGACACACTAACCGACGGCACTTTATTTCGATTACAGAGCAGCAGAGAAAATACGCTAGAAGACCTACCGTCAGTAGGCCGGTGTGCGTCCGTGCGAAGGAGCTGTTGGAGAGTCTTAATTTTAGTCTCCCAAGGGTATTCGAGGTCGGATTCCTGGAGGTACCTCCTTGGCTTATGCCAAGGGTAAGGTGTCGGCTGGATCTGACCTCAGTCAAGAAGAGCGATATGTGCCCCTACGTCTTAAGG
>OW052247.1:7500-35000 GCA_932526585.2 Philonthus cognatus
TGAATTTAAAGTGCAAAAGGAGGCAATTCAGATGCCTCCACCAAAACCCCAATCGCTCGTTAAGCGACCGACGGGGGATCGTCAGCAGGGGGGCAGTAAGGCGACCCCTGTTAACAAACAACAGGGGGTGGATCAGACCCCCTCTGTTAAAAAACAGCAGGAACCATCGACGATCGCATTGACGCGATCGTCAAAACAGGGGAGCACGCCATCCCCATCACCTGAACAGCAGGGGACTGCTACGCTGTCCTCTGCCGTTCAAAAAATCTTGGCGGCTGCAGCGACCGGAGCATCGCCGGCAACAACACCGTTGCCGGAGGGCTCCGAGAGCAAGCAGCCCCCTATTATTGATGTAGACGGCTACATGTCGTCTACTGACCTGCCTGGGAAGAGGGGAGCCTCTGAGGCCTCCCTCTCATCGACGGACGATAGTACCGTCGATGAAACGGGTAAAACCACACGAGGGAAGGGTAAAAGAAAACCCGGATGGCAGAAGGGTGTTCCTAGAAAGTGAGATTTCTAGGAATAATCCTCCCCATGTCTTTGTTGTCTGTTTTATTTATTTATTTTATTTACATATTTTATTGCTGTGATCGTCCTGACATCAGTGTCTCTTACAACTCTGGTTTTACCTGTGATAATAGTTTTAAGGATCTGTGTTGTTTTGTTTTGGGCATCGGAGTATTTTACAACTCCGATGCTATCAGTGATAATAGTTTTAAGTCTCTGTGTTGCTTCTGTCCCGGCATCGGAGTCTTTTACAACTCCGATGTCATTTGTGATATTAGTTTTAAGGTTCTGTGTTGTGTTTGTTCTGACATCGGAGTCATTTACAACTCCGATGCAATCTGTGATAATAGCTTTAATAAATTTCTGTCTTGTTTTTGTAAAAGCATTGGAGTATTTTACAACTTCAATTCTATCTGTGATATTAGTTTTTAAGGTTCTGTGTTGTGTCTGTTTTGGCACTAGAGTCATTTACAACTCTGGTGTCATTTGTGATATTAGTCTTAAGGTTTTTTCGTGTTTTGTTCTGTCCTGGCATCGGAGTCCTTTACAACTCCGATGTCATCCGTCTTGTATAGTTATTAGTGTTATTTATTCTAATTTATTATTACTTGTTTGTGTTTTTGTTAATATGTCAAAATAATGGTTGAACAATTAATTCAATGGAATTGCAACGGTTGCAGAGCACACTACAATGAGATGAAACTACTCCTGGCCAGGCATACGCCCTTTTGCGTGTGCCTACAGGAAACGCACTTCAAGCCGGGAGACAGTTTTCGGCTCAGAGGGTACTCTGTAGTGCGGAGGGATGTAGTGCCCAATGTGCGTGCCAGGGGCGGAGTCGCCATGTTTTTGAGAGAAGGTCTTCCTTTTCAGGAGATCCCTCTCAGAACGGGGCTCCAGGCGCTGGCCGTACGGCTCACGCATCCCATACAAGTTACAGTCTGCACCGTTTATCTTCCACATTTCGATTGGACCCTAGAAGACATCGTCGAATTAGTGAATGATTTACCCTCGCCGTTCATTTTAGTGGGCGACTTTAATGCCCACTACCCACTTTGGGGCTCCCAGAGGAGAGATCCCCGCGGTCAGCTCATCGAGGACTTTCTCGATCAGAGTGACGCGGTGCTCCTCAACACGGGGTCCCCAACACATTTTAGTGCGAGAGGGTCTGATTTTTCGGCGATTGACTTATCCTTCTCTTCCCCCCGTTTGGCCACCGGTCTTTCGTGGCAAGTCCTAGAAGATCAGCACGGCAGCGATCACTTTCCGATCGCTATAAAAACCATCGCTCGACGGGTAAGACAGTCAGTCCCCCGGAGATGGTGTCTCGACAAGGCAGACTGGCTTGGCTTTCAAGCCAGTCTTACCCCGCCTTCGTCACTTAGTGACGACGTCGAGACCGCCGTGGAGGACTTAACTAAACGGATACTAGAAGCAGCTAGCAAGTCTATCCCAATTTCCAGTGGGAAAATGGCCGGTCCACCTGTTCCCTGGTGGAACCAAAATATTAAGGTGGCAATTGAGGAGAAAAAGAGAGCGTTGAACAGGTTCAGGCGAGTTCCTACCCAGGAAAACCTGATAGCCTTCAAGAAGCGGCGAGCAACCGCGCGCCGCATAATTCTGGAAAGTAAAAGGCTATCATGGGAGAGCTACGTGTCGACGATCACGCCTACCACACCGGTAGGTGAGGTGTGGAAAAAGGTGGGTGCAATAGCGGGGAAGAAATTCCCAGCAGTAGCACCTATCTTGCACGTGGAGGGTCGTGACGTCACCGACACCACTGAAATAGCGGATGCGATCGCATCTCATTTCAGCTCCGCTAGTAGCTCTGTCAATTATGAAGTGAGTTTCCTGGGAAATAACGACAACCGTGAAGTTCCCCTGAACTTCTCCTCAATAGAGTCCTTACCTTATAATGTTGCGTTCACAATAGAAGAACTGGAAGAGGCAATAAAATCAACGGGCGAGTCTAAAGCCCCGGGCCCAGACGGCGTCCCATACCAGATGGTCCGACAACTTCCATCTCGCATGAGGGAGTACTTGTTGGACATTTACAATCTGATATGGGACAGGGGTGTCTACCCCTGCCGTTGGAAAGTGGCGACCATTCTGCCTCTTCCTAAACCTGGTAAGGACCCCACTACCGTCAGTAGTTACCGGCCCATCTCACTAACTAGCTGCTTGGGGAAAGTCCTCGAAAAGATGGTCAACAACCGCCTGGTATGGATGCTAGAGGCGCAAGGTCTTCTGGCTAAGTACCAGGCCGGTTTTAGAAAATTTCACAGCACGGTTGACCAATTAGTCCATCTCGAGAACTCCATCCAGGATGCCTTCTTAGAGAGAAAACACCTCGTCGCGGTGTTCTTTGATCTCGAGAAGGCATACGATATGACCTGGAGATATGGAGTTCTCCAAAAAATACATAAATGGGGACTGAGGGGCCGTCTGCCCCTATTTATTAAGTCGTTTATGTCCAATCGATCTTTTAAAGTTAGAGTTGGGGATACCGAATCAGGGCAGTTCGCTCTGGAAAATGGTATCCCCCAAGGTTCAACCATTAGTGTTACCCTGTTCGCTATAGCCGTCAATGACATCGCGATGTCAGTAAAATCCCCAGTACAAAAAAGTCTGTATGTCGATGATCTGGCGATATATATGGCGGGAGATACCATCCCCGCCATCAATCGTCAACTTCAAACAGTCATCGACAAGGTGAACAGCGACGCTGAGTCTCGAGGTTTTCGTTTCTCTGCAGCGAAAACCTCATGTGTACATTTTTGCCGACTCAGACGTCCACATCGTGACCCCGAAATGTCTCTTCGGGGCACACGGATACAAGTCGTGGATAGTATCCGATTCCTAGGGCTGAGGCTCGATAGAACACTCAACTATCGGGCCCACATTGATGAGCTGGTCCAACGGTCTAAGAAAGCATTGAACGTCATCAAATGCTTGGCCAGCATCAACTGGGGAGCTGGAAGAGAAGTGCTGCTGCAGCTGTATACGGCTCTGGTCCTTTCCAGAGTTGACTACGGTTGCGCAGTATACTCTTCAGCAAGGAAGTCCTGGTTGAAAGCCCTAGATGCTGTTCATCATGCCGGTATTAGGTACGCCACGGGTGCTTTTCGGACGAGTCCCGCACCGAGTCTCTGCTGCGAATCGGGTGTCCCGCCTCTAACTGCACGCCGCAACCGTTTCGTATTGCAATACGCGGCGGCAATGCGTGCGAGGAGGGGACACAGGAACCGACGACATTTTATTACCGTCACAAAGCAGCAGAGAAATTACGCAAGAAGACCTACCGTCAGTAGGCCGGTGTGCGTCCGAGCGAAGGAGCTTATGGAGAGTTTACATGTTAGTCTTCCTAGGGTATTCGAGGTCGGTTTCCTGGAGGTACCTCCCTGGCTTATGCCAAGGGTTAGGTGCCGAACGGATCTGACCTCATACAAGAGAAGTGATACTAGCCCCTACCTTCTTAGGGGCAAATTCCTCGAAATTATCACTGAATACCCAGACTCTCCGCGGTTGTACACAGACGGCTCGAGAACCGACCGTGGCGTGGGCTGTTCCGTCGTTATCGATGGGACGCCACATTCGTGGTCATTACACGAGTCGGCCAGCGTGTACACCGCAGAATTATACGCAATTTATCAAGCTCTTCGCTACTGTCTAATAAACCACCAAAGCTCATTTCTCGTTTGCTGCGACTCTCTAAGTGCCATCCAGAGTATATCGTCATTATACTCTGTTGATCCGCTGGTCCAGCTCGTTCAAGCCTCGATGTTCGAAGTGTCCCGGATGCGAAAGACGGTCGTTTTCGTCTGGACTCCGGGGCATGTGGGTATCGAGGGTAATGAGCTGGCCGATGAAGCTGCCCGTCAGGCAGCGGAAGCGGACAACGTAGACGATGTACCCGTGAGGCCTGACGATCTTAAAGGGTACATCAAAGGGAAAATTATAGAGGATTGGCAAGAGAGTTGGAATGGCTCCGAGAGCAAACTCAGATCCATAAAGCTCTCCGTGACTCCCTGGCGATTGCCGGTGAATCTTACCAGGAGAGAGGAGGTTGCCCTGTGTCGTTTGCGCATAGGGCACACCAACTTAACCTCCTCGTATCTTCTCGCCGGCGATGAAGAGCCAGTGTGTAATCTGTGTCACGACCGGTTGACGGTGGAGCACATACTGATAGATTGTCCAGCCTACGCACGTCAGCGTAATAGGCTGAGGCTTGGTGGTGATGTGGCGTCAATTTTGGCAAATTCCAAGGGGTCCGTAGAGAAATGTTTAGAGTTCCTACGTGAAACACTGTTATTGAAGCGAATATAGGGTTTGTGTTGTCTTTATGTTAACTTATTCTAATTTATTGATCGTATCGTCTGTTTTATGTTTAGTGGCATCGAAGTCCTTTTACAGCTTCGATGCCCCTTTTAGTTGTATTTCGTCTTTCTTTGTGTAATGCTTCAGAGCCTCTTTACAACTCTGAAGCATTTAGGTTAAGCTTTGTAAATAGTTTTTTTTCGAGGGCTCCGACATTGGGGTCCGTTTACAACCTCGATGTTGTTTCGTCTGTGATACTAGGTTTAAGCTCTATTTATTCGTTGTGTCGTTGTAGGCTCTAGGTTTTATTTCTTCGTTGTGTCGTCTAGGCTCCGGTATCAGGGTCATTTACAACCCTGATACTGTCCCTATTGTGATATTAGGCTTAACTTTTATATATGCGTTGTGTTGTTCTTGGCTCCGGTATCAGGGTCATTTACAACCCTGATACCGTCCTTACTGTGATATTAGGCTTAATTTACATGTGTTCAACCGCCTGACTTGTCGTGTTTTGTCTTTGTATTGTATCTCCTTGTACATTCACAACACAAGTCAGTGCACGTTAGAAAATTAGACCGGCCAATGACCCAAGTAGTCGACGCCGGTAAAGTGGGAGGGGTTTTTAGTCGGTAGTCCTCATGGAGGGAGTCCGACACTCAGTCCGTAAATGGATTTTCCCCTCCCACACCACAAAAAAAAAAAAAAAAAAAAAAATAATAATAATAATAATAATAATAATAATAATAATAATAATAATAATAATAATAATAATAATAATAATAATAATAATAATAATAATAATAATAATAATAATAATAATAATAATAATAATAATAATAATAATAATAATAATAATAATAATAATAATAATAATAATAATAATAATAATAATAATAATAATAATAATAATAATAATAATAATAATAATAATAATAATAATAATAATAATAATAATAATAATAATAATAATAATAATAATAATAATAATAATAATAATAATAATAATAATAATAATAATAATAATAAATAAATCCCTGTGGATGGGGATCAGAATACATCCACTGCCCACTCCAGCAGGTCGTAGGAGGCGACCATAGGATACCAGCATGTGGATGCCTTTATGGCAGCTGGGTGCCAAAGAGAGAAACAATTTCATATTGATTCTCTCAGAGGCATCATCCACCGGCGTGTTGGCCGTGCGCCGCGACCCGTACGGGTGGGAACGGAGATCCTGGGGGCTGAGCGACAATTTCTCGCGGATTAGCCGAGATATCCAGCAACACTCCCCTTTGGCTCCTGACTCAACTAAGACGGGCGGTCCAGCCTAACCCAGCATGGACCAATCGGCTCTGGGTGAGTCACTGCGGATCGGAGGACATACTTAATCTGTGTGTTGGTCCGTTCCGGGTGGCTATACTCCTCCGGTATCCTCTGGCGTAGCGGCAGTTTGTGCTTGCGCGTCCCATATGTGGCTCCGTGGAGGGTGGAGGAACTAGAGGAATGAAGGTGGAACTAAGATGCCAATGATTGATATAACAGACTTAGAATCCAGGTTGGGAGCTCCTGGACAAACAAAAGCCCTTAATGATCGTGGCCAAACTGCGCGATCATTGGACATGCTACAGCCACAACCCCCGAGCTCTGCTGAAACCAGCGGGGCTAACCCCTTCGTAAGAGGGGGTAAAGTAGGAAGAACTCCTGACAGAACATATCAGTCGAGTCCCTATATGAGACAACCAGGAAATAATATAAATGAAATAGAAACGAGCGAAAAACAAAAAATCACAAAAAGAACCTACAGCCAATCATCACAATCAAATAATATCGATTACGACGATACAGAAACATCCCAAGTGGATCGATACGAACCTAATGACATAACAAAAAAAAGGAAAAGATATAGAAGGCACGCCAAATACTCTTTCGAAACCGAACAAATCCCAACATTCACAGAGTATAACCATACCATAAAAATGGATGAAGCCGACTTTACGACACTGTCACCCTTTATAATTCAAAGACGTATTCAAGACACTGTCGGAACAGACATACGCATAAAAAAAATAGCCCCTGGAATCCTAAACGTAAAAGTAAATACACCAGAACAACTGGAAAAACTAAAAACTATAACAAATATTAGTGGCAAGAAAACAGAAATAGCGCCCAACGATAGATTGAACAAATCATGGGGAGTAGTTACATCTAGCGACCTCCTTGCATGCACAGAGGCTGAGCTTAAAGAAGAACTCAAAGGGCAAGGAGTAATCGAAGTTGAGCGTATCAAAAAAAAGAATAATGGTAACCTAGAAAATACCAACTCTATCAAATTAACCTTTAAGATGAGCAAACTACCAGAATCTTTAGACGCAGCTTATCTTAAACTAAAGGTCAGACAGTACATCCCCGCCCCCAGAAGATGCAATAAATGCCTTAAGTTCGGACACTTAGGGAAGTACTGCAAAAGTACAAAAATGTGCAAGTGCGGTAAACAGGAGCACGAAGGCAACTGTGATACGCCATACACCTGCATAAACTGTAATAACAACCACCTGTCAACCTCAAAAGAGTGTACAACTTATAAAAACGAAAAAGAAATAATTAAACTTAAAATTAAACAGAACCTAACCTTTAGGGAAGCAAGACAGCTGGTAAACAAAAACAGTTTTGTTGTCCCTACCAAAACCTTCGCCCAACAGGCATCAGCCACAACAGCCACCGTGGGGAGGAACAAGAACACTGAAATTCCGGGAATAACCGAAATACCCACAAACCCCATCAACTGGGAAACAATAGAAGCACCGACAGAGGCACACTCTGACGGGGAATTTCAACTGATCAAAAAGAAAAAAGGTTGGCCCAAGGGAAAACCAAGACCAAATCAAAGGAAAAACAAAGATAGTGATAACTAGCTGTGATAGATAACTGTGATAATTTACTGTGATATTTTAATATACAACATGTATTTAATCCATATACATTTATGTTATTTATAACTATTTATATATTTATTTTTATTTTTTATATATATTTATACATATACTAGAACTAGCAAATACCAAACAAAACACAACAAACATTAACACAATGGATCAAACAACAGAACGCCTAATACAATGGAACTGCAGAGGTATTAAAAATAAATATGACGAATTGCGTAATTTAATATTAACATACCAACCGACTGTAATATGTCTACAAGAAAGTCATCTAAAACCAAATGAGGAAATAAAATTCTCAGGATACCAAACATTCACCCGCAGCTTACAAAATACCACCAACGGACGGGCCCATGGAGGTGTTGCCACTCTTATAAGAGATAACATCAAAACAAAAATAATTGATAATACAAGCACCATCCAGGCTCTAACCATAGAAATAATACTAGAAAAGAAAATTAAAATTATCAATGCATACTTACCCGACCAATCCTGGAAAAAAGAAGAAATGTGTAAATTACTTGAACTTATCACTAACAATACCATACTAGCTGGGGACTTCAACTGTCACAACCCACTATGGGGATCAAAAACACTATCACCAAAAGGGAAATTATTCGAAGAGATAATTAGTGATACGCCGCTCGTCCTCCTAAACAACGGAGAACCAACCTACCTTAACAGTGGATCAGGTAATTTCAGCGCCATAGACCTAACACTAGGAACACCAAACATTTATAACGAACTAAGCTGGAAAGTCATACCCGACCTACACCATAGCGACCATTTCCCAATCTTAGTCGACCTATCCCTCAAACGGCATAACCTCCAACACAGAAAAAAATGGCAACTAAAAAAAGCGAACTGGGACGAATTCACGCTAGCTTCCGAAACGCTTAGATTGGAAACTGGAGCTAACATAAACGAGATGGTAAATACAGCCACAAAAGACATTATTATATTAGCGAACAACTTTATTCCCAAAACTAAACCACCTTCTAAAAATGCATCAGTGCCCTGGTGGAACGAACGAATCGCATCACTAAACAAAGAAAAGAAAAAATATCTAAATAGATTCCGCAAACATAATAGGACAGAAGACCTGATTCACTTTAAAAAATGTAGAGCCCAAGAGAGGAAACAAAAAACACTAGCCCAGAAAACGTCATGGGCGGATAGGGGAACGCCGTCACTCGTTGACGGTAGGAGGATTAGCCTCCCGCGGACCAACATGGAAGGAGGGAGTGAAGCGATGTTAAGATGCCGTCTAGGTATCTCTAGCCTCTCCTCCCTCAAGACCGGCATGCGTGGTGAAGAGCCACACCCGCGCCCTAAAGGTGCAAACATGTCGGATCTAGAGGAGTAAACCTTGATAAAAAAATCCGTAATCCCCGGTGTTATTCGTACCGTGCCGATGGGATGAATGGCACTACGTTAGTGTGTCTTATAACGGTGGCAATCGGATAGCAGGCGACCTCCGATTGTATTTAGCCCTGCCGCGGTAGGGCGGCTCTGCCGTGGTCGACTTTTATTTCCGACCTACTCGTGGGAACAATATGAAGAATTTAACTCATAAACCACCACAATTGCCAAACCAGCAATTGACGAGGGAAACTTTCGCTCGGTTCTTGCTGGTTAATAAACTCGAAGGAAACTTCGAAAAGACGAGTCCGTTTATTATTAGTAAGTGTATGTATAGTTTAGTTGGGGAAACAAAATCGATTAGGAAAGTAAAGGATGGACTACTTGTAGAAATTGTAAGTGCCGCACAGTCAAAAAAACTGTTAGAGACCGTGAAACTAGGCGATGATCTAGTCAAGGTGTCAGCACACAGCACATTGAATCATTGCAAGGGGATTATTTATTGTAGAGATTTTCTAAATTGTACCGTAGAGGAAATAAAGGATAACTTGGCAGGTCAGGGAGTCATAGAGGTTAGACGTATTCTCTCTAAACGCGATGGAGCGCTTAAAGAAACACCAAACCACATTCTAACTTTCAATAAAACAACTCTACCTTCATATGTCAAGGGTGGCTTTCACAATCTTCCGGTTCGGGCATATATCCCAGCACCATTAAGGTGTTTCAAATGCCAGGCATTTGGACACACAGCCGTCAGGTGCACGAAGGAGCAAGTCTGTGTATGCGGGAAAGCTCCGCATGAAGGCACGGACTGTGCAGAACCCCTAACGTGCGTAAATTGTAATGGAGACCATTCAGCACGCTCCAGAAACTGCCCAAAATACAAATTAGAAGTAGCCATACAAGAAATCAAAGTTAAGGAACGAATCCCTTACTTTGAAGCGAAGAAAAAGGTGATGCCCCAAACTCCATCACCAGGAATATCATACTCAGCAGCAGCAGCTACTAAACCGGCAAACCAATTTGCAGATATGATGAGAGAGTTTATGCCACAGCTAATCGCCACTATTAGAAATGTAGTGACGGGTGAACTGGCGAGTCATAAGGGTGATGCTATGACAATGCCACCACCACCACCAAAAGCGCCGATGATTACCACCAAGATGTCATCCCAGCGCACTGCGAAATCCAACCAGGGGACCAATAAGGCAGCCCCTGTTGCTAAGCAGCAGGAGACCGGTCAGGTATCCTCTGTCGTTAGCAGAATCATGGAGGCCGCAACCGCTGTGGCTGCATCATCGGCAGCAAGCAGCGCACCCGCGTCCTCATCGACCCTGCCCGATGCTCCCATCGACCTGGACTCGTACATGTCGTCCAGCGAACAAACATATAAAAGGGGTGCTGCTGAAGCATCCCTCTCCTCCTCAGACGAATACACGGTCGAGGAGACCTTCAGCGATTCGGGCAGAGTTGTCAGGAACCGGGTCAAGAAAAATAAACCGGGATGGCCGAAAGGCCGTCTTAGGAAAGTTGACACCCAGGAACAGGCACCGTCCGTGCCTTAACTTTATTTTTAATGTTTATTTATCTAACTCGTGTGATTGTCCTGGCATCTGAGCTTTTTACAGCTCCGGTGCCATTTGTGATAATAGTTTTGAGGTTCTTTGTCGTGTTTGTTTTGGCATCGGAATCTTTTACAACTCCGATGCCATCTGTGATAATAGCTTTAAGGTTTTGTGTCGTGTTTGTTTTGGCATCGGAGTCTTTTACAACTCCGATGCCATCTGTGATATTAGTTTTAAGGTTCTGTGTTGTGTTTGTTCTGACATCGGAGTCATTTACAACTCCGATGCAATCTGTGATAATAGCTTTAATAAATTTCTGTCTTGTTTTTGTAAAAGCATTGGAGTATTTTACAACTTCAATTCTATCTGTGATATTAGTTTTTAAGGTTCTGTGTTGTGTCTGTTTTGGCACTAGAGTCATTTACAACTCTGGTGTCATTTGTGATATTAGTCTTAAGGTTTTTTCGTGTTTTGTTCTGTCCTGGCATCGGAGTCCTTTACAACTCCGATGTCATCCGTCTTGTATAGTTATTAGTGTTATTTATTCTAATTTATTATTACTTGTTTGTGTTTTTGTTAATATGTCAAAATAATGGTTGAACAATTAATTCAATGGAATTGCAACGGTTGCAGAGCACACTACAATGAGATGAAACTACTCCTGGCCAGGCATACGCCCTTTTGCGTGTGCCTACAGGAAACGCACTTCAAGCCGGGAGACAGTTTTCGGCTCAGAGGGTACTCTGTAGTGCGGAGGGATGTAGTGCCCAATGTGCGTGCCAGGGGCGGAGTCGCCATGTTTTTGAGAGAAGGTCTTCCTTTTCAGGAGATCCCTCTCAGAACGGGGCTCCAGGCGCTGGCCGTACGGCTCACGCATCCCATACAAGTTACAGTCTGCACCGTTTATCTTCCACATTTCGATTGGACCCTAGAAGACATCGTCGAATTAGTGAATGATTTACCCTCGCCGTTCATTTTAGTGGGCGACTTTAATGCCCACAACCCACTTTGGGGCTCCCAGAGGAGAGATCCCCGCGGTCAGCTCATCGAGGACTTTCTCGATCAGAGTGACGCGGTGCTCCTCAACACGGGGTCCCCAACACATTTTAGTGCAAGAGGGGCTGATTTTTCGGCGATTGACTTATCCTTCTCTTCCCCCCGTTTGGCCACCGGTCTTTCGTGGCAAGTCCTAGAAGATCAGCACGGCAGCGATCACTTTCCGATCGCTATAAAAACCATCGCTCGACGGGTAAGACAGTCAGTCCCCCGGAGATGGTGTCTCGACAAGGCAGACTGGCTTGGCTTTCAAGCCAGTCTCACCCCGCCTTCGTCACTTAGTGACGACGTCGAGACCGCCGTGGAGGACTTAACTAAACGGATACTAGAAGCAGCTAGCAAGTCTATCCCAATTTCCAGTGGGAAAATGGCCGGTCCACCTGTTCCCTGGTGGAACCAAGATATTAAGGTGGCAATTGAGGAGAAAAAGAGAGCGTTGAACCGGTTCAGGCGAGTTCCTACCCAGGAAAACCTGATAGCCTTCAAGAAGCGGCGAGCAACCGCGCGCCGCATAATTCTTGAAAGTAAAAGGCTATCATGGGAGAGCTACGTGTCGACGATCACGCCTACCACACCGGTAGGTGAGGTGTGGAAAAAGGTGGGTGCAATAGCGGGGAAGAAATTCCCAGCAGTAGCACCTATCTTGCACGTGGAGGGTCGTGACGTCACCGACACCACTGAAATAGCGGATGCGATCGCATCTCATTTCAGCTCCGCTAGTAGCTCTGTCAATTATGAAGTGAGTTTCCTGGGAAATAAGGACAACCGTGAAGTTCCCCTGAACTTCTCCTCAATAGAGTCCTTACCTTATAATGTTGCGTTCACAATAGAAGAACTGGAAGAGGCAATAAAATCAACGGGCGAGTCTAAAGCCCCGGGCCCAGACGGCGTCCCATACCAGATGGTCCGACAACTTCCCTCTCGCATGAGGGAGTACTTGTTGGACATTTACAATCTGATATGGGACAGGGGTGTCTACCCCTGCCGTTGGAAAGTGGCGACCATTCTGCCTCTTCCTAAACCTGGTAAGGACCCCACTACCGTCAGTAGTTACCGGCCCATCTCACTAACTAGCTGCTTGGGGAAAGTCCTCGAAAAGATGGTCAACAACCGCCTGGTATGGATGCTGGAGGCGCAAGGTCTTCTGGCTAAGTACCAGGCCGGTTTTAGAAAATTTCACAGCACGGTTGACCAATTAGTCCATCTCGAGAACTCCATCCAGGATGCCTTCTTAGAGAGAAAACACCTCGTCGCGGTGTTCTTTGATCTCGAGAAGGCATACGATATGACCTGGAGATATGGAGTTCTCCAAAAAATACATAAATGGGGACTGAGGGGCCGTCTGCCCCTATTTATTAAGTCGTTTATGTCCAATCGATCTTTTAAAGTTAGAGTTGGGGATACCGAATCAGGGCAGTTCGCTCTGGAAAATGGTATCCCCCAAGGTTCAACCATTAGTGTTACCCTGTTCGCTATAGCCGTCAATGACATCGCGATGTCAGTAAAATCCCCAGTACAAAAAAGTCTGTATGTCGATGATCTGGCGATATATATGGCGGGAGATACCATCCCCGCCATCAATCGTCAACTTCAAACAGTCATCGACAAGGTGAACAGCGACGCTGAGTCTCGAGGTTTTCGTTTCTCTGCAGCGAAAACCTCATGTGTACATTTTTGCCGACTCAGACGTCCACATCGTGACCCCGAAATGTCTCTTCGGGGCACACGGATACAAGTCGTGGATAGTATCCGATTCCTAGGGCTGAGGCTCGATAGAACACTCAACTATCGGGCCCACATTGATGAGCTGGTCCAACGGTCTAAGAAAGCATTGAACGTCATCAAATGCTTGGCCAGCATCAACTGGGGAGCTGGAAGAGAAGTGCTGCTGCAGCTGTATACGGCTCTGGTCCTTTCCAGAGTTGACTACGGTTGCGCAGTATACTCTTCAGCAAGGAAGTCCTGGTTGAAAGCCCTAGATGCTGTTCATCATGCCGGTATTAGGTACGCCACGGGTGCTTTTCGGACGAGTCCCGCACCGAGTCTCTGCTGCGAATCGGGTGTCCCGCCTCTAACTGCACGCCGCAACCGTTTCGTATTGCAATACGCGGCGGCAATGCGTGCGAGGAGGGGACACAGAAACCGACGACATTTTATCACCGTCACAGAGCAGCAGAGAAATTACGCAAGAAGACCTACCGTCAGTAGGCCGGTGTGCGTCCGAGCGAAGGAGCTTATGGAGAGTTTACATGTTAGTCTCCCTAGGGTATTCGAGGTCGGTTTCCTGGAGGTACCTCCCTGGCTTATGCCAAGGGTTAGGTGCCGAACGGATCTGACCTCATACAAGAGAAGTGATACTAGCCCCTACCTTCTTAGGGGCAAATTCCTCGAAATTATCACTGAATACCCAGACTCTCCGCGGTTGTACACAGACGGCTCGAGAACCGACCGTGGCGTGGGCTTTTCCGTCGTTATCGACGGGACGCCACATTCGTGGTCATTACACGAGTCGGCCAGCGTGTACACCGCAGAATTATACGCAATTTATCAAGCTCTTCGCTACTGTCTAATAAACCACCAAAGCTCATTTCTCGTTTGCTGCGACTCTCTAAGTGCCATCCAGAGTATATCGTCATTATACTCTGTTGATCCGCTGGTCCAGCTCGTTCAAGCCTCGATGTTCGAAGTGTCCCGGATGCGAAAGACGGTCGTTTTCGTCTGGACTCCGGGGCATGTGGGTATCGAGGGTAATGAGCTGGCCGATGAAGCTGCCCGTCAGGCAGCGGAAGCGGACAACGTAGACGATGTACCCGTGAGGCCCGACGATCTTAAAGGGTACATCAAAGGGAAAATTATAGAGGATTGGCAAGAGAGTTGGAATGGCTCCGAGAGCAAACTCAGATCCATAAAGCTCTCCGTGACTCCCTGGCGATTGCCGGTGAATCTTACCAGGAGAGAGGAGGTTGCCCTGTGTCGTTTGCGCATAGGGCACACCAACTTAACCTCCTCGTATCTTCTCGCCGGCGATGAAGAGCCAGTGTGTAATCTGTGTCACGACCGGTTGACGGTGGAGCACATACTGATAGATTGTCCAGCCTACGCACGTCAGCGTAATAGGCTGAGGCTTGGTGGTGATGTGGCGTCAATTTTGGCAAATTCCAAGGGGTCCGTAGAGAAATGTTTAGAGTTCCTACGTGAAACACTGTTATTGAAGCGAATATAGGGTTTGTGTTGTCTTTATGTTAACTTATTCTAATTTATTGATTGTATCGTCTGTTTTATGTTTAGTGGCATCGAAGTCCTTTTACAGCTTCGATGCCCCTTTTAGTTGTATTTCGTCTTTCTTTGTGTAATGCTTCAGAGCCTCTTTACAACTCTGAAGCATTTAGGTTACAACCCCGATGTTGTTTCGTCTGTGATACTAGGTTTAAGCTCTATTTATTCGTTGTGTCGTTGTAGGCTCTAGGTTTTATTTCTTCGTTGTGTCGTCTAGGCTCCGGTATCAGGGTCATTTACAACCCTGATACTGTCCCTATTGTGATATTAGGCTTAAGTTTTATATATGCGTTGTGTTGTTCTTGGCTCCGGTATCAGGGTCATTTACAACCCTGATACCGTCCTTACTGTGATATTAGGCTTAATTTACATGTGTTCAACCGCCTGACTTGTCGTGTTTTGTCTTTGTATTGTATCTCCTTGTACATTCACAACACAAGTCAGTGCACGTTAGAAAATTAGACCGGCCAATGACCCAAGTAGTCGACGCCGGTAAAGTGGGAGGGGTTTTTAGTCGGTAGTCCTCATGGAGGGAGTCCGACACTCAGTCCGTAAATGGATTTTCCCCTCCCACACCACAAAAAAAAAAAAAAAAAAAAAAAATAATAATAATAATAATAATAATTTTTTTTTATTTTTTTTTATTTTTAATTTTTTTTTTTTTTTTTGGTGGGAGGGGAAATACATTTACGTACAAAGTGTCGGACTCCATGCGGCTACCGACTAAAACCCCTCCCACTATCGCCGAGGACACCAACCCGGAACCGTTTACCACATTACTTTTCAGGTTGGGCGCTCATGTCAAGACAGGTGGAGCGTCTTCCTGATGTTTTTTGCGGAGGAATAATAATAATAATAATAATAATAATAATAATAATAATAATAATAATAATAATAATAATAATAATAATAATAATAATAATAATAATAATAATAATAATAATAATAATAATAATAATAATAATAATAATAATAATAATAATAATTATTATTATTATTATTATTGATAATAATAATAATAATAATAATAATAATAATAATAATAATAATAATAATAATAATATAATAATAATAATAATAATAATAATAATAATAATAATAATAATAATAATAATAATAATAATAATAATAATAATAATAATAATAATAATAATAATAATAATAATAATAATAATAATAATAATAATTTTTTTTTTTTTTTTTACCGAGGGGAAATGCCTAACGCACCGTCAGAGAGATGTTCGTCAGCTCTCTGGTGTGTGGGATTTGCACCCACTAAAACCCCTCCTTCTCAGACGATAATGAATTTTCCACCCTGGAACTATCTTATCGACATTACTTCAGGGTGGTCGTCCCGTGACTAGCGACTTATTTTTATTTCCGTCATTTCTTCATTCTTGTTTTTTTTTTTTTTTTTTCATATACTGTATATATATATATTTTTTATCTTTGCTCATCCATTTTTGTGCGCATGATGTATACAATAAACGCGTTTATTGCGTTCCATGCTTCTATGGAGCTCAGCATTTTTTCAATAATATTATGTTGTTCTAGGTGGCCAACTATTTCGTAAAGACGAAGTCGTTCTTCGTCCCATCGTTTGCATTCAAACACGGTGTGCCTGGGGTCATCTTCCGTGGCATCAGAGTATGCGCATGCCGCAGTTCCCACTTTTTTAATTTTGAACAGGTAAGTATTGAAACAACCGTGGCCTGATAAAAATTGTGTGAGATAGAAGTTTACTTCCCCGTGTTTCCTATTTCTCCATATCTCAATGTTCGGTATCAGGCTGTAGGTCCATCTACCCCTTTCCTCGTTTTCCCATCTTTCTTGCCACGTTTGTTTGCTTTTGTTTTCCGCTTCTTCTCTTGCATTTTTGGTACCCATACTGTCTTTTTTAACGTATTTATTCTTTTTTTCTAGGGCTAGGATGTCTACGGGTGTTACTGCTGCTATCACAAAGACCGCTGGTTCGGAGACCGTCCTGTAGGCGCTGGCGATGCGAAGTGCTCCTCTTCGTTGGATGGAGGTAAGTTTCCTTTTTAAATTTGCAGATATTCTGTCTGCCCAAACTTCGCTGCCATATAGTAGGATGGAGTTCACTATTGCCATTTGCAGCTTTCTGGTATGTGGGGTCGGCCCGCGTAGGTTTGACATTAGTCTACTTAGCGCGCATACCACCTTAGACGCTTTTTTACACAAGTTTTCAATGTGTACCCTGAAATTTAATTTATTGTCTACTTGTACCCCCAGATATCTAATTGATGACGCTGCAGGAATAATATCGGCGCCCACTGTGAAGTCTATGTCGACTGCGATTTGTCGCCTGGTAAGTAGTATCATCTCCGTTTTATGCGTCGCAAGCGTCAGGCCGTTTTCAAACATCCATTTCATGACCCTGCGCATCACCTGATTAAGTTTATATTGGATGTCTTTAGTAGTGCGGACGGTAATTACCGCTGCAATATCATCTGCATAGCCAATTAGGTAGGTACCGGTTGGTAAGTCCAGGTCGAAGATGCTGTCGTATAACACATTCCACAGGTCAGGTCCAAGGATTGATCCCTGGGCTGCCCCAGCGGTGATGTCGCGCACTCTCCGGCCTTCATTGGTGCTGTAAACGAGTTTTCGGTGTTCCAGATAGCTGTTCATGATGTGCAGTAAGTATTGTGGAATGTTAAATCTGTGCTCCAGAGCATCCATGATAACATCCCATCTCGCCGAGTTAAACGCGTTTTTAACGTCTAGCGTCACTAATGCGACCAATGGTCTCGAATAGTGGTTTTGGTCTTGTGCTTGTATAATAATAATAATAATAATAATAATAATAATAATAATAATAATAATAATAATAATAATAATAATAATAATAATAATAATAATAATAATAATAATAATAATAATAATAATAATAATAATAATAATAATAATAATAATAATAATGATAATAATAATAATAATAATAATAATAATAATAATAATAATAATAATAATAATAATAATAATAATAATAATAATAATAATAATAATAATAATAATAATAATAATAATAATAATAATAATAATAATAATAATAATAATAATAATAATAATAATAATAATAATAATAATAATAATAATAATAATAATAATAATAATAATAATAATAATAATAATAATAATAATAATAATAATAATAATAATAATAATAATAATAATAATAATAATAATAATAATAATAATAATAATAATAATAATAATAATAATAATAATAATAATAATAATAATAATAATAATAATAATAATAATAATAATAATAATAATAATAATAATAATAATAATAATAATAATAATAATAATAATAATAATAATAATAATAATAATAATAATAATAATAATAATAATAATAATAATAATAATAATAATAATAATAATAATAATAATAATAATAATAATAATAATAATAATAATAATAATAATAATAATAATAATAATAATAATAATAATAATAATAATAATAATAATAATAATAATAATAATAATAATAATAATAATAATAATAATAATAATAATAATAATAATAATAATAATAATAATAATAATAATAATAATAATAATAATAATAATAATAATAATAATAATAATAATAATAATAATAATAATAATAATAATAATAATAATAATAATAATAATAATAATAATAATAATAATAATAATAATAATAATAATAATAATAATAATAATAATAATAATAATAATAATAATAATAATAATAATAATAATAATAATAATAATAATAATAATAATAATAATAATAATAATAATAATAATAATAATAATAATAATAATAATAATAATAATAATAATAATAGAAATAATAATAATAATAATAATAATAATAATAATAATAATAATAATAATAATAATAATAATAATAATAATAATAATAATATCCCTCGGGGGGATCCTACCCCTACAGGGCGCGTCCCCAGGTGGCGGATAGGGGAATGCCGTCACTCGTTGACGGTAGGAGGATTGGCCTCCCGCGGACCAACATGGAAGGAGGGAGTGAAGCGATGTTAAGATGCCGTCAAGGTGTCTCTAGCCTCTCCTCTCTTAAGACCGGCATGCGTGGTGAAGAGCCACACCCGCGCCCTAAAGGCGCAAACATGTCGGATCTAGAGGAGTAAACCTCGATAAAAATCCGTAATCCCCGGTGTTATTCGTACCGTGCCGATGGGATGAATGGCACTACGTTAGTGTGTCTTATAACGGTGACCTCCGGATAGTTGGCGTCCTCCGGTTGCAATTAGCCTTTCACCGGTAAGGGAGCACTGCCGGTGGTGACATTATATTTCTGCCCAACTCGTGGGAACACTATGAACGAAACCACAACAAAAAACACAACACCACACAACTCGCAACTGACGGGGGAACCTATCCCTCGGTTTTTGCTTGTTGCAAAAGACGAAGGAAACTTCGACAAAGTAAGTCCGTTTGTCATAGATAAGATTATATACAATGTTTTAGGAACAACCAAAAATATCAAAAAGGTTAAAGAGGGATTACTGATAGAAACTGTAAGTAACGCACAGTCGAAAAAATTAATGGAAATTAATTCATTAGGAGAATTTAAAGTAAAGGTCACTGCACACAATACTTTAAATTTTAGTAGGGGCATAGTTTACTGCAGAGATTTCCTCAATTGTACAATTGAGGAAATCGAACAAAATTTGGCAACCCAAGGTGTCATCGAAGTACGTCGAATTACAACTAAACGGGATGGAGTGGTACAAGAAACACCTAACCACATCCTAAAGTTTAACAAACCGACACTGCCTGCCAGCATCAAAGGAGGTTTTCTCAATCTACCTGTTCGGGCATATATACCTGCGCCATTACGGTGCTTTAAATGCCAGGCTTTTGGGCATACCGCAACGCGTTGTTCTAAGGAACAAGTATGCGTTTGCGGTAAAAGTATACATGAGGGAACAAGTTGTCTAGAACCAATTACGTGCGTAAACTGCGAAGGAGGGCACTCAGCCCGTTCTAGAAACTGCCCTAAATATAAAATTGAAATGACCATTCAAGAACTAAAAGTTAAAGAAAAAATCACATATTTTGAAGCTAAGAAAAGAGTAACTCCACAAACTCCTACTGCTGGTGTATCATATTCAAGAGCAGCAGCAACAAAGCCGGTAAACCACTACGAGGATTTATTAAATCTTTTATTGCCACAGCTTAAAATAGCCATCAAGGAATCAGTAAAGGAGCATATGCGTGAATTTAAAGTGCAAAAGGAGGCAATTCAGATGCCTCCACCAAAACCCCAATCGCTCGTTAAGCGACCGACGGGGGATCGTCAGCAGGGGGGCAGTAAGGCGACCCCTGTTAACAAACAACAGGGGGTGGATCAGACCCCCTCTGTTAAAAAACAGCAGGAACCATCGACGATCGCATTGACGCGATCGTCAAAACAGGGGAGCACGCCATCCCCATCACCTGAACAGCAGGGGACTGCTACGCTGTCCTCTGCCGTTCAAAAAATCTTGGCGGCTGCAGCGACCGGAGCATCGCCGGCAACAACACCGTTGCCGGAGGGCTCCGAGAGCAAGCAGCCCCCTATTATTGATGTAGACGGCTACATGTCGTCTACTGACCTGCCTGGGAAGAGGGGAGCCTCTGAGGCCTCCCTCTCATCGACGGACGATAGTACCGTCGATGAAACGGGTAAAACCACACGAGGGAAGGGTAAAAGAAAACCCGGATGGCAGAAGGGTGTTCCTAGAAAGTGAGATTTCTAGGAATAATCCTCCCCATGTCTTTGTTGTCTGTTTTATTTATTTATTTTATTTACATATTTTATTGCTGTGATCGTCCTGACATCAGTGTCTCTTACAACTCTGGTTTTACCTGTGATAATAGTTTTAAGGATCTGTGTTGTTTTGTTTTGGGCATCGGAGTATTTTACAACTCCGATGCTATCAGTGATAATAGTTTTAAGTCTCTGTGTTGCTTCTGTCCCGGCATCGGAGTCTTTTACAACTCCGATGTCATTTGTGATATTAGTTTTAAGGTTCTGTGTTGTGTTTGTTCTGACATCGGAGTCATTTACAACTCCGATGCAATCTGTGATAATAGCTTTAATAAATTTCTGTCTTGTTTTTGTAAAAGCATTGGAGTATTTTACAACTTCAATTCTATCTGTGATATTAGTTTTTAAGGTTCTGTGTTGTGTCTGTTTTGGCACTAGAGTCATTTACAACTCTGGTGTCATTTGTGATATTAGTCTTAAGGTTTTTTCGTGTTTTGTTCTGTCCTGGCATCGGAGTCCTTTACAACTCCGATGTCATCCGTCTTGTATAGTTATTAGTGTTATTTATTCTAATTTATTATTACTTGTTTGTGTTTTTGTTAATATGTCAAAATAATGGTTGAACAATTAATTCAATGGAATTGCAACGGTTGCAGAGCACACTACAATGAGATGAAACTACTCCTGGCCAGGCATACGCCCTTTTGCGTGTGCCTACAGGAAACGCACTTCAAGCCGGGAGACAGTTTTCGGCTCAGAGGGTACTCTGTAGTGCGGAGGGATGTAGTGCCCAATGTGCGTGCCAGGGGCGGAGTCGCCATGTTTTTGAGAAAAGGTCTTCCTTTTCAGGAGATCCCTCTCAGAACGGGGCTCCAGGCGCTGGCCGTACGGCTCACGCATCCCATACAAGTTACAGTCTGCACCGTTTATCTTCCACATTTCGATTGGACCCTAGAAGACATCGTCGAATTAGTGAATGATTTACCCTCGCCGTTCATTTTAGTGGGCGACTTTAATGCCCACAACCCACTTTGGGGCTCCCAGAGGAGAGATCCCCGCGGTCAGCTCATCGAGGACTTTCTCGATCAGAGTGACGCGGTGCTCCTCAACACGGGGTCCCCAACACATTTTAGTGCGAGAGGGTCTGATTTTTCGGCGATTGACTTATCCTTCTCTTCCCCCCGTTTGGCCACCGGTCTTTCGTGGCAAGTCCTAGAAGATCAGCACGGCAGCGATCACTTTCCGATCGCTATAAAAACCATCGCTCGACGGGTAAGACAGTCAGTCCCCCGGAGATGGTGTCTCGACAAGGCAGACTGGCTTGGCTTTCAAGCCAGTCTTACCCCGCCTTCGTCACTTAGTGACGACGTCGAGACCGCCGTGGAGGACTTAACTAAACGGATACTAGAAGCAGCTAGCAAGTCTATCCCAATTTCCAGTGGGAAAATGGCCGGTCCACCTGTTCCCTGGTGGAACCAAGATATTAAGGTGGCAATTGAGGAGAAAAAGAGAGCGTTGAACAGGTTCAGGCGAGTTCCTACCCAGGAAAACCTGATAGCCTTCAAGAAGCGGCGAGCAACCGCGCGCCGCATAATTCTGGAAAGTAAAAGGCTATCATGGGAGAGCTACGTGTCGACGATCACGCCTACCACACCGGTAGGTGAGGTGTGGAAAAAGGTGGGTGCAATAGCGGGGAAGAAATTCCCAGCAGTAGCACCTATCTTGCACGTGGAGGGTCGTGACGTCACCGACACCACTGAAATAGCGGATGCGATCGCATCTCATTTCAGCTCCGCTAGTAGCTCTGTCAATTATGAAGTGAGTTTCCTGGGAAATAAGGACAACCGTGAAGTTCCCCTGAACTTCTCCTCAATAGAGTCCTTACCTTATAATGTTGCGTTCACAATAGAAGAACTGGAAGAGGCAATAAAATCAACGGGCGAGTCTAAAGCCCCGGGCCCAGACGGCGTCCCATACCAGATGGTCCGACAACTTCCCTCTCGCATGAGGGAGTACTTGTTGGACATTTACAATCTGATATGGGACAGGGGTGTCTACCCCTGCCGTTGGAAAGTGGCGACCATTCTGCCTCTTCCTAAACCTGGTAAGGACCCCACTACCGTCAGTAGTTACCGGCCCATCTCACTAACTAGCTGCTTGGGGAAAGTCCTCGAAAAGATGGTCAACAACCGCCTGGTATGGATGCTAGAGGCGCAAGGTCTTCTGGCTAAGTACCAGGCCGGTTTTAGAAAATTTCACAGCACGGTTGACCAATTAGTCCATCTCGAGAACTCCATCCAGGATGCCTTCTTAGAGAGAAAACACCTCGTCGCGGTGTTCTTTGATCTCGAGAAGGCATACGATATGACCTGGAGATATGGAGTTCTCCAAAAAATACATAAATGGGGACTGAGGGGCCGTCTGCCCCTATTTATTAAGTCGTTTATGTCCAATCGATCTTTTAAAGTTAGAGTTGGGGATACCGAATCAGGGCAGTTCGCTCTGGAAAATGGTATCCCCCAAGGTTCAACCATTAGTGTTACCCTGTTCGCTATAGCCGTCAATGACATCGCGATGTCAGTAAAATCCCCAGTACAAAAAAGTCTGTATGTCGATGATCTGGCGATATATATGGCGGGAGATACCATCCCCGCCATCAATCGTCAACTTCAAACAGTCATCGACAAGGTGAACAGCGACGCTGAGTCTCGAGGTTTTCGTTTCTCTGCAGCGAAAACCTCATGTGTACATTTTTGCCGACTCAGACGTCCACATCGTGACCCCGAAATGTCTCTTCGGGGCACACGGATACAAGTCGTGGATAGTATCCGATTCCTAGGGCTGAGGCTCGATAGAACACTCAACTATCGGGCCCACATTGATGAGCTGGTCCAACGGTCTAAGAAAGCATTGAACGTCATCAAATGCTTGGCCAGCATCAACTGGGGAGCTGGAAGAGAAGTGCTGCTGCAGCTGTATACGGCTCTGGTCCTTTCCAGAGTTGACTACGGTTGCGCAGTATACTCTTCAGCAAGGAAGTCCTGGTTGAAAGCCCTAGATGCTGTTCATCATGCCGGTATTAGGTACGCCACGGGTGCTTTTCGGACGAGTCCCGCACCGAGTCTCTGCTGCGAATCGGGTGTCCCGCCTCTAACTGCACGCCGCAACCGTTTCGTATTGCAATACGCGGCGGCAATGCGTGCGAGGAGGGGACACAGGAACCGACGACATTTTATCACCGTCACAGAGCAGCAGAGAAATTACGCAAGAAGACCTACCGTCAGTAGGCCGGTGTGCGTCCGAGCGAAGGAGCTTATGGAGAGTTTACATGTTAGTCTTCCTAGGGTATTCGAGGTCGGTTTCCTGGAGGTACCTCCCTGGCTTATGCCAAGGGTTAGGTGCCGAACGGATCTGACCTCATACAAGAGAAGTGATACTAGCCCCTACCTTCTTAGGGGCAAATTCCTCGAAATTATCACTGAATACCCAGACTCTCCGCGGTTGTACACAGACGGCTCGAGAACCGACCGTGGCGTGGGCTGTTCCGTCGTTATCGATGGGACGCCACATTCGTGGTCATTACACGAGTCGGCCAGCGTGTACACCGCAGAATTATACGCAATTTATCAAGCTCTTCGCTACTGTCTAATAAACCACCAAAGCTCATTTCTCGTTTGCTGCGACTCTCTAAGTGCCATCCAGAGTATATCGTCATTATACTCTGTTGATCCGCTGGTCCAGCTCGTTCAAGCCTCGATGTTCGAAGTGTCCCGGATGCGAAAGACGGTCGTTTTCGTCTGGACTCCGGGGCATGTGGGTATCGAGGGTAATGAGCTGGCCGATGAAGCTGCCCGACAGGCAGCGGAAGCGGACAACGTAGACGATGTACCCGTGAGGCCTGACGATCTTAAAGGGTACATCAAAGGGAAAATTATAGAGGATTGGCAAGAGAGTTGGAATGGCTCCGAGAGCAAACTCAGATCCATAAAGTTCTCCGTGACTCCCTGGCGATTGCCGGTGAATCTTACCAGGAGAGAGGAGGTTGCCCTGTGTCGTTTGCGCATAGGGCACACCAACTTAACCTCCTCGTATCTTCTCGCCGGCGATGAAGAGCCAGTGTGTAATCTGTGTCACGACCGGTTGACGGTGGAGCACATACTGATAGATTGTCCAGCCTACGCACGTCAGCGTAATAGGCTGAGGCTTGGTGGTGATGTGGCGTCAATTTTGGCAAATTCCAAGGGGTCCGTAGAGAAATGTTTAGAGTTCCTACGTGAAACACTGTTATTGAAGCGAATATAGGGTTTGTGTTGTCTTTATGTTAACTTATTCTAATTTATTGATCGTATCGTCTGTTTTATGTTTAGTGGCATCGACGTCCTTTTACAGCTTCGATGCCCCTTTTAGTTGTATTTCGTCTTTCTTTGTGTAATGCTTCAGAGCCTCTTTACAACTCTGAAGCATTTAGGTTAAGCTTTGTAAATAGTTTTTTTTTTCGAGGGCTCCGACATTGGGGTCCGTTTACAACCCCGATGTTGTTTCGTCTGTGATACTAGGTTTAAGCTCTATTTATTCGTTGTGTCGTTGTAGGCTCTAGGTTTTATTTCTTCGTTGTGTCGTCTAGGCTCCGGTATCAGGGTCATTTACAACCCTGATACTGTCCCTATTGTGATATTAGGCTTAACTTTTATATATGCGTTGTGTTGTTCTTGGCTCCGGTATCAGGGTCATTTACAACCCTGATACCATCCTTACTGTGATATTAGGCTTAATTTACATGTGTTCAACCGCCTGACTTGTCGTGTTTTGTCTATGTATTGTATCTCCTTGTACATTCACAACACAAGTCAGTGCACGCTAGAAAATTAGACCGGCCAATGACCCAAGTAGTCGACGCCGGTAAAGTGGGAGGGGTTTTTAGTCGGTAGTCCTCATGGAGGGAGTCCGACACTCAGTCCGTAAATGGATTTTCCCCTCCCACACCAAAAAAAAAAAAAAAAAAAAAAAAAAAAAAAAAAAAAAAAAAAAAAAATAATAATAATAATAATAATAATAATAATAATAATAATAATAATAATAATAATAATAATAATAATAATAATAATAATAATAATAATAATAATAATAATAATAATAATAATAATAATAATAATAATAATAATAATAATAATAATAATAATAATAATAATAATAATAATAATAATAATAATAATAATAATAATAATAATAATAATAATAATAATAATAATAATAATAATAATAATAATAATAATAATAATAATAATAATAATAATAATAATAATAATAATAATAATAATAATAATAATAATAATAATAATAATAATAATAATAATAATAATAATAATAATAATAATAATAATAATAATAATAATAATAATAATAATAATAATAATAATAATAATAATAATAATAATAATAATAATAATAATAATAATAATAATAATAATAATAATAATAATAATAATAATAATAATAATAATAATAATAATAATAATAATAATAATAATAATAATAATAATAATAATAATAATAATAATAATAATAATAATAATAATAATAATAATAATAATAATAATAATAATATCCCCCCTTGGCTTATGCCAAGGGTTCGGTGTCGACTGGATCTGGCCTCTCATAAAAAAAGCGACTCGAGCCCCTATATCCTTAGGGGAAAGTTCCTATCCATACTCGCTGAATACCCGGACTCTCCGCGGCTGTATACGGACGGCTCCAGGACCGACCACGGAGTAGGCTGCTCAGTCATTATAGACGGTGCGGCACATTCATGGTCGTTACATGAGTCGGCCAGTGTGTATACCGCAGAACTGTACGCGTTGTACCAGGCCCTTCGATACTGTATCATGTCCCACCAATGCTCATTCCTAATCTGTTCAGACTCCCTAAGTGCCATTCAGAGTATGTCATCGTTATACTCTGCCGACCCGCTGGTTCAGCTCACTCAAGCCTCGATATTCGAACTGTCCCGGTTGCGAAAGACGATAGTTTTCGTCTGGACACCGGGGCACGTTGGTATCGAAGGCAACGAGCTGGCCGATAAAGCTGCCCGTCTGGCAGCGGAGGCGGATCATACAGATGACATACCTGTGATGCCCGATGATGTCAAAGGATACATCAATAATAAAATCATTGAGGATTGGCAGGAAATGTGGAACGTCTCCGAAAGTAAATTGAGATCAATAAAGCTATCGGTGACGCCATGGCGATCACCGGTAGATCTCAATAGGAGAGAGGAGGTTGCCCTGTGCCGTCTGCGCATAGGGCACACCAACCTAACCTCCTCGTATCTCCTTACCGGTGATGAGGAGCCAGAATGTGAGACCTGTCATGATTTGTTAACGGTGGAACACGTAATTACGGAATGTCCAATCTACGCTCTACAGAGAAATAGGCTGAGGATTGGTGGTGACCTGGCGTCGGTTTTATCAAACAATAAGGGATCCGTAGAGAACTGCGTGAAGTTCCTACGTGAAACCCAACTTCTCAAGAAAATATAGGTTCACTGTACTGTCTTCATGTTAATTTATTATTATTTATTAATCGTTCTATCTCGTTTTATGTACACTGGCACTGGAGTCTGTTTACAACTTCTGTGCCAGTTTTTAGTTTGTATTCTACCCCTTTTGTGTAATGCTTTCGAGTCTT